>FR997761.1:2507906-2976168 GCA_905475315.1 Autographa pulchrina | reverse complement strand
CAGAGCACTTTAACAATCTGCTCAATGTAGATCGATTAGCAGATCTTGATCATACGATATCGCTTTATATTATAAAGCGTATTCGTCCTTTGCCGCTGAATGATTCGCTTGCTGAGCCACTTGACTTTTGCTGAAGTAGTTCGAGCCACAAAAGAGCAGAAAATAAAAAAGCAGTTGGCGTTGATAACATCGCCGGAGAACTGCTTAAATACGGAGGGGAGCAACTTTCACACTTACATCTGGCAAATTTTTTGATCGCATTTGATTGATTCGAGGAAATAATACCGCCTGAATTTAAAATATCCCGTATAGAGGACCCTGTATAAAAACAAAGGAGACCGTTCTGACTGCAACTCCTACCGGGTATATCGCTCCTCTTTGTCCCTGGAAGATATTCGCCAGAGTTCTTCTCAACCGGCTTTTACCCGTCTCCGAAGACATATTGCCAGAAACTCTATTGGGTTTCGTCCCACCTGCGAGGCCATCTTTTCCATCCGGCAACTCCAGATAAAAAGACTCGCGAACACAGTCAACCTTTGTATATGTGCTTCGTGGACTTGGAGAAAGCATTTTGACTGTGTGCCGCGGGAAGCCCTCTGGACTTTACTGGCAAAATTAGGTTCTCCTGAGAAGTTTGTTAGAATGATTCGCCTTCTTCACGACGAAATGACCTGCTGTGTTACCTATAATGGTGATCAGTCAGAGTTCTTCCCTGTCAGTTGTGGGGTTAAACAAGGTTGTGTGCTTGCACCAACACTGTTTGCTCTTTACTTTTCTGTCGTTGTCAGTGAAGCACTCGAACAAACTTCTGCTGGAATCAAAATACGTTTCAGGACTTTTCAACCTGGCCAGATTAAAAGCTTACACAAAAGTATCACACGCTCTTATAACGGAGATCATGTATGCTGATGATCTGTGTTTTGTTACCAACTCTTCACAAGAACTCCAGGACCTGATTACGAATCTTCAGGAAGTCTGCTGCCGTTTCGGTCTGAAAAATCAGTGTGAAGAAAACTGAGGTGATGGCAATCGACTCTCATGGAGCTACAGAACCTGTCAAGGTGACCATTGGCAATACTGAGCTGAAGCAAGTGAATACGTTTTATATACCTGTGCAGCACAATTACAGCTAAGTGTGACCTTGACGCCGAAATAAACCATCGCATAGGCGCTGCATCAGCTGGCTTTCGGTAAATTACGAGCCAAAGTCTTACAAATCACATGATTTGAAGCTTTCGACAAAAATCTCCGTTTACATGGCCATAGTCCTCCCAAATCTTCTGTACTCTGCCGTCATGGGTCCTCTATCGGAAACATATACGGACGCTGGACCGGTTTTTATTTAAGGTGCATAAAAGACATTCTCAAAATCAAATGGTCGGACCGGATTAGAAATACCGAAGTGCTACGACGCGCAAATGTCTATGTCAGAAGCATACCTGATGCGGCGACAGCTCCGATGGTGTGGACATGTTTTACGAATGGATGATGATAGGTTGGCCAAACGCATCTTCTTTTCTGAACTCCAGAACGGCAAGCGGAAACAAGGCGGCCAGTTCTTACGCTTCAAGGACGTTCAGAAAAGACACATGAAAAGTGCAATATTGTTCCCCAGAAATGGGAGAAACAGGCCATTTGCCGCCCTGAATGGGAAGTGCATGGTGAGAATGCGGTTCATTGAGAGTTCATAGAATTGGATTCGAAGCGTGATGCCCTTAAGGCTAGACCACCAGCAGCCATGTTTTATAACTATGTCGACGATGTCCTAACGTGCAGCCGATGCGCGCACACGTTTACTCATAAGATAGGATACTGCAGCCATCAAAGGGCGAACAAGAGAGCTGACCACCTTGGCTCCTCTGCATGTGATAGTCGGTAGCAGTCACCATAGCCGAAATCGGCTGAGAAGTAGTATATATATATATATTATATATATATATAATTATAACACGATGCCTTCCAGAAAAAGACCACCTCTTTCTGCTACATCGAGATACGCTAGGCGAATGACACTAGCCTAGAGGTATGCTCGATAGATAACGTTCTACACAAATAGCACTTAAAACAAAAAACTAATTGAAAAGTTTCATCATCCACGCGAACGAAGTTGCGGGCACAGCTAGTTTATAATAATAATATAAAAGCAACGTTAAAACTTACCTTCTTCAATTCTTTCAAATAAATTGTTTTTAAATTATCTATTTTCTTCTTAAACGTTTTTACTGTAGCATTCTTATCGATATTTTTGTATATGCTGAGAAGCACTTCGAAACCTTCACTTCTAACATTTTTATTCATGTAATTTTTATCGTTTTTGTTCCATAGATATGGCATGTCTTTGTAAAGTTCGATTATATGGCCTAAAACTTCTTTTTCTTTCGTCGCCATTCTCGAACACTCGCACTTTCTCACAACACAAGCGACACATCCACACGCGGAAAGCGCTGCACACCGACTGAAGCGACTAATCGCGATCGCACCTTCCTAAATTCGATTCTAATTAGGTTTCTAAATGATTTAGTGAATTAGTAGCCATACTTTTTGCTAAATTTAGAAACCTACCTTCCTAAATGCGATTGCATTTGTCTGAATTTAGTAACTGAATCATTTAGACGACTGAATTTAGTAAAGTCAAATAAGGCCATTAAAAGGATTCACAATTACTAAATAACAAGTATAAGGGGCCGATGCCGCTATTTTAAGTCAGTGAGTGGCAGGTTAATGAACGTTCCAGTGTTCTTGTTATTGTGCCTAATTTTCGTATTCAGATATGAACAGTCACTATCAATCCTACAATGACAACAGTGGCAAGTAGGTGTACCTTTTGTCATTACTAAAATTATCTGAATACGAAAATTAGGCACAATAACAAGTACACTGGAAAGTTCATAAACCTGCCACTCACTGACTTAAAATAGCGGCATCGGGCCCAAGGCCAATTGCACGTCACATGCTGAAGACTTAGTTATTTTGTTATGTGGAGCCCCAAGGGTTTATTTTTTTACGTTATACATATAACAATAATTGACGGTCGGATACCAAGGAACTTACCTGTAAGAGAAAGGATGGAAATGACACAATAAATGTACATATTTATTACTAGGCTACGGCCGGTCCCGGCTTCGCACGGGTATTGAACTAATATAAAAAAAAAAAAATAACATATACACACACCGACACCCTTCTTTTTACGTCGGGTTACTAAGAAAAGTACATTATAAAAATTGATTGAAAATTATGAATTTATTTTCTTATGTTTTATAATAATTAATATTCGTAAAAAATTTATTTTTGTTTCTAATTCACTAACATCCTTCCATCCCGAGCGGAGTGAGCAGCAACCACATGACTTTTTTTACACGACTGCCCAAAAAGGAGTGTTATGTTTTCAGGGTTCATGTATGTATGTATGTAGCCTATGTAGGTATGTATGTATGTATGTTTGTGAGTTTCTTTATTCCACCATAACTTCTAAAAGGCTTGACCGATTTCAATGTTTGTGGTATCATTAGAAGCTTTGAATTATCCCGAGTGACATAGGCTATGTGGACATTAAAAAATGGTCAAGTGTGAGTCGAAATCGCCTGCAAAGGGTTCCGAACGAAATTTTTTTTTGTGTTGTGTCATGCTTTTTTGTTGTTCATTAAAAGGTATTAAAACAAGTCAAATATTTGCAGTCGGGGTCGGTTACTTGGAACAATTCATTACAGGTCCCCCGACTGCAAATATTTGACTTGTTTTTAATTTTTTTACATGGCAGGCGTGTTTTTTAATTTTTAATTATATTTTTTTATACCTATTTTTATCTCTTTTACGCGCGGGATGTTTTGCTATGTTTGTCACTCTCGTAGTGAAAGTGCAAGTGTGTGTGTATTTATTGCTTCCGTGTTTGCATTGCGAACTTTTTAGTGAAATATTTTTTTGTACTTGTGACATGCGTCAGAGCGGCAACAACGCATCGTAGTTTTATCGTTGTAAGGTGCATGGCCTATGCTTAGACATAATCAGCTGTTAGGAAAAATACATCGTGTTGAAACGGTGCAAAATCTTAAAAAAACATTTGCGACTAAACTTCTGCTCCTATTAAATTGATTTTTGGTACAGAGCTTGAAAATGGTATCTAAGTATAGGCAGTTTAAAGAAAAGCCCCTCTGTCGTATCCACTTTGTATAACGGTAATGAAGCAGTCTTGAATATGAAGTATTTTATTTTGATAAGGATTAATACAAAGGTACAAATAAAGATGCTTTTCTAGAAGCCTAATAAAAAATATGTTTTATTTTTTAATAAAAAGAAACATTTATTGTGACATAACTGTAATAGTTAGACATATGCTGTCCCGACAGTTTTTGTAGACACTGATATGTTTTGCAAAATCGTAGTACATTATTTTGTTCTATCATCAATAGTTTTAGCAGCTCACGCGATGAAAGGATTTTTCTAGGCCAATTTTTTACGTCTTGGGTTACGTTACTAAGTTTTAGTAAGGATCTCTAATCTTTTCTAGCAAAAAATATAGCATACATATTTTGTTACTCAGAGTGAATGTAGCTTTTTAAAGGGGAAAAAATAATAATTTAAAAACTTATTTTCCTATTCCGGACGACGGCTAGTTCAAAAACAGAAACAATGTAAAAATCGGTCCAACCGTTCTCGAGTTATAAATAGTGTAAGCATACTTCCTTTAATACTTATAGGTATAGATTTACTTGATAAGAGCATAGTCCGGTCAATTTATACATCCGAGGTTACAATATTTCACACACAGCTGAAAAATAAGATTGTTTAAAACACTATTATAAATTAAATGTAAATTAATAAACCTCTACCAATTTTCAGCTGCGTGCGAATTATTGAAACCTCACCTGTATTTTTTGGTCTAATTTGACCGGACTAAGCAGTCATTATTTTATAAACTCCCCAGTAAATCTGTCAAGTCAAGAGCAAAATTATAACACCAAGCAGTAGAGTTTATAATATAATACGTAACTTTAGTTACGTACCATATGGTTACGGTTTATATTTTTTCAAGAGACACTTTGCTCAATTTCAATTGAAAAAATAATAGTTAATTATGAACCATAAAAATGTCATAATTGTTATTTCGTTGTCTCTTAAAAAATAAGAATACATATAAGCATCAATTACACTTTTCAGTAAATCAGTATAGGATAAACGTCGATATCGACTAACATCACTATAATATCGATAAAAACTTCGTCGCTTGTTACTTCCCTAATTGTGTACGTTTTAGTCTAACCGTCCCTCACCTCTCGTCTCCCCCCGAAGTGTGCGATAGGGACAACTGCAGCTCAGAACGAATTTACCTACAAAAAACTATGACCGATCGACGTTTCGTATTCCGCTGTTCTTTCCTTCAAATCTGAGCCGATTAAAATATTTTTGGTATCAAAATTTAAAGGAAGAATAGATCTATGTCTCTCTTTTTTTCTTTTATCTTAAAACCTTTTCAATTTTCATCGGTAGTCGTCTGAATACGTAGGTAAAAACGGGGTATTTTTTTGGGTTTTCGGAACGTCATATTTATGTTTGTAATAGATATTTTGAAAAAAAAATTTATAGGGACATGCCTTTAGGCCTACATTTTTAGAAATAAAAACGATTACTCTAGAGGCATTTTTCAGGAAGAGAATAGCGGAATACGTTTGTATGGAAAAAATGCAGCCCGTCTACGCTCTTAAGCAGTAAAACAATATCTTTAATACATAATAGAGAAATACTAAAAAACAATAGACCAGAATATAATAAAATTGATAGATTAGTTAAACGAAGCATAAGAAAAGACATCAGGGATTGTAATACCAACATGATTAAAGTAGCATTACTACGTAACACCTCTTTAAGATTTGCAAAACAAGGTATTACTAAGGGCAAATCTTGGATCTCCACATTGAAAGACGAAAATGGAATTAAACAAAATAGCTCCCACAAAATAGTCGAAATAGCTACACAATTCTACAACAGATTGTACCAAAATCAACAGAAGCAGTTAAGGCACTTCACCTACTATTGCCCAGATTCTGTTCCACCTATTAGCAACTTTGAGGTTCAAAGGGCACTAAGTAAGATGAAATATCCCACCAAAAACATAAATGTAAAAAAGGAAAGCCAAGTTCAATACACAAAAAGAATGAAGATCTAAATGAGTGCCAAGTTCTATGCAAAATCCAAATATGTATTTATAGGAACAAAATAACATTATAACAAAATAAAAATAAAAATAAAAACGATTTATTTCAGACTCACGAGAGTCCATAGAATGTTGTTAGTATTACAGCATGAAAAACTAAAAAAAAAAAAAAAAAAAAAAAAAAAATATGAACAAGTATTAAACTCTATTTCTTTGCTTTATTGGATACCTATAACAATGGGTATCATTTAAGCTATCACCAATTTAAATAGTTTTGTGTTTCTTAAATAATAGGGTTTGTCCTCAAAATAGTAGATCTGTCACCAAAATGTAGTCACCAAACAATGCAAAATCAGTTCCACAATAAATCACCTAAAATCCTGAGATATAAGGTCTAAAACCAAATAAATGTTTTTGTATGTATTATAATAGGTGTGTCCTAATAAGTATTTAAGCAAACTAATTTAAAGAGATCACCAATAAATCATATTATGTTACTAGAAAATTGCATTAAGTTCAAATAAAAAATTAGGGTTGTCATCATCGTTTCAACCAAAAGATTCTGCTACTTAACTAGACTCCCAAGGTTCTAAATTTCCACTGGTAGTATAAATTATATTTAAATAAAATTTTTAGCAGAGTAGTAAATAAAACAATTAAAGTCAAAATAATCAATATTTATTGTATACCTAGTTACCTACTACCCATCGTTGAGGCCGCATTGGTCAATTTTTAAAGCGCGCCAATTTGTCTCCGCCCCTTTGATCATTTTTTCATTAAAATTATAAATTGATGTATTAAATTGGTAACGAATACTATTAATTTAATATCTGAACGAAATAAAATGTTACTACTGTATTGGTGACAAAATATCAAATAAAAAGGAGTCGCAGTCAGGGATCGATAATCGATTTATTTGGTGACAGATCTACCATTCTGAGCACAGAGCTATTATTTAAGTAACAAAACTGTTATTATAAGAACGAAGTTTATATTCATGTAATGCAATATAATTTTATTGGTTATCGATCTCTTATTTTACACATATATTAACATTAATTTGATAATTCATACCTGGGAACAATTTTTGTTTATCTGAGAACGAAAATATTTCGTGGCGATAGATCTATTTATTAGGTGATACAACTTGATGACAAATATAAATTTTGGTGATAGAAAATATAGTTCCCTATAACAATTGCTGTCATTTAAAAATGTGAGATCCTAAAGTAGGTTAGATTTGACTTAGCCAATTTTCATTACATCAGTCATTTTATAAAGTTATTCATATCATCTCACATATAATATATGTACATATATATATATAAGGTGCTATAAAAACATCTGCCACGGCTTTAATGGGAGGTAGTATTGTGTTTATAGATTACAATAGTATAGATAAATTATTGATTATTTATCATATTTTTTTTCATACAAAAAAAATAACGTATAAATTTGAATTGATTTATTAGTATAAAACCATCCCGTGTCCTAAGCTGTTGCCGCTCCGCACCGAATTCACGTAATTTGTGAACCACGTTACGCAGAATAGAGTCAATGTTAATTTAACAATTTTATTTTCTAAAATTTAATTAACTGTTCCGGGGTAAGGAAGTTCTTCACTATTGTAATCTATAAACACAATACTACCTCCCATTAAAGCCGTGGCAGATATTTTTATAGCACCTTATATATGTATTTTAATTCTGATAAAAACTGGCCAAGTCAAATCTTACCTACTTTAAGATCTTACATTTTTAAATGACAGCAATTGTTATAGGTATCCAATAAAGCAAAGAAATAGAGTTTAATACTTGTTCATAATGTTATTTTGTTCCTATAAATACATATTTGGATTTTGCATAGAACTTGGCACTCATTTAGATCTCCATTCTTTTTGTGTATTGAACTTGGCTTTCCTTTTTTACATTTATGTTTTTGGTGGGATATCATTACTTTTTGTAAAGAAAACTAGGTAGGTATTGAGATTTAATGTTATTTCTTGCGTTTCCGATGTATGGTGCCGCGCGCCGCCGAAAACACACCGTTGGCCGGTTGTTTAACGCGTATTACAAGTTTTTTGTATAGTGATATCACTTATTTTTTGACTTAAATTTATTTTTATATAGAAGATATATTAATACATATATTGGGATAGTTTCAAATATCAGCTTGTAACGGATCCAAGGCTACAATTAAAAAAAAAAAAAAATTGTATGGGGACCCCCCCTATTTTTTAACTTTTTTTTATTTTTAGACTTTTTCCTTAGCTTACACACAATTACCGAGCTGGATTCCAAATTTCATCTTTCTAGGTCATCTGGAAGTAGGTTAGGTTTAGGTACTATATGTCAGTCAGTCAATATTAAAATTTACGACTTTTTGACCTTCATATCTGTATAACCGTTTGAGCTAGCTTCATGAAATTTGGGCTTCTAGATGTCCTTATAGATATAATAAAACACACGTAGTTTTATGTGTTTACGTTAAAGAGCTTTTGAGTTATGGAAGGGTCAGAAGTGGCACCAAGTGGTTCGTGTAATGATACACTTGGCGCTGTCTAGCCAGTTTGCTTGAACTTGGCTTGACACGCGGCCGCGTGTTTAGATTTAATAATTCAGAAATGCAGTTAAAGTACAATACTAAAAAGGAATAATTTATCGGGACTATTTCAGCTATAACTCAAATAAATTTAGTCGAACGACGCGACGCAGCATAAAGCGCAAATTAATAGGTGGGTTTCCGCCGCTAGACAACCGGGCATACCGAGGACTCTAGCGCGAATGGACGCCGCTAAGAGCATACTTTGGTTGGCGCGGCGCGGAGCGAGTGAAGTAGAAGTGAGTGAGACAAGGCTAAACGCGTGACAGTTAAAAGCGGCAAACTTGTAGCGAACGGGTTGTATTTATAAAGTATTTATTTATTTTCATCAAATCTCCTGTAGGTACTTCACTTTCATACTGTTAGTGGTTTAGGCACGAAGAACGTTTGTGGTAATAGCATGACAATCATGTAATTCATCATTCAGATTTACTTCTGAATTATACACAGAACAGATTCTGTGTATAATTATTATTATGTGGTGCCACGCGCCGTCGACGACACACCGTTGGCCGGTCTGGACGCATTTACAAATTGGCGCGATTCAATTTAGGTATTGAGTCTTACTACTACACATACACGGTTCACACACGCAGCGATTAGCGCGAAGCGGCGAAATTATGAGTGAACTGACACGGCTTGATACTTGAGCCTTCATTATTTAACTTTTAGCCTTTTGCCCATTTGTATTTTTAACCGACTTCAAAAAAAGGAGGTTCTCAGTTTGACCTGTATGTATGTATGTTTGTATGTATGTTTGTATGTTTGTATGTTTGTATGTTTGTATGTATGTATGTATGTTTGTCCGCGATTATCTCGCGTTTGGCTGAACTGATTTTGATGCGGTTTTCAGAAAATAATTTGTTAGTTCAAGGAGAAGGTTTTAGTATGTTTTATTTAACCGACTTGAAAAAAAGGAGGTTCTCAGATTGACTTGTATGTATGTATATTTGGACGCGATTATCTCGCGTTTGACTGAACCGATTTTGATACGGTTTTCAGAAAAGTGTTTGTTAGACCAAGGAGAAGGTTTTGGTATTTTATAATTAACCGACATGAAAAAAAGGAGGTTCTCAGATTGACCTGTATGTATGTGTGTATGTTTAAACGCGATTATCTCGACTTGACTAAACCCATTTTAAGTAAGTAAAAAAGTATCAAACACTAAAAAGTATTAAATAAAAAAAAAAACTTTTGAAAAAAAAGAGAACCGCCTTCAAAAATCCGATTCACTAAAAAGTATTAAATAATTTTAAATGTACTGCTTATCAAATAACCAAAATATTAGGATAATAAGTATAATTATACTTCAAGCACAATTATTGTTATGTTTGGAGTCGGTGTCAGCCGCTAATAGCAAATTTTAGTACTATATTATAAGGACAGACACCGACTCCAAAAATAACAATAATATAGTTTTATTTGGTTTAGTTTCATTTTGCGGTAAAACGTAACTAAAACTGCTTATTTTTGTCAGATTTGCAAACGCGTCCTTAAAAGTTTTTTGTATGGATACCACTTACTTTTTAACTCACTTTATTTTTATATTTCTGTTTTATAGCAAAATACATATATTGGAATAGTTTTAAATATCTGCTTGTAACGGTTCCAATGCAATTTTTTTTTTTTGTATGGTGACCCCCCCTATTTTATAACTTTTTTTTTTATTTTTAGACTTTTTCCTTAGCTTACACACAATTACCGAGCTGGATTCCAAATTTCATCTTTCTAGATCATCTGGAAGTACGTTAGGTTTAGGTACTATATGTCAGTCAGTCAATATTAAAATTTACGACTTTTTGACCTTCATATCTGTATAACCGTTTGAGCTAGCTTCATGAAATTTGGGCTTCTAGATGTCCTTATGGATATAATAAAACAAACGTAGTTTTATGTGTTTACGTTAAAGAGGTTTTAAGTTATGGAAGGGTCAAAAGTGGCAGCAAGTGGTTCGTATGATACACTTGCCGCTGTCTAGCCAGTTGCTTGAACTTGGCTTGACACGCGGCCGCGTGTTTAGATAATAAAAGCCCTGGAGCAGACGAAATAACGACCGAAATTTTAAAACTGGGAAGAAGTGTTCTTGTACCTAACATCACATATTTTTATAATAACATACACAGGTGAGATTCCCTCTGAATTTTGCCACTCTAACATAATTTTACTACATAAAAAAGGAGACAAAGCTGAGATCTCAAACTACCGCCCCATAAGCCTCATTTCACATCTATATTCAGTTCGATTGCAGCGCGCATCGAATACGGACGTGCCTTACAAAGTGCATCGTATTGATATTTAATTCGCGATATGCCGCTGCCCGCCTCTGTTGCTATGAGCTCAACACTCATAGCCAACGAATTGTTGGCATTTATACAAAATGCCATCGATACAATGGATGAAGTTAGCATCTTACAAATATGTAAGACTAACTTCCAAGAAGAAGATATTAGCAGTGGCAAGAGGCTGCTGTACACGAGTCTGGACAAACTCGAACAGATGCCGTCTCGACGGAGGGACGGTACAGAGAAGAGCGTCCAGGACATCATCACCTTGTTGAAGGTGACCGACCCTGACGACGTGCCGACTTTCGTGGCGAAGGAGCTGCACAAGCTGCCCCCCGTCACTTTCGACCACGTCGACGTCACCAGGCTCCTGAAGGACATCATCTTCCTGAAGACGAGCCTGACAGAAGTGCAGTCCAAATTAGAGGTCTCGGACAGGACTATTTAAGATCTGCGTGGCGAAGTAGTGTTATTACGTAACACTATTTCTGTAAAGTAGGTCACCTGACGAGGCGTCTAAGGTGAACATGCGTCGCGGGGCGCAAAATGCCTCCGTGTGCAGTTTTGCATCGGCGGGGTCTGATGCGTCACCGACTGCAGTAAAGTGCGATGACACGGCGAGTGCTAAATGTGGAAACACGTCGACCCCTCGACACGTTTATGCTGACGCCGCCGCTAGCCGGGCCGCAGCTCGCGCACCTAACTGCGCCGCACCCGTCCCCGCGCCCGCGCCGCCGCCCCAGCACGCTCCTACACGTGCCGCGCGCACACCGTGCCCCGCGCCGCTGCCCGCGCCTGCTGTGTTGGCGCCTGGACGGGATGAAGACGGTTTTGAGATGGTGCAGAGGAAGAAGCGCCGTCCCAAAACTGTGAAGAACCGCTGCGGCAAAGCTCCATTGAAGCCCAATGGACTAGTGCGTGCCGCACAGCCGAACACGCCAGTCTACATCTCCCGCCTGCATCACTCTGTGAAGACAGAGTGTGTTGTCGACTACGTGCGCCAGAAGTTGAACTACTTGCTGAGGGTGCAGGAGCTGGAGTCGCGCCGCAACGTCAACTTCAAGGCGTTTGTGGTGCGAGTACCGAATTGCTTCTTGCATCAAGTACTGGACGAAAACTTCTGGCTTTAGAATGTGGTGTTCCGTCGCTTCCGCGGACAAGTACAACCAGAACGCGCTAAGACGTAGTGCAAAGAAGATTACTAACTTAATTTTAAGCATTATATACTAACAACTTTTGTATAAAATATCTATGTTAGTCTGTAAGGTATTTGTCTATGGGCCTTAGTAGCCTGATAATAAATGATTTATTATTATTATTATTATTATATAAGTTGTTTATTAGAATATTAGAGAACCGGATTGCTCAATTACTTGATCTCCATCAACCTCCCGAACAAGCTGGATTTCGCCCTCAATGAGGAAGATGTAAATAAAAAAAAACCGCATTTTTATTGGCTTATCGAAAAATGTAGGTGAATAAAAAAATAACTGCGAAGAAATTATGTCGATATCTCAAATAGTTATTTTTTTATAAATTTTTCAATTTCGTATCTCCCGATAAATTTTTGAGCCGGCCGAGAATCTGTTGTGACGTCACATCACCCTACAGCAGGCGACGGGCGCTCGGGCCGGCCGGTAGTTATTTTAAAATTATGATACCTCCTAAGATGTTGATTGAAATCAAGTAATGTCGAATACAACTTTGTTCACAATTAAATACTTGTGATTAATATCACATTTATTTGTATAAGGATTAATATTATTTTGATAAAACGTCTTCGCAAATAATTCATTAATTTAAAACTTTGATTTCCATAAAAATACGGTTATAGTAAGTAAATCTTGAAAGATAGCCATATGTCGTCCCTGACTTTTTTTTAGAACTTTTAAAGAGGAACAATTTCGTCATGCATGATTTTTGCCTAACTTTAACTGTTTACGCTGCGCACGCAACAGAAGTTCACAAATAGGGATATTTTTCCGTTTTTGTTACATTTTCCGTTGATGCTTCGCCCTATTGGGTGTAGCGTAGTGTTATAAAGTCTGAATCAGTAGTTCCTAAGATTAGCAAGTTCAATCAAACATACTCTTCAGCTTTATAATATCAGTATAGATAGGTAGATTTCTCATGTTGAACATTTTGCTCATGTTCGAGAACATGAAAAGCAGCGGAATGCTAAATATTCAGTAGTATATGTGCGCCCCAATGTTTTACAAAATCCCCTTTTAAAATAAATAAAATTTAAACTTCCTATTGCATTATCTATCTGTGACTGAAAGTTCTGTCAAAATCGGTCCAGCCGTTTCAGAGATTACCCGGAACAGGCAGACAGCCAAACAAAAAAAATAAAACATGTTTTTTTACGTAAGTATGTACCGTATTTGTAGTTTAATAAAGTGTAATGCTGTTAATATGAAATTACAAACACACTTCAGGTTAAGATATGTATGATAATATAAGAAAGAGGCAAGATTTGATTGATTGTTTCTTTGTTTGCATTGAATAGGCTCCGAAATTATTATACCGATTTAAAAAAATATTTCTTCGTTGATTAGCTACACTATCGTTGAGTGAAGTAGCCTATATTATATTAAAATAAAAATAGGGATCCTTACTAAAACTCCAATAATGCAACCCGAGGTGCAAATAAATACCTTAATTTTTTTTACATCGCGCGCGCTCCTAAAACTATTGATGATAGAACAAAATAATGTACTACGATTTTACAGAACACATCATTATCTACAAAAAATGTCGTGACAGCATATGTCTAACTATTATACTTATTTACTTTTTTTATTACAATAAGTGTTTTTTCATTTAAAAAAAAATGCAGTGACGTCGCTGGAAATGGCGTACCTTGAGTTTGACCTTGGTATTAATCCTTATCAAAATAATTTGCTTTATATTCAAGACTGCTTTAATACCATTATATAACTTGAATTTTTCAATTCGGACATTACATTCGAAAGATAACACGAGTTCAAAGGTGTAAGTATTAGAAAAAAGTCGCTTGGTTAATGGTGGCCGCTCTCTCCGCTCGGCTAACTATGCGATGTAGACGTCACTGGAATACGGGAAGGGAGTAAACGTTAAGAAATAATAAAATATAAAATGTAATAGAAAGAAAAAAAAACAATAATAATCCAATTTTCTTTATAATGAAATTTAATGTACCTACTCTTTTTTTGTACCCCATTCAAAAAGGTGTTTGTGTGTGTGTGTATTAAAATTAATATATTTTAAAATGTTTGTTAAATACTCGTGCGAAGCCGGGACGGGCCGCTATAGATATAAATAAAGTTTTAGCATTATTTTTGACATTGAAACGATCTTTGCAACAATGACGACTTGTTCTTCCTTTTCATTAATTTACAAATTACAACACGTACACGCACACACAACACGAGCACACTTTTTTTTGTCATTTCGGGCACAAATCGGTTTTCAGTTTCTAATATAAATTTATTTTAAACACAAGCTTCAAATTTAGCTAAGCTCACAGTAATAGTGTAGACTTATGAAACAAGCCCAAACGCGATGCGATTACGTCATTTAGTTAGAGAGTTCCTCTGGCCACCTTCTGGCGCCATCATCAGATCAGCTCGAAAGTACTATCAAATTATATTGTCATCCAAACTTAACAGATATACAAAATTTCAGCTCAATCGGTTAAAGATATCTGTTTCAAAATTAAGTTGCAAGATTCCACTCGTAGCTGTAGGTACAAACGTATAGATTGAATGTTAAATAAAAGCTTGTAATGATATATTTTTTGGCGTGCTAACTGTTGTTTTAGTACAAAGAAGACTATTCAGTAACTATACGCTAGTCTTTTTTCCATATTTAGCAAAATCTAGAAAAATATGCGAGTAACATAAAAATACTGCACGAGATCGTATGTACGGGAGCGGAGGACGGGCGTTGTGACGTCACGCGTTTATCGGGCGAACCAAAACTAAATTTAAGAATGCCCGACTTTAAAAATTCGTAAAAAATAGAGTTTTTGAGATATCGCTAAAATTTTTTCACCATTGTTTTTCTAATTTTTAGTTTGATTTTTCTAGATGATAAAAAAAACATGCTCATCTTCCTCATTCTCCACAACAGATCATCTCCACACCATTAATCAAGTAATAGAGAAATATAATGAGTACACAAATGCCACGTAAAGTGGTTTATTAAACCACTTTACGTGGCATTTGTAGATTACGCCAAAGCCTTTGACAGCATACATCATAACTCGGTTTTTGATGCCTTAGAGTCCCAAAATGTCCCACACACTTATATCGATCTCATTGACAAAGTATATAGAATTAGTTCGGCTAACATAAAACTACACACTGCTGGCACAAACTTTATCATAGAGAGGGGCGTTAAGCAAGGCGATCCACTCTCACCGAAGTTGTTTACAAGCGCATTGCAGGAGGTTTTTAAGAAGCTTCCTGACTCGTGGCAGTCACTCTGTCACAGCTTACAAACCTCCGCTTTGCTGATGACATCGTCTTATTCTCCGCTTCACATTCAGAACTTGAAGATATGCTCCAAGATCTGAGCACGGCGAGTCTTGAGGTTGGGCTTACAATGAACCGGTCAAAGACCCAACTTATGACCAACAGCACGAAACGTAGGGTCGTGGTAGACGGACAGGAATTACAATATGTCGATGAGTACATATACTTGGGCCAGATTATCTCTTTTAAGAACCGGCAGGAAAAGGAAGTTGAAAGAAGGATACAGAATCCGTGGAAGAGTTTCTGGGCCTTAAAAGAACATTTGAAGAGCAGCTTGCCGATGACGCTGAAAAGAAAACTCATCGACATGTGCGTCCTGCCCGTCTTAACCTACGGTGCTCAAAGTTGGTCACTCACTGAACAACAGAAGTCCAAACTCAAGATTTGTCAACGAGCGATGGAGCGCAGCATAGTAGGTGTTAAACTGTCAGATCGAGTTAGAAACACTACGCTGCGCTCCATAACTCAAGTAACAGATGTCGGAGAAAAAACAGCCAGGCTTAAGTGGGAGTGGGCTGGCCACGTCGCGCGCATGCAGCCTGACCGATGGGCAAAGATCGTCACCCACTGGACGCCGCCGGAAGGACATCGCCGTCGAGGTCGTCCGCGGCGAAGGTGGTGTGATGATCTAGTCAGTTATGCGGGGCGTACGTGGATAGAAATCGCCAAGAACAGAGAGGTTTGGAAGAAGAAAGGGGAGGCCTTTGCCCAGCAGTGGGATCTAATTTAGGATATAAAAAAAAAAAAAAAATTATACACCATACAACACACCATCTAATCACACGGCTCATCATCGATGAGCAACGTCCATTACTCACTGGCTTATATTGTGTCTCCTTTTGTTTGACGAACTGTGGAAGCAAAATCGACGACATAATCAATCGCCCCAGACATCAGACACTGCATTAATTACTTGACAAAAACCTTGTATACAAGGTTACAACACATATAGTGAATTAAGTTATAGTATTTGTTAAATTAAGCAGATTCTTTTCATCCTCAACCTACCTACCTTCTTATTATAATAATTATCTTTTATAACTTTAAATAATTATAGAATCTACTCATTAAATAACTGTCTTGTATCCCTTTTAATGTTCATTTTAAAATAAATTCCTTTTTTATCTACTAACTAACTATCCCTAAATCTATATTTCAACATTTTATGATTGTTTAATTTAAATTTACTATTTTGCTTTTAGTTTTCCCTGCGACCAGATTCTTAGTATCTAGATATTTAGCTTTACTTTTTCAAGTTTCAGATAACTGATAACGGAAGATAAGGAGTATGATGACCCGCAGAGCAACTGCAAGGGACATGGAGGACAAACTTCGGGCAACCTTAAGGAGCTGGAGTCTTCAAAAACCCTCTGCAGGCAGCTACTACAGGAAAGGGATGACAGCGAGGTTGAAGTAAAGAACACAGTCGACAAGAATACCACTCTCAAGAACGAACTGGCTGAACTACATATAGAACATGTGGACCTACTAGACCGGCACCAACACCTGCAAGAAGTACTTTCTTCCTTCCAACAATGCAGTGATACACATGAAAGCGCTTTGAGTCGCATATCTGAACTCGAGCATGAACTTAGTAAAGCCCAAAATTCTATATTGTTATTAGAGTCAGTGAAAACTAATGAACAGGTCTCGAACACCCAGAGCCTATATGATGAGTTGGTAGGTTGCTCAGCCTCAGCTGTTTGTCAGCCTGTAGTAATAGACCTTACCGGTGATGATGTCATTGCACAATGTCCTCTAGTTAGTCACAACAAGATAAAAAAATACATTAGATGTAGTAAATTAATTAGGAAGGCCCAAATTGCCTTAAGAAAATTAAAAAGCTTTAAATTAAATAATATTAATGTTCATAAAAGACAAATTCACTTGGTAACTCAATTAAAATTATATACCAGTGAACTGGATCAATGTAGGGCAAAATATGACAAAGATACTCAATTGTTATATAATGATTTAATGTACAAAGAGAATATGCTGAAAGATATCTTTACTAAATATGTTTCCAATGAGGGACAACTTAGTCAGCGTATGGTAGTGGCTAGTGAACTTTTAGACCTAGTAAAATGCAATGCAGAGAGATATGAGTCACTGACAAACAATCTCTCTTGCAATAGTACTAACTCTGTTAAACCATCTGAGCCCCTACAGGTCCCTTCTTTACCTACAGTTTCGCAGCCATCAGCTGACAGTGACTATCATTGTAACAAGTGGATTGTAGTTTCAGACAAAATAGGAGCAGATTTTGGGTCATTGTTACATAATAATAACACTCACAATGTAACAAATTACTGCTACCATAACACTCATTTCAGTAATCTTATTCTTAAAATTAAACACATGAAATTACATAAAAACACAAACATTGTTTTATTAGTTGGTAACAGTTTGGGCATAGAGAGAAAGGACATTGTTCATGGCATTGACTCCTTACTAGGTTTAGATATAGGTAAAATTATGTTGTGTGCTTTGCCTTATGCAAGCACATTAAGTAGCGACCACAATAAGTATGTGCATTACTTAAATAACACATTGTACATGTATACTTGTTGTCATAGTGACAAATTAGTGTTTTTTGACACTAACCAATTTATTACTGGGTTTCAACTAACCCATGAAACTATGTATCTTCCTAGAAGATATAAATTTTTAGTTGCTAGTTTAATAGCTTTTAATATTAACCCAGTTATAGGAGATATAACACAGAGTAGGTTAAGTGTTGATTTTGACGACCTCCGTGGTCGAGTGGCGTACGCACCGCTTTTCAAGGTGTCGCCAGCTCTGAGGTCCCGGGTTCGATCCCCGGACGGGTCAATGTAGAAAACCACTTTTCTACATTGTCCCGGGTCTGGGTGTTTGTGGTACCTTCGTTGTTTCTGAATTCCATAACACAAGTGCTTTAGCAACTTACTTTGGGTTCTGAGAAATGTATGTGATGTTGTCCGCATTTATTTATTAAAAAAAAAAAAAAAAAAAAGTAACAATGTAGATTGTTTAAACTTTCACTGCCGACAATAGAGAAGCATTCCGATAGCATTCTGCTTTACCATCAGAATATAATTCGCTTTTCTGGCAAAATTCTAGATGCTGAACTGTTAGTAGATAAATATTCAATTGATATTCTTTGTTTTTGTGAAACCTGGTTAAAACCAGATAAGATGAATTTTCGTGTTAAAAATTTTGCGTAGCCAGTGCGTTCAGCAGATTAACAGCTGAGGGGGGTGGGTCTATGATTTTATGTAAAAACTATCTTAAATTTAAGGAACGTCAAGACATCACCTCTTTCTCTGTTGACCGCATATGTGAGGTAGCATGTGCAGAGATAGAAAGTCTTATTATTCTTTGTGTATCTAGTGGTTAGTGACCCTGACTGCTATACCGGAGGTCGTGGGTTCGATTCCCACCCAGGACATATGTTTGTGTGATGAGCACGAACATTTGTTCTGGTTGTCTGGGTGTAATTTATCTATAATATGTATGTATTTAGAAATATATAAGTATGTTTATCAGTTGTCTGGTTACCATAACACAAGCTCTGCTTAGCTTGGGATCAGATAACCGTGTGTGAGTTGTCCCGGAATATTATTATTATTATTTAAGTCATTCAATTTGAATTATATCTTTAATGAGCCAAATTATAACTTCATCCTCTGTTACTTGCATAGACAATATTTTTACAAATGGTGAGGTGCTTAACTTTAATGTCATTCCTGGTGTAAGATCTGACCATATGGGTCAATTAGTATCAATCAAAGCTAAAAGTAAATTGCCTTTAACTAAAGTTATAACAATCAGGCCCTTAACTAACCATGTATTAAATTATTTTAAAAATAATACTACTTCAAATCTTTATAGTAAGTACTCTTTTTCTGGAGCCCCAAATAAGGATTATAATCAATTGTTTTTAATTATACATAATTCGTTTCAGGAAATGTGTCCTTTAAAAGACATTAAAATTAATTTTAAATTACAATTTAATGAGTGGGCTACTAAAGGCATTAGAATAAGTAGGGACATACTTTATAGTCTTTATGATAAAAAATCTTTTAACGTTAATCCTGATTTTCAAAATTATGTTAGAAAATATTCCAAAATATTTAAAAAAGTTTGTTTAGTGGCCAAGTCAAAACTTATTAGTAGGCGTATAGATAAATCAGATAACAAAATAAAAACAGTATGGAAGATCATCAATTCTGAAACTGGGAATAGTAAACAGAGAGATACTGACCTGTCTTCGAAAATAAATAATAAAATCATTTCAAATAAGACAGAAGTTGCTAAAGCGTTTGAAGATTTATTTTCGAATATACCTGTGGAAGTAACAAAATCTCTTCCTTCTTCTTCCATAAAAGCTGAATTGTTACTTAAGAAATTCGTTGATAGGAGTATTCCAAATTTTAATTTTAATCATGTATCTCCTACCACTGTTAAGAAATCATTTAATTGTATTAAAGTAAAGACCACAGAAGATTTATGGAGAATATCTGTCAAAGTAATTGAATCCATAATTGACACTATTGCCCCGATTCTTGCAAAGATATTTAATGACTGTGTTGACTGTGGCACCTTTCCTGATTTAATGAAACACAGTAAAATAATTCCTATTTTTAAATCTGGTTGCAAGAATGATCCATCTAATTATAGACCAGTTTCAGTACTTCCTGCTTTAAGTAAAATATTTGAAAGAATGGTACTTGACCAGATGATGTCACATTTTAGTAGACATAAGATTTTTCACCCTCGTCAATTTGGTTTCACTAGGGGAAGGTCCACCACCGACGCCGGGGCCAAATTAGTGTCTCACATTCTAGAAGCTTGGGAGGGTTCACAGGATGCCATCGGCATTTTTTGTGATCTCTCCAAGGCTTTTGATTGCGTTGATCATGATACTCTAATTCTTAAACTAAAACATTACGGATTACGAGGACAATCCTCAGAACTTGTATTGTCATATCTCTCAACTAGGCAGCAAAAAGTAGGCGTAAACGGAGTAACTTCGTCGGGTTCCTTAATAAGAATGGGCGTGCCTCAGGGTTCAATTCTAGGCCCCTTTCTATTTTTAGCATATATTAATGATCTCCCCTACATGATGGACGACTTAACTGACATTATTTTATTTGCTGACGATACCTCACTCATTTTCAAATTGGATAGGAAAACGAGGGATCTTTGTTATTTAAATGGTGGCCTTCAAAAATTATCTGATTGGTTTTCAACGAATAACCTGCTTTTAAACACGTCCAAAACAAAATGTCTTAAATTCACACTTCCAAATGTGCGGTCTCAGTCAGATTTAAATCTCATGCTCGACGGCGATAAACTCGATTTTATTAACGATACTGTATTTCTTGGTATTACAATAGACTCTAAGTTACAGTGGGGTGCTCACATAACAACTTTATCTAAAAGGCTTAGTTCGGCTGCATTTGCAGTTGGGAAAATTTGGCAATTAACTGACGTTCCCACTGCTAAATTAGTTTATTACGCGTATTTTCACAGCATAATGTCATACGGCATTCTGCTGTGGGGCTCTGCGGCGGATGTGGAGTCTATATTTATTTTGCAAAAACGAGCAATTCGTGCCATCTACTGCATGAGCCCTCGCGAGTCTCTAAGGAATACATTTAAAGAAATTAACATCCTAACGTTGCCAGCTCTATATATCTTGGAAAATATAATTTACATTCGCAAAAATATACAGTTTTAGTGTTAATAGTGATCACCACAATATAAATACAAGAAATAAAAATAAGCTAGTAGTTCCAAGATTTAGACTAACTAAAACTAATACGAAATCTTTTCTAGGAAATTCAATTCGATTTTATAATAAATTACCGAAAGAGATAACAAGCTTGTCTAATAAAAAGTTTAAAACATGTATTAAATCAAAACTAATAAAGAAGACGTATTATTCGGTTAGGGACTACGTAGAGGATAAGCACGCGTGGAATTAGTATCATCTGCATATGTGGCCTCCCTGGTGGTCTGCTAATAATATTGTTTTAGCTTATTACTACAGTTAGCTGTCCCCATAGCCTCTATTTTTAGAAGGCTCTTGACATTCCTTGACATTCTTGTTAGGGATTTGAGTAGGACTACAAATTGATGGTATGAGACGACTGCCGTGGTCGAGTGGCGTACGCACCGGTTTTCAAGGTGTCGCCAGCTCTGAGGTCCCGGGTTCGATCCCCGGACGGGTCAATGTAGAAAACCACTTTTCTACATTGTTCCGGGTCTGGGTGTTTGTGGTACCTTCGTTGTTTCTGAATTCCATAACACAAGTGCTTTAGCAACTTACTTTGGGTTCAGAGCAATGTATGTGATGTTGTCCGTATTTATAAAAAAAAAAAAAAAAAAATGTTAAGTTTTATTTTTCATCTTCGATAATTTTTTGAGTTTGTTTTTCTTTATATTTTCGTCCTTTGTAAATGTGACGACAATGTAAATTTAGCTGAATATTCGATTTCAATTTTTTCTTCCATTTTGGATTCTTAGTTTATACTAGCTGTGCCCGCAACTTCGTTCGCGTGGATGATGAAACTTTTCAATTAGTTTTTTGTTTTAAGTGCTATTTGTGTAGAACGTTATCTATCGAGCATACCTCTAGGCTAGTGTCATTCGCCTAGCGTATCTCGATGTAGCAGAAAGAGGTGGTCTTTTTCTGGAAGGCATCGTGTTATAATTATATATATATATAATATATATATATATACTACTTCTCAGCCGATTTCGGCTATGGTGACTGCTACCGACTATCACATGCAGAGGAGCCAAGGTGGTCAGCTCTCTTGTTCGCCCTTTGATGGCTGCAGTATCCTATCTTATGAGTAAACGTGTGCGCGCATCGGCTGCACGTTAGGACATCGTCGACATAGTTATAAAACATGGCTGCTGGTGGTCTAGCCTTAAGGGCATCACGCTTCGAATCCAATTCTATGAACCTCAATGAACCGCATTCCTCACCATGCACTTCCATTCAGGGCGGCAAATGGCCTGTTTCTCCCATTTCTGGGGAACAATATTGCACCTTTTCATGTGTCTTTTCTGAACGTACTTGAAGCGTAAGAACTGGCCGCCTTGTTTCCGCTTGCCGTTCTGGAGTTCAGAAAAGAAGATGCGTTTGGCCAACCTATCATCATCCATTCGTAAAACATGTCCACACCATCGGAGCTGTCGCCGCATCAGGTATGCTTCTGACATAGACATTTGCGCGTCGTAGCACTTCGGTATTTCTAATCCGGTCCGACCATTTGATTTTGAGAATGTCTTTTATGCACCTTAAATGAAACCGGTCCAGCGTCCGTATATGTTTCCGATAGAGGACCCATGACGCAGAGTACAGAAGATTTGGGAGGACTATGGCCATGTAAACGGAGATTTTTGTCGAAAGCTTCAAATCATGTGATTGTAAGACTTTGGCTCGTAATTTACCGAAAGCAGCTGATGCAGCGCCTATGCGATGGTTTATTTCGGCGTCAAGGTCACACTTAGCTGTAATTGTGCTGCACAGGTATATAAACGTATTCACTTGCTTCAGCTCAGTATTGCCAATGGTCACCTTGACAGGTTCTGTAGCTCCATGAGAGTCGATTGCCATCACCTCAGTTTTCTTCACACTGATTTTCAGACCGAAACGGCAGCAGACTTCCTGAAGATTCGTAATCAGGTCCTGGAGTTCTTGTGAAGAGTTGGTAACAAAACACAGATCATCAGCATACATGATCTCCGTTATAAGAGCGTGTGATACTTTTGTGTAAGCTTTTAATCTGGCCAGGTTGAAAAGTCCTGAAACGTATTTTGATTCCAGCAGAAGTTTGTTCGAGTGCTTCACTGACAACGACAGAAAAGTAAAGAGCAAACATTGTTGGTGCAAGCACACAACCTTGTTTAACCCCACAACTGACAGGGAAGAACTCTGACTGATCACCATTATAGGTAACACAGCAGGTCATTTCGTCGTGAAGAAGGCGAATCATTCTAACAAACTTCTCAGGAGAACCTAATTTTGCCAGTAAAGTCCAGAGGGCTTCCCGCGGCACACAGTCAAAATGCTTTCTCCAAGTCCACGAAGCACATATACAAAGGTTGACTGTGTTCGCGACTTTTTATCTGGAGTTGCCGGATGGAAAAGATGGCCTCGCAGGTGGGACGAAACCCAATAGAGTTTCTGGCAATATGTCTTCGGAGACGGATAAAAGCCGGTTGAGAAGAACTCTGGCGAATATCTTCCCAGGGACAAAGAGGAGCGATATACCCGGTAGGAGTTGCAGTCAGAACGGTCTCCTTTGTTTTTATACAGGGTCTCTATACGGGATATTTTAAATTCAGGCGGTATTATTTCCTCGAATCAAATCAAATGCGATCAAAAATTTGCCAGATGTAAGTGTGAAGTTGCTCCCCTCCGTATTTAAGCAGTTCTCCAGCGATGTTATCAACGCCAACTGCTTTTTTATTTTCTGCTCTTTTGTGGCTCGAACTACTTCAGCAAAAGTCAAGTGGCTCAGCAAGCGAATCATTCAGCGGCAAAGGACGAATACGCTTTATAATATAAAGCGTATTCGTATGATCAAGATCTGCTAATCGATCTACATTGAGCAGATTGTTAAAGTGCTCTGCCCAACGATCAAGTATATCCTGCTTAGCAGTGAGTTTTTGAGAACCATCTAGGGATCTTAGTGGTGTGCTATTTTTAATGGAAACGCCAATCAACTTATGCATTTCTTCACAAAAAGCGCCTAGTTGGTGTGTGTCTGCGAGCCAATGTATCTGTTTTGCCTTATCTATCTTTCATGTTCCTTGTTAATCTTCTTAAGGAATCACCACTACTTCGGACTTCTTGAGTGAGATTATGATTACCTTCATTACGCTTTATGAGTATACGATGCTGTTTGAATGCTTCAGTTAGGGCCCTATCATTTTGGTCAAACCAGTCTACGTTGTTACGTTTTTTGCGTCCTATGATTTCTGTAGCCACAGTCAGTACGGAGGATGACAACTGTATCCAGTTTGATATTAGGTCACCTTGCTGGGCATCAAACCCATCTAGCGTGTCTATCAGTCCTTCCTGGTATTTTTCTCGAAGGTCCGCACAATTTAGTCGTTCTAAATAGAGAGATATTGGTTTAGCCCTGCAGGGTCTTCGTGGTTCGCGAAGGCGGAGTCTCAATTTAGTTACCAGAAGCCGGTGGTCTGTCCAGCAATGCGCGCCGCGCATGACGCGGGTGATATGCACCTGGGAGATGTCCCTTCGTCGGGTTATGGCGTAATCGAGGAGGTGCCAGTGTAAAGAACGTGGGTGCATCCAGGTGGTTTTGAATTTGTCACGAAGCCTAAACAGAGTGTTAGTGATGGTAAGGTCGAATTGGGCACAGAGTGTGAGTAGTAATTGTCCGTTACTATTCATATTGCCCACACCATTATTTCCAATCACGCCCGGCCACGACTCAGTATCTCTGCCAACCCTTCACCCAGCAGAAGTATTTGCTTGTTTGAACGTATGTTGCTAAGGCATTGGCAAAGTTCTTCATAAAACTGATCTTTGACACTGTCCTCGTTACGCATTGTTGATGCATATACGCTTATCATATTCAGGTAGTTGTTGATTTGTAGGTGAAGGCGCAGTGTGATAATGCGGTAAGAGATGTATTGCGGATATTCAGACAGTTTTTGCGCGATGGTGGATTTGACGGCAAACCCTACGCCAGCTAACCTTCGTTCCGTTTGGGGTCGTCCTTTTCAGAAGAATGTGTACCCACCACCGATTTCCTCGAGTTCGCTTAACGCAGCTACAACTACGTTGTAGCGACCAAGTTCGCGTGCCACGACAGCAGTTTTACGCTCCGGGCAAAATCTTTAAGACTATTTTTAAAGAAGAGCCCTAACACCTAGCGCCTACCTACACTTATATGTATATACCAATAAATAAGCAAAATCGACTATTCCAAGTCGCGGGCACAGCTACAATATTTATTTAGAAACTCTAAATGAAGATAAGATACCCAAAAATCAAGGAAAGAACCGCCTAACCTATACCAAATACTTACTATGTTTATTTACAAAATTTTAAAGAAAATTAAGAAAAGGAACCTAACCTACAAACCCTAAAATATAAATAAATGATATATGCGAACAGTCAGCATTCAAGTGAATCTCAATAATCGAATGCAACTATGCGAGGCGTGTACGTACTCTGATAAAATAGCTCAACAAATGTTCGCCATGATTCTTTAAATTGTCATAACTTTTTTATTTATGGACCGATTGACATGAAATAAACACTAAATGTTAAGTGAAGTTTACTACAATATATTAGTGAAAACCGCATCTAAATCGAATAAGCCGTTTCTGATATTAGCGTGCACAAACACACAGACAAACAGACAAACCGACAAACAGACAAACAGACAAAAAAATTAATAATTACAATTTCGGGTTCGGCATCGATATAATAACAACCCCTGCTACTTTTTTTATATATATTTCCATTGTACAGACACCACTTTTCTACAATTTTATTATATGTACTAGCTGTGCCCGCAACTTCGTTCGCGTGGATGATGAAACTTTTCAATTAGTTTTTTGTTTTAATTGCTATTTGTGTAGAACGTTATCTATCGAGCATACCTCTAGGCTAGTGTCATTCGCCTAGCGTATCTCGATGTAGCAGAAAGAGGTGGTCTTTTTCTGGAAGGCATCGTGTTATAATTATATATTATATATATATAATATATATATATATACTACTTCTCAGCCGATTTCGGCTATGGTGACTGCTACCGACTATCACATGCAGAGGAGCCAAGGTGGTCAGCTCTCTTGTTCGCCCTTTGATGGCTGCAGTATCCTATCTTATGAGTAAACGTGCGCGCGCATCGGCTGCACGTTAGGACATCGTCGACATAGTTATAAAACATGGCTGCTGGTGGTCTAGCCTTAAGGGCATCACGCTTCGAATCCAATTCTATGAACCTCAATGAACCGCATTCCTCACCATGCACTTCCATTCAGGGCGGCAAATGGCCTGTTTCTCCCATTTCTGGGGAACAATATTGCACCTTTTCATGTGTCTTTTCTGAACGTCCTTGAAGCGTAAGAACTGGCCGCCTTGTTTCCGCTTGCCGTTCTGGAGTTCAGAAAAGAAGATGCGTTTGGCCAACCTATCATCATCCATTCGTAAAACATGTCCACACCATCGGAGCTGTCGCCGCATCAGGTATGCTTCTGACATAGACATTTGCGCGTCGTAGCACTTCGGTATTTCTAATCCGGTCCGACCATTTGATTTTGAGAATGTCTTTTATGCACCTTAAATGAAACCGGTCCAGCGTCCGTATATGTTTCCGATAGAGGACCCATGACGCAGAGTACAGAAGATTTGGGAGGACTATGGCCATGTAAACGGAGATTTTTGTCGAAAGCTTCAAATCATGTGATTGTAAGACTTTGGCTCGTAATTTACCGAAAGCAGCTGATGCAGCGCCTATGCGATGGTTTATTTCGGCGTCAAGGTCACACTTAGCTGTAATTGTGCTGCACAGGTATATAAACGTATTCACTTGCTTCAGCTCAGTATTGCCAATGGTCACCTTGACAGGTTCTGTAGCTCCATGAGAGTCGATTGCCATCACCTCAGTTTTCTTCACACTGATTTTCAGACCGAAACGGCAGCAGACTTCCTGAAGATTCGTAATCAGGTCCTGGAGTTCTTGTGAAGAGTTGGTAACAAAACACAGATCATCAGCATACATGATCTCCGTTATAAGAGCGTGTGATACTTTTGTGTAAGCTTTTAATCTGGCCAGGTTGAAAAGTCCTGAAACGTATTTTGATTCCAGTAGAAGTTTGTTCGAGTGCTTCACTGACAACGACAGAAAAGTAAAGAGCAAACAGTGTTGGTGCAAGCACACAACCTTGTTTAACCCCACAACTGACAGGGAAGAACTCTGACTGATCACCATTATAGGTAACACAGCAGGTCATTTCGTCGTGAAGAAGGCGAATCATTCTAACAAACTTCTCAGGAGAACCTAATTTTGCCAGTAAAGTCCAGAGGGCTTCCCGCGGCACACAGTCAAAATGCTTTCTCCAAGTCCACGAAGCACATATACAAAGGTTGACTGTGTTCGCGACTTTTTATCTGGAGTTGCCGGATGGAAAAGATGGCCTCGCAGGTGGGACGAAACCCAATAGAGTTTCTGGCAATATGTCTTCGGAGACGGGTAAAAGCCGGTTGAGAAGAACTCTGGCGAATATCTTCCCAGGGACAAAGAGGAGCGATATACCCGGTAGGAGTTGCAGTCAGAACGGTCTCCTTTGTTTTTATACAGGGTCTCTATACGGGATATTTTAAATTCAGGCGGTATTATTTCCTCGAATCAAATCAAATGCGATCAAAAATTTGCCAGATGTAAGTGTGAAGTTGCTCCCCTCCGTATTTAAGCAGTTCTCCGGCGATGTTATCAACGCCAACTGCTTTTTTATTTTCTGCTCTTTTGTGGCTCGAACTACTTCAGCAAAAGTCAAGTGGCTCAGCAAGCGAATCATTCAGCGGCAAAGGACGAATACGCTTTATTTGATCAAGATCTGCTAATCGATCTACATTGAGCAGATTGTTAAAGTGCTCTGCCCAACGATCAAGTATATCCTGCTTAGCAGTGAGTTTTTGAGAACCATCTAGGGATCTTAGTGGTGTGGTATTTTTAATGGAAACGCCAATCAACTTATGCATTTCTTCACAAAAAGCGCCTAGTTGGTGTGTGTCTGCGAGCCAATGTATCTGTTTTGCCTTATCTATCTTTCATGTTCCTTGTTAATCTTCTTAAGGAATCACCACTACTTCGGACTTCTTGAGTGAGATTATGATTACCTTCATTACGCTTTATGAGTATACGATGCTGTTTGAATGCTTCAGTTAGGGCCCTATCATTTTGGTCAAACCAGTCTACGTTGTTACGTTTTTTGCGTCCTATGATTTCTGTAGCCACAGTCAGTACGGAGGATGACAACTGTATCCAGTTTGATATGAGGTCACCTTGCTGGGCATCAAACCCATCTAGCGTGTCTATCAGTCCTTCCTGGTATTTTTCTCGAAGGTCCGCACAATTTAGTCGTTCTAAATTGAGAGATATTGGTTTAGCCCTGCAGGGTCTTCGTGGTTCGCGAAGGCGGAGTCTCAATTTAGTTACCAGAAGCCGGTGGTCTGTCCAGCAATGCGCGCCGCGCATGACGCGGGTGATATGCACCTGGGAGATGTCCCTTCGTCGGGTTATGGCGTAATCGAGGAGGTGCCAGTGTTGTATTGGAGTGATGTAGGCACAATAAAAGAGAACTGTTCAAGTCGACAATTCGTGTAATAATGTCATAATTTAGTGTGTGCAGTTACAAATATAAGGTTAGGCGAGCTGCACACTACACCTCCCCCTTTTTTAAAAAAAAAAATATATTATTACATTTTTTTTTTAAACTTAAACTAAATTAACACAAAACATTATTAAACTTCATACCTCACTAACAAAAATCCAATAAAACTAAAATAAAAGTAATATTTTTAAGTTACAAACTTTTTTGTATTATTTTTATGAATTATGTATGTTTTATTATCCTTTAAAATTTTAACATTTGGTGAGACATCTTCTATGACTTCGTATGGTCCTAAATAAGTCTTATCTAACTTATCTCCTACTTGATTTTTAATTAATACTAAATCTCCGTTATTATATTTTATTGAATTAATAGTTTTGTCAAAGTTTATTTTTCTTAATTGTTTTTTAAATACCAAATTGTTTCTTGCTTCAGCTTGTGCTCTTTGAAGTCTGTACTTTAGTTCTAAAGGATAAGAATCAGGGTTATACAAGGGATCAACATATAAATTTTGTTCTATATTAGATGGTAAATTACAATGTTTACCAAATACTAATTCAAATGGAGTGTAATTTGTCTCAGAGTGAACTGTAGTGTTAAATGAAAAACACCAGAATGGAAGCCAACTGCTCCAATCTGTTTTATTATTATCACACTGAATCCTCAGATAAGCTCCTAAAACCTTATGAGTATTTTCCAAACCTCCAAGAGTCTCATGATGGTAAGCTGTTGAATGCAGTTTTTTTATATGTAATAAATTACAAATTTCAGTAAATACTGATGACATAAACTCTGTTCCCTGGTCTGTTATTATTTCTGTAGGTATGCCATATCTCAGAATAAAATTATTTACAAATGATCGCGCTACTGAAACTGTATCCTTCTTTTCTAATGGATAAGCTTCAACATATTTAGTCAGATCACATTGTAACGTCAGAATATACTTATAATTAAAATTATCTACATCTAATGGACCCATTAAATCTAAACTAACTCTCTCAAAAGCAGTGGATGCCGTGGATGTGATAACCATTGGCTCCTTCGTATGTCTATTGGAATGCTTTTGAATCTGACAATTTTTACATTTCTTTACGTAGTCTGATACGTCGTCGGTCATTCCTGGCCAATAATAATACTTCCTAATATTATTTAACATTCTGTTTACCCCCGCGTGGCCACTCGTGGGTAACAGGTGGAAGTCATTGAGGATCACGGTCTTTGTGTCTTTGTCAGTAATTCTTGTCACATCTTTAATAACAAGTAACTTGGGAAAATCTTTCAAATGACTTATTTCCTTTATAAAGTTGTTTACAAATTGTTCATAGCGCTTGCTTTTAATTATTACGAGCTCGTTTATTTTGATTTGCATGCAAAAACGTTGTAATTCTCTCGTTAACACACTTACGGTAGACAACGATTGAGAAATAATAAAAATTGCTGATTTTTCAGGCACGAATTTGCAGTTACCATTATCACTAGTAAAATGTTTGAATTTTTCTATCTGTTTTAATGTATTGTTATTACAAAATAGAATCAATTCAACGCTGTCAACTGGTCGTTTGAGGATTTCCACTACTTTAGGTTGATCAAGCCTTGGAGTAGAGGATACCTCCGTAGTCAAGTTATTGTTGTCACGGTCAGTACGTAACCTACGAGCCTGTGCTCTTGTCATGACCGATACTACATGCTGTTGCATTTCCTTTAAACTGTTGGATGTAATAGGTATTCGGCTCAATGCATCTGCAGCTGCGTTGTGCCGTCCTGGGACATAGCTGATTTCAAAATCGTACTCCTCAAGATATAATCTAAACTTAGTTAAACGGCTTGAAGGATCGGTCATATTAAATAAGTAAATCAATGGCTTATGGTCAGTCTTAATATAAAACTTTTTCCCATATAAATAAGGTCTAAAATGTCGAACTGCCCAAACAATAGCAAGTAGTTCTAACTCAATCACAGGGTATCGCGTCTCAGCTGGTTTCAAGTTACGGCTGGCATACGCGACTACCTTGCCATTGCTATTAGACAGTATGGCGCCTAATCCAAGTTTTGATGCGTCAGTTTGTAGCGTAAAAGTATTTTTGTCACTAAAGTCTGGATAGTCAAGTACAGTCGGACTAATGAGTATCTCTTTTAACTTATAAAATGCTCTCTCGCATTCGTCACTCCACACAAACGGTACGTTTTTCTTACATAACGCATTCAACGGATAGGCTACTTCTGCAAATTTTGGAATAAAACGCCTATAATAGTTAGCGAATGCAACAAATCTCTTGACTTCGTCTACATTCTGTGGGACAGGGTATTTTTGCAGGCATGTTACCTTTGATGGGTCGGGAAATATACCTTCTGAAGTAATTTTGTGACCTAAATAAACTATTTCCTTACGCAAAAATTCACATTTTAATGGATTTAATTTCAAATTTACTTTTCTTAAACATTCCAAAATTTTTATGAGATTCTTGTTGTGCGTTTCGAGACAGTTACCTACGACAATACAATCGTCTTGGTAGAGGAAACATGATTTATAATTTAACCCTGACATTGCTATAGTCATAAGACGTGCAAAGGCACTTGGGGATGTCTTTAATCCCATTGGACAGCGTTTCATTTGATACTGCTTGTCTGTTGTAAATGCAGTATATTTTCTAGATTTTTCGTCTAATGCCAGTTGATAATAACCTTGACTGAGATCTAATTTTGAAAAATAGATGTTATTTGATAGCGAATCTAGGATCTCAGTGATGTTAGGTAACGGAAACTTATCATCCTGTATCCTATTATTAAGTTGGCGATAATCTACTACAAGTCTCCATTTCCTTTCTCCTGACCTATCTGTCTTTTTAGGTACTAATAAAATAGGACTTGACCACTCTGAAGTAGACTCTTCTATAATATCATTTTTAATCATATCATCTATTTGTTTTTGTACCTCGCCTTTCAATGCTTTTGGCAATCGATAAGGCTTGACATAAGATGGAGACGCGTTTTCCTTAAGTTGAATTGAATGCTCTATTAAATTAGTTGTAGTGAGCGTATCTCCTGGTAAGTGAAAAACATCTGCATATTTGGCACATATGTTCTCGATGCTTATTTGCTCCTCTTTATTCAGATATGTATGTAGTTGCAAAGTAGTGAGCAAAGTTCTAACTCTATCAACCGATAAACAATCGTCATCAAACTTACAAACATAAAATTTATCTAGACAACTAATAGTCAATTCTGAAGTGTTTATACTAACTGAACTATCTGTTGTATTTAATATCCTAACAGGAATAAGTCCATTATGTGGCTTCGATATTACACCCGCTGTGTATACGCCTTTATAAATTTCCTTTGACAAAATGACGCAATCACAGTTTTGTGACGTCGGGATGTGTTTGATGACTTCGCAACGGGGTGGAATTGTAAACGTATTTTTATTAACATTAACACTAATAGACTCGTTTTGGGATTCTAAAGTCAGTGTACCATCTTTGTAATTTAGTACCGCGTTATATCGCTCGAAAAAGTCCTGGCCGAGTATACCTTCTGCGGCGCAAGATAAATGTTCAAAAATGTAGAATTTCTGCTCAAAATTCACACGATTAATTATAATATTTAAATAAATATATCCCATAGACTCTAAATTACCACTAATTCCTTTTATAACTATCTTATCCTGTTTTACTAAATTCAATAAATTCCTATGTCGCGACAACCATTCATACTTAAGTACACATAAACTAGCTCCACTATCGACTAATAAATTAAGATCAATATTACTATTTTTAAGTTGACACTGAATTACACAAAAATTACTATAACTAAAAATAGAATGAGAACCCTGTTTAGGTGCGAAAAAACTCTAAGTCATCATCATTATTTGCGTCATCGTTGCGCAAATTGTCTTGGACATTGGACTCTTGCGTGTTATGCTGTACACGCTGATAACGCATCGGACGTCCGCGAAAATGCTGACGCTGGCGCTGATCGCCTGAGTGTTTACCTCGATTTACGATATGTGAAGTTCTTTGACCTGTGCTATTTTCATAACAATTATAATTACGATTATAATTTTTCTTATTGTTATAAAAATGGTTATCTCCTCGGCCTCGGAAACCTCTATAGTTTCCGCGTTTAACATTGTGGTTAGCTCTAAATTGCATAACCTGCTCTTGTGGGTGGAAAGACATAGATTGCTCGTCTACCGCAGCTGTAATAGCTTCAGATAAGGATGCAAACTGTCGCGAGGCAATGATGGTGCTGAGCCGTTTGTCGGCCAAACCATCGCTAAACCTTTTAATTGCAGTCTTCTCATTGAGAGGACGCAACACCTCATATGCATCGCGCTTCTCGTTAGCCTGAGCAATCGTGAGATTTACGAACAACTCCTCAATCTCAGAACCAAATTTTTCTATAGTCCTACGACCTTGAGTAGCTCTAAATAATTGGGTTTGTAATGCTACAGCCGATTTTTTCGGTAACAAATAAACGCGAATATCTCCTACCAAACTTTCAATGTCAGCATACGTAGTTTTAAGGCGCAGTTTTGCACTAGGTGAGAGACGTGTTTTTAATACGAAATCTATTAACTTACTTTTACTGTCATCATTGATGAGTGAACTATAAAGAAGAATACCATCGATAAGTTGATTTGTCACCTGTTCCTGGCCATTCATTACCGGCAACAGGGAAATTGCAGTTTTAATATCAAATGAGTCTGACATTTTGGTAGCACAATTAGAATATTCAATCAAATCTTTAGAACTAGTTTGACTACTACTATCTCTCAAAGAAAATAAACTCTTTATTTTCTTAAAATTATGCTGTATCTCATCAATTAACGTTTGGAAAATCTCACAAGATTTTTTATCTAATTTGTGATCTTGAACTTCTTGATTCAGTTGAGTCAAAATACACTCCAATTTACTATATTCTTTTTCAGCTTCCTCTAGTTTCTTAAAACCTAAATCTTCTGTACGCCTATTTGGACCAAGTTTCACTACATATTCTCTTAAATATTTTAACTTAGCATGTAGGTCTCGTAATTGCTGTGACATAATTTCCTTAAACTGAATATAAAGTAATTCCGCATGACCTTAATAATAACATATAAAACAGAACATTATAATAACGTAGAAAAAAAAATACAATAGAGCAAAAACTTACATTGCAGTAAGCACGTATATACTGTCAACGTTTATGTAGGTCATGATGTCTCACGTAGCGCGGGTGAATGAACTCCTCAGCTTTGGACTCGAACTGACTCCCAGCTGCTCCACCTTGGACCCGTACTATTTATCTCCCGGCACCCTGCATATCCTCTAGGTTAGGCGAGCTGCACACTACAGTGTAAAGAACGTGGGTGCATCCAGGTGGTTTTGAATTTGTCACGAAGCCTAAACAGAGTGTTAGTGATGGTAAGGTCGAATTGGGCACAGAGTGTGAGTAGTAATTGTCCGTTACTATTCATATTGCCCACACCATTATTTCCAATCACGCCCGGCCACGACTCAGTATCTCTGCCAACCCTTCACCCAGCAGAAGTATTTGCTTGTTTGAACGTATGTTGCTAAGGCATTGGCAAAGTTCTTCATAAAACTGATCTTTGACACTGTCCTCGTTACGCATTGTTGATGCATATACGCTTATCATATTCAGGTAGTTGTTGATTTGTAGGTGAAGGCGCAGTGTGATAATGCGGTAAGAGATGTATTGCGGATATTCAGACAGTTTTTGCGCGATGGTGGATTTGACGGCAAACCCTACGCCAGCTAACCTTCGTTCCGTTTGGGGTCGTCCTTTTCAGAAGAATGTGTACCCACCACCGATTTCCTCGAGTTCGCTTAACGCAGCTACATCTACGTTGTAGCGACCAAGTTCGCGTGCCACGACAGCAGTTTTACGCTCCGGGCAAAATCTTTAAGACTATTTTTAAAGAAGAGCCCTAACACCTAGCGCCTACCTACACTTATATGTATATACCAATAAATAAGCAAAATCGACTATTCCAAGTCGCGGGCACAGCTACAATATTTATTTAGAAACTCTAAATGAAGATAAGATACCCAAAAATCAAGGAAAGAACCGCCTAACCTATACCAAATACTTACTATGTTTATTTACAAAATTTTAAAGAAAATTAAGAAAAGGAACCTAACCTACAAACCCTAAAATATAAATAAATGATATATGCAAACAGTCAGCATTCAAGTGAATCTCAATAATCGAATGCAACTATGCGAGGCGTGTACGTACTCTGATAAAATAGCTCAACAAATGTTCGCCATGATTCTTTAAATTGTCATAACTTTTTTATTTATGGACCGATTGACATGAAATAAACACTAAATGTTAAGTGAAGTTTACTACAATATATTAGTGAAAACCGCATCTAAATCGAATAAGCCGTTTCTGATATTAGCGTGCACAAACACACAGACAAACAGACAAACCGACAAACAGACAAAAAAATTAATAATTACAATTTCGGGTTCGGCATCGATATAATAACAACCCCTGCTACTTTTTTTATATATATTTCCATTGTACAGACACCACTTTTCTACAATTTTATTATATGTATACTAGCTGTGCCCGCAACTTCGTTCGCGTGGATGATGAAACTTTTCAATTAGTTTTTTGTTTTAATTGCTATTTGTGTAGAACGTTATCTATCGAGCATACCTCTAGGCTAGTGTCATTCGCCTAGCGTATCTCGATGTAGCAGAAAGAGGTGGTCTTTTTCTGGAAGGCATCGTGTTATAATTATATATTATATATATATAATATATATATATATACTACTTCTCAGCCGATTTCGGCTATGGTGACTGCTACCGACTATCACATGCAGAGGAGCCAAGGTGGTCAGCTCTCTTGTTCGCCCTTTGATGGCTGCAGTATCCTATCTTATGAGTAAACGTGCGCGCGCATCGGCTGCACGTTAGGACATCGTCGACATAGTTATAAAACATGGCTGCTGGTGGTCTAGCCTTAAGGGCATCACGCTTCGAATCCAATTCTATGAACCTCAATGAACCGCATTCCTCACCATGCACTTCCATTCAGGGCGGCAAATGGCCTGTTTCTCCCATTTCTGGGGAACAATATTGCACCTTTTCATGTGTCTTTTCTGAACGTCCTTGAAGCGTAAGAACTGGCCGCCTTGTTTCCGCTTGCCGTTCTGGAGTTCAGAAAAGAAGATGCGTTTGGCCAACCTATCATCATCCATTCGTAAAACATGTCCACACCATCGGAGCTGTCGCCGCATCAGGTATGCTTCTGACATAGACATTTGCGCGTCGTAGCACTTCGGTATTTCTAATCCGGTCCGACCATTTGATTTTGAGAATGTCTTTTATGCACCTTAAATGAAACCGGTCCAGCGTCCGTATATGTTTCCGATAGAGGACCCATGACGCAGAGTACAGAAGATTTGGGAGGACTATGGCCATGTAAACGGAGATTTTTGTCGAAAGCTTCAAATCATGTGATTGTAAGACTTTGGCTCGTAATTTACCGAAAGCAGCTGATGCAGCGCCTATGCGATGGTTTATTTCGGCGTCAAGGTCACACTTAGCTGTAATTGTGCTGCACAGGTATATAAACGTATTCACTTGCTTCAGCTCAGTATTGCCAATGGTCACCTTGACAGGTTCTGTAGCTCCATGAGAGTCGATTGCCATCACCTCAGTTTTCTTCACACTGATTTTCAGACCGAAACGGCAGCAGACTTCCTGAAGATTCGTAATCAGGTCCTGGAGTTCTTGTGAAGAGTTGGTAACAAAACACAGATCATCAGCATACATGATCTCCGTTATAAGAGCGTGTGATACTTTTGTGTAAGCTTTTAATCTGGCCAGGTTGAAAAGTCCTGAAACGTATTTTGATTCCAGTAGAAGTTTGTTCGAGTGCTTCACTGACAACGACAGAAAAGTAAAGAGCAAACAGTGTTGGTGCAAGCACACAACCTTGTTTAACCCCACAACTGACAGGGAAGAACTCTGACTGATCACCATTATAGGTAACACAGCAGGTCATTTCGTCGTGAAGAAGGCGAATCATTCTAACAAACTTCTCAGGAGAACCTAATTTTGCCAGTAAAGTCCAGAGGGCTTCCCGCGGCACACAGTCAAAATGCTTTCTCCAAGTCCACGAAGCACATATACAAAGGTTGACTGTGTTCGCGACTTTTTATCTGGAGTTGCCGGATGGAAAAGATGGCCTCGCAGGTGGGACGAAACCCAATAGAGTTTCTGGCAATATGTCTTCGGAGACGGGTAAAAGCCGGTTGAGAAGAACTCTGGCGAATATCTTCCCAGGGACAAAGAGGAGCGATATACCCGGTAGGAGTTGCAGTCAGAACGGTCTCCTTTGTTTTTATACAGGGTCTCTATACGGGATATTTTAAATTCAGGCGGTATTATTTCCTCGAATCAAATCAAATGCGATCAAAAATTTGCCAGATGTAAGTGTGAAGTTGCTCCCCTCCGTATTTAAGCAGTTCTCCGGCGATGTTATCAACGCCAACTGCTTTTTTATTTTCTGCTCTTTTGTGGCTCGAACTACTTCAGCAAAAGTCAAGTGGCTCAGCAAGCGAATCATTCAGCGGCAAAGGACGAATACGCTTTATTTGATCAAGATCTGCTAATCGATCTACATTGAGCAGATTGTTAAAGTGCTCTGCCCAACGATCAAGTATATCCTGCTTAGCAGTGAGTTTTTGAGAACCATCTAGGGATCTTAGTGGTGTGGTATTTTTAATGGAAACGCCAATCAACTTATGCATTTCTTCACAAAAAGCGCCTAGTTGGTGTGTGTCTGCGAGCCAATGTATCTGTTTTGCCTTATCTATCTTTCATGTTCCTTGTTAATCTTCTTAAGGAATCACCACTACTTCGGACTTCTTGAGTGAGATTATGATTACCTTCATTACGCTTTATGAGTATACGATGCTGTTTGAATGCTTCAGTTAGGGCCCTATCATTTTGGTCAAACCAGTCTACGTTGTTACGTTTTTTGCGTCCTATGATTTCTGTAGCCACAGTCAGTACGGAGGATGACAACTGTATCCAGTTTGATATGAGGTCACCTTGCTGGGCATCAAACCCATCTAGCGTGTCTATCAGTCCTTCCTGGTATTTTTCTCGAAGGTCCGCACAATTTAGTCGTTCTAAATTGAGAGATATTGGTTTAGCCCTGCAGGGTCTTCGTGGTTCGCGAAGGCGGAGTCTCAATTTAGTTACCAGAAGCCGGTGGTCTGTCCAGCAATGCGCGCCGCGCATGACGCGGGTGATATGCACCTGGGAGATGTCCCTTCGTCGGGTTATGGCGTAATCGAGGAGGTGCCAGTGTAAAGAACGTGGGTGCATCCAGGTGGTTTTGAATTTGTCACGAAGCCTAAACAGAGTGTTAGTGATGGTAAGGTCGAATTGGGCACAGAGTGTGAGTAGTAATTGTCCGTTACTATTCATATTGCCCACACCATTATTTCCAATCACGCCCGGCCACGACTCAGTATCTCTGCCAACCCTTCACCCAGCAGAAGTATTTGCTTGTTTGAACGTATGTTGCTAAGGCATTGGCAAAGTTCTTCATAAAACTGATCTTTGACACTGTCCTCGTTACGCATTGTTGATGCATATACGCTTATCATATTCAGGTAGTTGTTGATTTGTAGGTGAAGGCGCAGTGTGATAATGCGGTAAGAGATGTATTGCGGATATTCAGACAGTTTTTGCGCGATGGTGGATTTGACGGCAAACCCTACGCCAGCTAACCTTCGTTCCGTTTGGGGTCGTCCTTTTCAGAAGAATGTGTACCCACCACCGATTTCCTCGAGTTCGCTTAACGCAGCTACATCTACGTTGTAGCGACCAAGTTCGCGTGCCACGACAGCAGTTTTACGCTCCGGGCAAAATCTTTAAGACTATTTTTAAAGAAGAGCCCTAACACCTAGCGCCTACCTACACTTATATGTATATACCAATAAATAAGCAAAATCGACTATTCCAAGTCGCGGGCACAGCTACAATATTTATTTAGAAACTCTAAATGAAGATAAGATACCCAAAAATCAAGGAAAGAACCGCCTAACCTATACCAAATACTTACTATGTTTATTTACAAAATTTTAAAGAAAATTAAGAAAAGGAACCTAACCTACAAACCCTAAAATATAAATAAATGATATATGCAAACAGTCAGCATTCAAGTGAATCTCAATAATCGAATGCAACTATGCGAGGCGTGTACGTACTCTGATAAAATAGCTCAACAAATGTTCGCCATGATTCTTTAAATTGTCATAACTTTTTTATTTATGGACCGATTGACATGAAATAAACACTAAATGTTAAGTGAAGTTTACTACAATATATTAGTGAAAACCGCATCTAAATCGAATAAGCCGTTTCTGATATTAGCGTGCACAAACACACAGACAAACAGACAAACCGACAAACAGACAAAAAAATTAATAATTACAATTTCGGGTTCGGCATCGATATAATAACAACCCCTGCTACTTTTTTTATATATATTTCCATTGTACAGACACCACTTTTCTACAATTTTATTATATGTATAGATAGATATAGATAGAATATATATAGATATAGATTAATCTAATCATTCTGCTGTTTACATTGTTGTCGCATATCTTAAAATCAGTGTAATCTTAACCTCGATGTTAACCTTTTTTTTTAAAGAGTAACCTATGGAGTTTCTTGCCGGCTCTTCTCCATAGGAAGGACACTTTGGAACCGAGCAACTAGAGTCAGTAGTTTTTAACGTAACGTTTCTTAAGCGCCTTTTTTTGGTTTAAAAGAAATAAAAACATTTTGATTTTGATTTTGATTTTTGATTTTGATCACTTTTGTATGTATTTTGTAAGTTATGGTAGAGCCTTTCATGTCAAGCATGTTTGATTATTTCAGAATGCTGATAGAGAGGTATTTTTTAATAATAATAATAATAATAATAATGTTAATAATAATAATAATAATGTTTATTTTCACCAAGTAATACAATTTGTGTTACAAATATCTTCATAATATTATTTCAACAATCCAACGTGGGAGCCTCTGCAGCCGAACTAGGACAGGTCCTGTATCTCAGCGTGCAGCGCCAACCCCTCGAATTTTTGACACGGAAATTTGAAACCCAATTTACAAAGGTGCCTTTATAAGTAATGAACAAAATTCAAAATAAATAAAGGTTTATGAAGTAGGAATAAAAATGAGATATATAAGTTTAATGTGGAGTGTGAGGTAGTTATAAGGTGAGCCTGTGTGTGTGTTTGTAGGTGTAAGACTGTGTGTGTGCGTGTGTGTTTGTGAGTGTGTGGTTGCGTGTGTGTGGTATGTTATGTAAGGTTTATAAATGTATGTGTAACAGTGTAAATGTGTGTAAGAGTACTTGCATATTTTGCTACAAAGCAACAAAACAGGACCTTTAATTAAATCTGAATGATTTAGCTTGGGATGCCTAACAGACTCTCCGTTTCTTCATATGATAGGTTTATAAATAAGATAGTTGTGTAGCTTTTTCTTACATAGATTTATATTAAGTGGGTACATATTAAGGTCCTTGTTTATTTTGTTATATAAGTAGGGTGCAATAAATGTATAAAACCTTCTAATGAACGAAGTCTTGGGTTTTAAGGAACGGGTGCACACATCGTGTGTTCTTCTTCTGGTAGTCAGGTTAGGATCATAGGGCAGGTTTATGTGCTGTTTCAAAACAACCGTTTTAATGAACAGCTGTCTTACAGTGGCAACTTGACAAAATTGGTAAAGTTCATCCGTTGGAAAAAGAATAGGCTTAAAGGTTGAGACTTTTAAAATAGCACGTTGAGCAATTTCTACTCTTTTTAGTGTAGTTTTAGGAGCACCCCCCCAGGATGAGATGCAGTACGTAATAATTGATTGGCATAAGGCTAGATAAAATTGTTTTAGAAGAGATTCATCAGAAATGTGGCGCAGGTTTTTAAAGATGTAAATAAGTTTGCGAATTCTACCGGACAAAAGTTTTATATGCTCTTTGAAATTTAAATGACTATCTAGAGTGACACCTAGGTACTTGATCAACTCTGCGCGCTCTAAGGCTTTACAGTCACAGTCCAACTTATTTACGCAAGAAATATTGTGGGGGACGATACGGTGCTGGATATTGACCTGATTGTGCTTAGATATTGAGAAAGCCAAATACTTGGTCTTATCAAGATTCAGTGTTAAAACATTATTGTTTAACCACTTTTGAACTATATCAAAGCCGGTTTGGGCAGCATTGAAGACCTCATCCCAATTATCAGCAGTGAAAACAAGAGCTGTGTCATCAGCATAAGAGATGATTTCGCCCTTAGCTAGATTTAGGTTTGTGAGGTCATTAATGTATGTTAGAAACAATGTTGGGCCCAAAATGCTACCCTGCGGCACTCCATAGGTTATAGGAAGCTCATTACTGTAGTGACCATCGACAAAAACAACCTGTGAGCGACCAGAGAGGTAGCTCTCAAAAAGCCTTAGCGGTAAACCTCTTATTCCGAGTCGTTCGAGCTTTTGTAAAAGGACTGGTACAGAAATTGTATCAAAGGCCTTTGCTAGATCGAGGAAGACTGATAAACATTTCTTCCCTCTATCCAGACTCGTGCTTATTAGGCTTGTTATTTTATGTACTGCATCATCAGTCGACTTGCCAGAACGGAAGCCGTATTGGTTTTCCGATAGAATATTTTTGCCTTCTAAGTATTTAACCAGCCTAATATTAATTAGTTTCTCTAATATTTTTGACAAAGAAGGGAGTATCGAAATTGGTCTGTAGTTGCTCAAGACTTGCTCGTCACCTCCTTTATGAATAGGGCGAACTACCGATCTTTTAAAAGCTTGTGGAAAGGTCCCTGTCTCAAAGCATAAGTTAAAAATGTAAGTTAGAGGAGGAGTAAGGAAACCTTTAAATTGTTTTAGAAGTTTGTTTGGAATTTTGTCCCACCCTACTGAGCAGTTAGTTTTTAAGCCTGTAACGATCCAATCAATCTCCTCTTCAGAAGTTTCTTGTAGGAAGAAGGAATTAAGAAGGGGATCATCATTAGGCTTATTGACTACATTATCAGCCGATATTTTCTCAGCTAATGACTTACCAATACTAATAAAATATTTATTGATTTCATCTACTGATTGTTTTGGAGATGGATATATTTTCAGTAACTGTGAAGGGCAACTTTTATCTTTTTTTGTGTTTGTTATTGTTTTGATAACATTCCATAATTTTTTTGGATTTGATTTAGCCAACTCAACCTGATTTTTGTCATAAGCTCTCTTTAATTTTTTTAATATTTCATTACAAAAATTTCTATATCTTAAGTAGGTAGTTTTAAGACTTTGGTTTTCTGGCGAATTTTTGCAATTTAAATGTAGTCTGTCTCTATTTTGTATACATCTAAGTAAACCAGTCGTAATCCAAGGTTTAATTATTTTTTTACGTCTAGACAATTTTATTTGTTGTGAATTTTTAACCAGGCAAAGCTGTATGTTATCTATAACATAATTCATCGCAATGTCGGGTTCTTTTGCATGATAAACGGGAATTAGGTCGATATTGTAAATGTCATTTTTCAAGCAATCATAGTCTATTTTTGTAAAAGTAGTAGTAGCAAAGTGACGAATAGGCTTAAAATCCATACACAAAATAACCGGATAGTGGTCCGTTAATGTGGTTTGTAGAACAGTGGTAGTGCATATATTCTGTGTCTTAAGCAGGACATGATCTAGACAGGTACCACTTTCGTCCCTGGTCACTTCGGTATGTGCTGGTAGAAGTCCAAACGAAGCAACTAACGCGAGATATCTTTCACCAGGAAGCTCTATTTTGTCAAAGTTAATTGGTATATTAATATCGCCTGTCATAATCGCCGTCTCGGACCTAAGTAACTACCGCCCGATTTCCCTCGCAACTGTAATGGCCAAAGTATTTGACAGTGTGCTTGACTCCTCGTTGTCGAAGTATATCAAGTTGCACGATGCACAGTTTGGGTTTTGTCCTGGACTATCAACGGAAAGTGCTATCCTGGCTGTCAAGCATACTGTCAAGTACTACACGGACCGTAGGACCTCGGTGCACGCCTGCTTCCTTGACCTCTCCAAGGCGTTCGATCTCGCTTCTTACGACATGCTTTGGGGAAAGTTGAGGGATAGGGGTGTGCCGAAGGAACTGCTCAGTATTTTACAGTACTGGTATGGGGGCCAGACAAACCGTGTCAAATGGTGTAATGCGTTCTCGGAATCGTATGGGTTGGAGTGCGGGGTGCGGCAGGGTGGTTTGTCGTCGCCCCGGCTCTTCAATCTATACATTAATGATCTCATTGCCGAGCTCAGCAGCATGCGTGTCGGATGTAGTGTTAATGGTGTGTGTTGCAACAATATCAGTTTTGCAGATGACATGGTGCTGCTGGGCCCGTCTCCGGGATCTATAGTCGAGATGTTAAAGGTATGTGAGACCTTTGCTGCTACACATGGACTAGTATATAATGCCAAAAAGTGTGAATACATGGTCTTTGGGGTCGCAGGTAAGTGCCGTGAAAGTACTCTCGAAATTGCTATTAATGGCACGCCTATACGTAGAGTGAATAAATTCAAGTATCTTGGTCATTTTCTTACCGACGACCTTAGCGACCATGATGACATTGAAAGGGAGCGTAGGGCTCTGGCGGTCAGGGGTAACATGTTGGCACGAAGATTTGCTCGGTGTACTGATCAAGTAAAGATTACGCTTTTTAAAGCTTATTGTCAGAGCTTTTACACCGGTAATCTTTGGTTCAACTACTCGAAAAGATCGCTGGATGTCCTGCGCGTCCAATACAATAATGTTTTTAGGATGCTGTTGCGATTGCCTCGTTATTGTAGTGCCTCCGAAATGTTCGCGGTAACCCACACTGATGGTTTTCATGCTATCATTCGCAAGAAAACAGCTTCGCTCTTGAGCAGAATAAGGGGCAGTCGCAATAGCATTTTGAAGACCATAGCGGCCGATATATCGTCTTCTATATTAAGGCATCTTGTGAGGAGACTTATACCCTAATACCTACCTACTTCATTGTTATAGGTGATGGGTCTCTTTAATTAAGTTAATTGATAAATTTATCTTTAGTTAAGTTACTAACACTAGTTTTTAAGTGAAAACCTGTTTTACTAACAATCTATGGATCTTTTTGCTGTCCGAAATAAACGATTATTATTATTATTATTATTATTATAATAACATTTTTATAGTGCGTTAACTTTGACAAGGTACTACTGAGGGATAACAAAAATGAATCTATATTTTTATAAGACGGAGACCGGTATATACTGACAATTGTGGTGCTGCGATTACTAATTACTATACAATTTCCTTCCTGGAAGTCAGGCTCTAGAACAGTAAAATCAAGATGGTTCTTAAAATATACCACTACACCATCGTTTTGTTTAACGTTTTTCTTTGTCGCACATACTCTGTAGCCCGGTAGTTCCGGAATATTACTTAAATTTAGTAACCAGCATTCAGTAAGAACAATTACGTCGCAGTCAAATTTCAGCCTACACAACATAGTTTCAAGACCGGAGATATTGCAATTTATGCTTCGTATATTTTGTGTTATTACTGTGAACTTATTTTCATTAACGGTAAGAAATTCATGGCATGAGTCTAAAGTACAGGAAAAAGCTTTAGAGACAGTTACGCTATCTATATTGTTATTTAAATCAATTAAACTATCGAATTTTACTGGAAGGTAAAAATTGGTCAAATATGTTATGATGTAAACTAATTAAACCGGTAGTAATGAAATCACAACTTAAGAAAAAATCCCGTAAAATTATAATCTTGTAGTACTCTTTGTGTGTTTGAAAGTTATGTGAATAATATGTAATATTTGTGGAGTGTGTAAGTGTACAGTGTTTCTTAATAATAAAAAGAATTATCCAATAAATGTTAACAAAATCAGAAAAATTAAACAATATAAAAACAGTTAACAAGGTTGACATAAGTCGATGGCAAACTTGAGGACATGAAAGAACTAGTCAAATTGTGTGATTTCTTAGTTTTTCTAAGTCTGACTCTGAGTTGACACGTATTTGCAGATCATCGACAGTTTTACGGAGATAAACTATGCCGTGTGAAGTCCAGCAAAAGTCAAATCCGTGTCCTTTTTGGAATTGTCTGGCCATATAGAATAATCGTTGCGTTTTGAATGTTAACATTTCGGAAACAGACTGATTGTAACGGCGACTGCAATCCCAAGTGTGAAGTATTTAACTTTTCTTTGTTGTTCTTAGACTTATTAAAACTTTTTGTACCTTTTATAATCTTATCTTTCAAAATAATTGTATTTAAATATACAATAATTGGACTATTGTTGTCTCTTGAGTTAACTCTGTAAATATCTCTAATGTCCGAGTGTTGAACCTTTACGTTTAACACATCGCCCATTGTTACAACCATGTCGCAGAGATGATCTTTGGTTTCTTTATTTGCTTTTGGGACGTTACGGATCTCCAAACCAGCTGCACGAGATTTACGTTCCAAGAACTCAATTTTCTCCTTCAATTATAATAATAATAATAATATCCTGGGACAACTCACACACGGTTATCTGATCCCAAGCTAAGCAGAGCTTGTGTTATGGTAACCAGACAACTGATAAACTTACTTATATATTTCTAAATACATACATATTATAGATAAATTACACCCAGACACCAGAACAAATGATCATGCTCATCACACAACATTTGTCCTGGGTGGGAATCGAACCCACGACCTCCGGTATAGCAGTCAGGGTCACTAACCACTAGACCAACAGGCCCGTCAGTAGTATATGATTGGGCATTCTGGACCACTTTTCGCTCGGCGAAACAAGTTCGCCATCGCGGTGGTCCAGAATACCCAATCATAAACGGTTAACTCGGTTAATGTTAGTTACGCAAAATATACAGTGGTAGTGGTATGGTTTATAAATATTAATCTAAAATAATATTCGTCATTGTTAATCGAACTGTTTCACACAATTATCATGAAATTTGTAAAACAACCACAATCGTTGAATGTTAACATAATATGTGATGAATTTAGTAAAACTGATTTTCGTCATAGTGAATTATTACCTAATTCAGTACGCTGTATAATTTGCGGACCGTCAAATTGCGGAAAAACAAATTTACTCATTAGTCTTCTTATACACGAAAATGGTTTAAGATTTCGAAATGTTTATATTTATTCAAAAACCCTGTACCAACCCAAGTACATATTTTTAGAAAAAGTTTTGCAACGAGTACCGGGTTATACAATACTTCGCTCATGCATGCGCATTCGCGCCGTGGGGTAGAATACCCAATAATATTTCTGGTAATTTATTATAATAAAAATGAGAATGGTCTAAACAACACCAAACCCTCTGTTTCATCGACTCAATCCGATGTACGTGCACGATATGCAATGAATTTTCAGAAAGTCACTCAAGCGATAACGAACTATTACCAAATCTGGTACCATGTATCATTTGTTGATCAGAAAAGTTTAAATGTGAACGCTATGAACATATTTTGTCATTCTTAGATCAACTCTATAACATACTTATCATGAAGTTTATTAAACAGCCCCAATCGTTGAATGTAAACACTATCTGTGATGATGTTCCTAAGACTCGGGTTCGTCATGGTGAATTATTACCTAACATAGTACGTTGTATTATTTGTGGTCCGTCAAATTGTGGAAAAAAAAATTTGCTCATTGGTCTTCTTATACATGAAAACGGCTTAAAATTTCAAAATGTTTATGTTTATTCAAAAACTTTGCACCAGCCTAAGTATAGATTTCTGGAAAGAGTTTTACAACGAGTTCCAGGTATTTCATTTCAGAAATATAATGGTAATGAAGACGTTTTGAGTGTTCAGGATGCTAAACCCAACTCTGTAATAATATTTGATGACGTTGCATGTGAAAATCAAAGTAACATGCGAGATTACTTTGCAATGGGCAGACACAAAAATATCGATTGTTTTTATCTCAACCAAACGTATAGTAAAGTGCCAAAGCAGTTAGTACGAGACAACGCTAACCTTATCGTACTTTTTAAGCAGGATGATATTAATCTAAAACATATTTATGAAGAACATGTCAATACAGATATGACTTGGATCCAGTTTCGTGAAATGTGTTCAAAAATTTGGAGCGAACCTTACAACTTTGTGGTAATAAATAAAGATTGCTCTAAAAATAATGGATGTTACAGAAATAAATTTGACACATTTGTTGTCTTTGAATAAGAAAATGATACTATATTTAAGACAGTTGACATCGTTACGTTATTATTCTTATAACAACTCTTAAGCGATAACTATATATTTAACGACTATGGAAAAATCATTGAAAAAACAAATCATAGATGCCTCAGCCGCTGTAAAGAAAAAAGTACGTACCATGAGAGAACTTGAGATTGGGAATAAGGAAGCATTAGAAACGGTTTTTAAACCTATAACCAAATCACTTAATTTACTAACCAACACCAGTAATGGAACTACTTCTGATGAAAATGAAAAAATCCTGGAAAGCAATCAAACATTATACAAGGAAGGTCCTACTAGCAAAGAGTACGTGGAAAGCAGTGATGAAAATGAAATCGACAGTGAATCTTCATTTCAATCGTTGGGTGATAAGAACGAAGAATGCGATACATCATCTTGGTCTCTATCTCCTGAAGCACTACATGATGTACCATTTGGTGTTCGGATAGAGCGTGGAAAACTTATGTTAGGTTCAGCTAGCATTACGATTGGTGATGATTTTATCACAGTAACGGGTCGCAAATATCGAAATACACCGGGTTTGAAACAGTTGTTGCTAAAAAAAGATGTAGACTTAAGTTTAGTGACAGATAATGATATGCAACATTATAAGTCAATGCTGATCGATACAAATGCACACCGTCGAGATTTTGAACCAAGCAAACCCATCAAAAGTAGCAAAGGGCAAAAATATTTGCAAGTCATTAAACCTCTTTTTAAATTACAAAGTACAAATCAGACCTACAATCAACCGAAGGGGAATGGACTACCGTTGAAAAAAGTGTGGAGAAAAAACGTAGATTATGTCTATTGGGATAATCCAAATGAACTAGTGGATAGATTAAAACTATTGATTGCTTCACGAGACGCTGGCAACACTGGGCTGGACAATGAAATAATATCCATCATCGAAGAGTTACGTGAAAGTAAAGTTATTAATTAATAAATATCTTTTATTCTCTGCATACGTTTCATTTTACTGTTAACCCTTCAATACAAAGCACATTCAACATGAATATAGACAAATTTGGACATTATATTCATAAAAGAATGCGATTGTCAGAATTATTCGAGAGTAATGATAATGCATTAACGAAAACAGAAAATGGTGAATTTGATTTAAAAGCTACGACGTTGAGAGGTATCAGAACTCCTGTAGAACCAGATGATGCTGTAAATAAGGATTATGTAGATCAATTTATGACAAACATAACGAAAGATTTATATAAATCCATGCTGTTAATGCGAACTCAAATTATGAATGATGTACAAAATACTTTAAAAGCAAAGATATCTGAAGTTTCCATTCATTTAGAAGATAAGTTTTACACAAAAACAGTTGTAGATAACTTATTAGCATCTAAAAAGCCTTCATAATGTCCAAACAACAAATTGTAAATGAAATTCACAAAGCGGCAAGAAAAAATTTTGATCGTCGTTCTGTAATTTTGAAAGGGATTGATGATTTGTGGCAAGCTGATCTGATGGACATGCAAAATTTAAGAAAATACAACAATGGTTACAATTATATTTTATTGGTGATAGATTGTTTCTCAAAATACGCCTGGGCGGAACCGCTAAAATCGAAAAATAAAATTGATGTTACTAATGCATTTGGGAACATACTCAGTAAAAGTCAACGCAAACCGGTTAATTTACAAACAGATTCAGGAACAGAGTTTTATAATACTTCATTCCAGACGCTCATGAGAAGGTTTAATATTAACCATTACTCAACCTTTTCTACAAAGAAGGCTTCAATTGTTGAGCGATTGATAAAAACTATTAAAAATAAATTATATAAGTGTTTTAGTATGAATGGAAACTACAAGTGGTATGAAACGGTGTTACAAGATACATTGAAAATGTATAACAACACAAAGCATCGTACTATTCAATGTAAACCTGTTGAAGTAAATAAATGCAATGAGTTAAACATAAAAGAAAATATAAAAAAAACACATAAGCAAGTTTCTTTTCGTTGCGTACCTAAGTTCAAAGTTGGTGACAGTGTTCGCATTAGTAAATACAAGCATATTTTTAAAAAGGGCTATACTCCTAATTGGTCAACTGAAAAATTTACCATAAAAAAAGTAAACAATACCATTCCAAAAACGTATCATATAGAGGACCAACGCAAACAAGCTATTTTGGGAACCTTTTATGAACCGGAACTTCAAAAAACATATTTCCCAAACGTTTATTTGATAGAAAAAGTTTTAAAAAGAAAAGGAAATAAATTGTTTGTAAAATGGTTAGGTTTAAGTAACGCAGAAAATAGTTGTATCAACAGAGCTGCGATAGTGAATTGATAAAAGTAGATATCATATTATTCATATAAACATTATTATTTCTTACATGTATTTCATTTTACTTTGAACAATGCAAGGTGGTGGACTAGTCAATAGTGTGATTAATAATTTACCCTTTGAACTTCATTTGCCTGGTTACAATTATTGCGGACCGGGTACTAAACTACAAAAACGGTTACTACGTGGAGATCGAGGCGTAAACAAGTTAGACGAAGCTTGTATGCATCACGATATTGCATATCAGAACCATACAGATTTACCTAATCGTCACAAAGCTGATTTACAACTGTTAAACATGGCTAAACAAAGACTTAGATCCAAGGACGCAGGAAAAGGGGAAAAACTAAGTTCGTGGCTGGTGAGCAAAGTCATGAAAGCCAAAATAAAGTCTGGTGCAGGGATTAAAACGTTTAACAGTTTTGTATCGAAAATAAGATCAAAAATTAGGAAACTCAAACACATGGACAGTAAGGCTCTTATAAACGCCGCTTACTTGGCTGCTAGAAAGATATTTCCTTGCGTACAGAAAGTACGAGTTCCTCGTGTCATACCCATACCGAAGACTGGTGGAGTTCTGCCTTTGATCCCAATTTTCGCTGGTTTATCGGCATTAGGATCTTTAGCGGGTGGTGCTGCGGGTATCGCAAAAACAGTTAACGACTACAAAACAGCTCAAAAAAAATTACAAGAAACTGAACGGCACAATAAAACTATGGAAGCATTAGCTATAGGAAAGGGGTTGTACATTAAACCGCATAAAAATGGTAAAGGTTTGTTTATAAATTCGTCAAAAAACTGTTAAGTAAGCTACCTAATCGTCCATTAACTGATGTTGACATCAAAAAGCACGCTCGCGACTTGCCATACTTTCGAGGAGTTTACATGAAAGATCGGTTACCGAGAAAACCAAAACAGATTGAATGTGCTATCGTGAATTTGGACAATTCAAAAAATGAAGGAACTCATTGGGTGGCTTATATTAAATTTAATAATTATTGTGAATATTTTGACAGCTTCGGTGATTTGAAACCGCCTCTCGAATTGATACGATACTTAAAAAACTGTAATATTTTTTACAACTATACAAGGTACCAAAAATTCAATACTGTGAATTGTGGACACTTATGCTTAGAATATCTAAGGAATTTTTGGAAAAATAAAAATGTATAAATTAATATGTTATTCTTTCATTTTTATCATTCTCAAGATGTCCCTCACTTTGTCAATAACTGGAAAGTCATCAGATTTGTCTACTTACTATCCTAACACATTACAATTAAACGGTCAGTACGAGTGCGCATTATTGCATTTCTCCACGTTTAATTCTATTCCAAATATTGATAAAAAGAACAATAAGTTCTACTATGGATCGGAGGAAGTAATTGAAATACCCGAAGGAACTTATGAACTTCAAGATATCAGCGATTATATAAAGTCCAAAATACAAAACGCTTCGATAAAACTACTGTGCAATAACAATACTCTAAAAACTACTATACTCTGTTCTAAAAATATAAACTTCGATAAGGAAGACACTTTTCGAAACCTATTAGGATATGATAAGCAGATCTTAAAAGCTAATAAATTGCATGTCTCACAGTTTCCAGTTAACATTTTGCCAACGACCGTGATCAGGATTGAATGTGATATTGTCAGTGGTTCGTACGTAAACGGAGAGCCCAGTCACATTATCCACGAATTTGCACTCAACGTGCCACCAGGATATAGAATCATAGAAATTCCTAAAAACGCAATATACTTTCCGATTAATCAAAACAACATAAGCTGCATACATATACGGTTATTGGACATAAACAATCAACTGATAAATTTACGCGGTGAAGAAGTACAGCTTTATTTACATCTAAGAAGAAAAAATGATTGACTATAATAAATATACGCATCAACCAAAAAAAACCATCAGTTTATATAAAGCTCCCAGTCATATAAGAACTAGCTCAAAGAAAAGAATAAAATTAACGAGAGAAAATAAAGCATTTCTTAAAGCTATCGGTCTCCTAAAATGAATATCTTAGATGTTTTATCCGCACCAACCTACGACAATACTGTTGAAGGCATCGAATACCATTCATATAAACCGTACGTGACCAGTTTTAACAGGAATGACGAGATACGCATACCTATCAACCAACAGGACTTGTATGTACTACCGTCAGCAAGCACCTTGTATTTGGAAGGAACCATAGTTGTTAAGAAAAAGGATGCAAAAGAAACCGCGAGCAGTGTTCATTTTACCAATAATGCTCTACTCTATCTATTCCAAGATATAAGGTACGAGCTAAATGGAGTCGAAATTGATAAAATAAAAAATGCTGGTGTAACTACCACGATGAAGTCATTAATTTCAATGAATGAGACCGAATCAAAAATATCTAATTCTTGGGGCTGGAATATCGAAGGCATTAAAAATACAGGGTGGGGAGGACAATATGATCATAAATTAAACTTCGTATAAGTCATGATATTCCCAACCGTCACACAAAAAATCAAATGAATATATCCAGTAGTTTAGCCACAGGAAATTATTTTTCAGTTTAAGTATTTTCTACATGATGTATTTGTAAACAGCTGAGCGCGCTACAAGTTAACGACACACGTTGCCAGCTCGCTACTTTAAAAACCTATTTTCTCAAAAAAAGAGTCATAAAGCGTGTCGTCACACTCGTCACAGCTAAATAATAAAAAATGCATGCGAAAGTTATTACTATCCTGTTACGCACTCATGTCAATCGCAAAATATGTATGTGCGAAAGAGATAGGTAAATTGCTTGTTTCTACTTTGCTTACACTTTGTCGACGTGTCTAGGTTATGGGTTATTGGGTTACGCGGTCAGTGTGTCACCGGACCTCCTTCCTGCTGTGACGTGTTTTGTTTTCCTCTGGAATTTCGGATGCGCCCGCGCCCGTTTGAAGTCGCGGCGCGAGTGTTATCGTATCTTTGTTGTTGTGTTGTGTTGTGCGAAATTTGACGCTTTGTTTTAATAGTGACAGGACACATAAACGTATTATAGGTACTTAGTTAAATAGTGAAGTAAACTTTGCGAAATTAGACGCTTAATACTTGGTGTTTCAAGGTTTTATTATTAAATAATCATGCCTCGTTACAATTATACCGCTTCGGAATACACCGATATGATTTTAATTTATGGGGAGTGTCACGGTAATGCCGCTTTAGCTGTACGGACATACCGTGAGAGGTATGAGAACACGCGTATGTGTCCGACCCACGGGCGTACTATTGTACAAGCTGTCCAGAGGATACGGGAAAATCAATCCTTGATCCCGCACGTAGATGGTGCTCCTCCACGTGCAAATGTGATTTCAGACGAAAGAGTTATTAATTATTATGATCGCAATCCGACGTCCAGTCTGCGTAATGCAGGTCGACATTTTCATGTAAATCACAAAACCATTCAAAAAGTTTTGAAACGTAACAAACGCAGACCTTACAAGTACAAGAAAGTACAAGCATTGTTACCGAGCGATAAACCAATAAGAGAAACTTTCTGTCGCTGGTTGGAAACCAAACATCTCGAGAATACATTTACAAGGAATGGTTTATGGAACCGACAGAACCTTCGGTACTGGAGCCGCGTGAATCCGCATCTAGTTACTAGTAGTAAGCTAGAATAATAATATCTTTTAATAAATTGAAAGAAATGGCTGCTAATGGTGACCTATTATCAAGAGTGAGAAATAACATTATACGTCGGTGTAGTTTATGTATTCAAGAAAATGGCGGACATATTGAAAATAAAAAAAATTAATGACTGGCGACATAATTATGTGATCGAAAAGTGATTATGAATAATAAATTGATTAGTGAATAACTCGCGGGTGAATGATGCCTGACTATTTGGTTAATATTCTGTGATTTGATTTGTGTAATTGAAAAAATAAGAATAATGGCGCCAAACATTACGTCGCTGCGTCGCCGTCGGCCACAGCTATAACATGAATGAAACCAAGCTGCGTTGCCGTTCTTATCGCCGTAAGCGTGCCGTAAGTGTACCAATTTTATACATGATGTTTTATTTTGTTTGCAGTTTTAAGCTATTTAGTTTGTTAGAAAAAAATGGTTTTTTTAATTTCGATGTTCGGATTTATTTGATAGTTGAAAAATGTTTCTATAAACCAGTACTGCCAGTGTTTTCATTTAAAGTCGTATTGTCATCTCCACACTGTATAAACGGTGGTAAATTTTCTGTATCCATACCACTTTGCAACATACTCGGTTTTGCAGAGGATTTTAAAAAGATTGTAATAAATAGTAGGCACGAGTTGATATTGTTACGTAGCAATACAAACTTGAACGCTGTGAAATTAAATACTGGTGAAATTTTAGAAGACGTTATTATAAATAAAATCATATGGCGCGTACCGCACGTTAAAGTATCTGATAAGGAAAAACTAAGTTTAATTAAATTGTTAGAAAAAGATCGTCCACTGCAGATGGTATTCCGAAATTGGGATCTTTACGAGTATCCTGCGTTACCTAGGACTACTAAACATACCTGGTCTATCAAAACATCATCGCAAATAGAAAAACCCAGATATATTATTATTGGTTTACAAACAAACAGAAAAAATAGTGCCAGTTCTGACATGTCTCAGTTTGATCACTGTCATATACGAGATGTTAAAGTATACCTCAATTCAACATACTTTCCATACGAAAATTTAAACGTTAATTTTGCAAACAACAACACAGCTTTATTATATGAACAGTATACTCGATTTCAACAGTCGTACTACGGACGTCGCGCGGAACCCTTATTAAGTGAAAAACAATTCAAAGACTTAGCGCCACTATTCGTTATCGATTGCTCCAGACAAGCCGATAATCTAAAAGGAGGACCTGTTGTGGACGTTAGAGTGGAAATCGAAAGTGATTCAGACATACCTGATCAAACATCGGCATATTGTCTTATATTAAACGACTGCATAATTGAGTACAAACCGCTTAGCAGCACTGTTAAGAAAATATCATGAAATCGGATACTCTCATATTGGATGTACAAGGATTCAAGGATCTTTACAACAATTTTATAATAAAAGAATTGGCATTTGCGACTCAAAACTATACGCAATCGTTTTTAATAAAACCTCCATACTTATTTAGACATCTAACAAGCGAAGAAAAGATTCAAGTTAAATGGATAGAAAAAAACCGAGGCATTTATTGGAGTGAAGGACACATCGACTACAGAGAATTCCATCGTATAATCGTACCATATTTAAAAGATAAGAATATTATAGTTAAAGGTTCTGAGAAGGTAAAATGGGTTAAGGATCTATGTACCAATTGTAATGTATCGGAACTTGATGAGAAATTGTGTCCTAATTTATCCAAGTTGCACAAAAAATACTCCTGCGATGGAAAAGTTAACTTGTGTTGTAATAAACATTCCAAACAGTGTGCTCTTAAAAACGTATTATGTATAAAAAAGTATTTAGAGGAATAACTAAAGGTGTATATGTATCTGTTTATTAGTTTTAAGATATAAAAATAAAACATTTTTAAATGACAATAATGCGTTTATTTTATAATAACCCTATACTATTTACAGTTATGTTTATTCCTATTCTAAATATAAAAACACAAAACTATATACTATTCTACCACAAACAATATAGTCACCCTCTTACGTACCTTTATTATCCCCCATACTAAAACTTACAAATACTTAATACAAATATTTTCAATCACTATATTCTATTAACGATTTAGATATTTTCCTAACTAATGATTCAGTTTCATCCACTATAGGGTCCACCACCTCTTTAACTATGTACTGCGCACTTATAATCACATTTTCAGTTTCATTGTCATTGTCGCTGCCTAGCGAGTTATTACACAGGTCAATTACTGATATTTTGATCAGTTTAATGCCTCGCCGCTGGTGTCTGCTCATCACGAAAGACTGAGTGGAGTTGGGTTTGTTCACGGTGTCTTTACGACGTGGTTTCGTCTTTTTTTCTTTCGCCATTCGATTGGCGTTTTCACGATCGCATCGTAGCATCTCATTGAATTCTTCGTAAGGATCTTGAGCATACTGACTAAAAACGATGTCTGATCCCGATCGCTGAAACAATATTATAACAAGTCGTTAAATATTTACATTGCATAAAACACCAACATTTGTATGAAAATATAAAATAATTACTTACCGAAGTCATGTTGAATATAATGTGCAGGTACAAGTACTTCAAGCGAACTATATTTAGTAAATGATTAAATAAAATGAATTTATTATGCAGTGCAATAAGTATCGAATGCAATATCTTCTAACCTTTATGTAATAAATACATATTGGTGCACAAGACAATCAATCGTAATGTAAACACAGTAAAAAGCAATTTACAGTGGTTAGTTTCAAATGATTGTATTTTTGTTTATGTTCTTTGACTACCGAAAGTTGTTAACTAAGCATTACATGTATCCGAGTGATGAAATACATATACGCTCATATTACAGCGGCATCAACATTGTTAGTAATAATATTCCTGCTACATGTCGCAACTTGATTTTTACCCGACTGCGGTGAAGCAAAAAAAGAAGGGTTATTGTATTCATGATCAACAAAAAATGTAAAGCTGAATAAATAAAACAATTATGGTTTCTCACAATATCACATTTATTTCTATTATAATAATATCATTTTATTCTTACACAATAAAACTAAAATAACTTATAAAATAACTTACGACATTCACATAAATACACTTTCAACTAACTCTAATTTAAATATAATCTGGTTTACGTGGTAAAATCTTATTCATTAATACATTTCTTTTAAAATAGCAGAGTGACCCCATGCACGCGTTGAAATGTTATCTGAAGATAATACTCGTTTATCATCATTTCCAGAGAGTGCAATTTTATTTACACTTTGCGTGAATATCTCGTGCTTAATTGATTTGAACAATATATTTTTCCTTCGAATGACTCCTTTATTATACAAAACATTCTCATAATCGTTAATTGTTAAATCACGTACTACACTAGATTGTATCCCTTTCGCTTTCTTAATTACATAATCAGGAGTTTTAATAGAATACAATTTTGACCTTAAACCAACGAATTCTGTGATGATTTTTCCTCCCATCTCATCTTTGAATAATCCAGGGATTTTTTTATTAATTTGAGGTATTTTAAATTCGTTATCGATACAGTAATTACTAGTGTCAAAATAATCTAAAAGCTTAAAATTCAAATCTTGATAAAAGTTTGATGTAAATATCTCATACACTAAGGAATCTGTATCCGTATAACATAACTTTACTTTATTTTTATAAAAGGGTTTGATGATATTGTAATGAAAATTATACATATGCGATTTAGATAATTCTAAAACGGTAAAGCCAATATAAATAGGTTTGTCTAAAATTATTTGATCAGGTTTCATTTGTATCGCTACTAAATTTTCTGAGAAAACTGAAGCACTATGAAAATAAGGATTGCTAATTAGTTTTTCAGCGGTGTGACACTTTTTAGTAACATTATTAGAATCATTCCAAGTATTAACTAAATGAACATTCACTCTATTCTCTGTGTTTTCCAGTGTTTTCCCAAACACGCTGTTATTTAAAAGCTTGAAAAAATCTTGTTCGAATACATTATTTGCCTTTTGTCGTAGTTGTGTGTTTAATTCAATATACTCTTTCAAGTATGCACTTTGCCTAAATGTAATAACTTTATGAATCTTACGTAATATTAATCCATGTTCCAAACACTTTTTTAAGTGAACATAATGAATTACATAGTTATACTTATTATAAAGGTTGGAAATAAGTTTTTTCGTTTTACCACCCGGTGGAATGCATTTTTCAGGACAAAATGGTAAATCATTATGCAAAGTATGTAAGGATTCCGGGTACAACAGATCTACTTCTAATATGAAACCCCATTCTGCTTCATCCTTTATAGTGTTAATATTATTATGTAATTGCACTATTTCTGTTGCATTCAAAAATCTAAAATCCGAGTGGGGTAAATATTGACACATACTAAAACCATAAAGGTTATTGCAATCCAAATAAACTATAAAGCACGGTGGTTTTGTTGAATCATAAGAAGACATATACTTATGATTAGCTTTAGCATAACGGTGTGAGCACACACATAACCCTCCTCTTATACCATTTTGAATCATTCGCACAATAGCCAGATCATCTATGAGTTCTAATCGAACCCCAGTTTTTAAAAGCATTGCATCAAAAGATAAACTCGGTGCGGTAATATAAAATGCGGGATCGAGCTTATAATGTAACTTGCAAGTTTTCCGGAACTTTTGAAATATATCGGTAAGTAGAAGTACATCTGTTTTTAAGTATAAGTCAGTATATTCACCTAAATTTTTTATGTTAAATGCATTCCACACTAACTTAGCGTGTTCATAGTCCTCCGAGGAAATACTTTCATTGGTTAAAGAATTAAAAAAGAAACGCTGTGATGGCAAGACAGTTTCCTCATAGCATTTCCAGTCCCTGATGTAATCATAAGGATATACACCTTTTCGTGTAAGCAATCGAAAGTGATCATAACTTGGAAAATGGTAACGCATATTTTTAAAATCTTCAATAGCCATATTTTTTGCAAGTTTGACTAAACTAGTACCTAAAAAATGAAATGAATCTAAAAATCTAACATGAACGTATTCACTATCGTTGATCAATATGAATTTGGAAAACGAAATGTATTTTTCTTTACTTTTTGGAATTATGGTTAACTTGCCTGGAAGTTCCCCTAATTTTTTAATGAATAAATGACAGTCGTAACCTGATAAATTGTGAAAAAAAATTGGTACAAATACAGGTACTTTATACTGTAAATTACAATGTTTATGTGCGGCGCCACGATAACGACCTGTGATATGACAATGATCTCTAACTTTGTTATTCCACAAGGGAAGATCACATATGTGGCACTGCCATGCTTGAATGTAATCGATCTCATCTTTTTGTGAAAATTTAATCCTAACATTTTCGGTTAATATCTTATGAATCCTCTTAACGTCTTCAGTAAGAAAATCAATGAATTTTGAAACACAGTCAATACCACGATACGATTTAAATTCATTAAAATTATCATCCATCGAAGAAACAATGTTATATGCAAATGCAGTAGGAACGTGTCGTTGTAAGCGGAGCGTATTCGCGGTGTCATGTTCATGGTTACAAATCTGTTCAAGTAATGTTTCAAAATCAGCATATATAGCAAATGGAACATTTTGTTTTCTTTGATAGTTTTTAAATTGTATAACCGACCCCTTATTTGGTAAAACAGTTACGACTCCTCCACATTGGTGTTTATTAATTTTTTCTTGATCAGGAAAAAACAATAAACAGGTTTCACAAAAATACAACTTACTGTGGTGTTTTGTGATTTGACTTTTTACAAGACGAGGTAAATCTTTTATGAGACAATAATGAGATGAATTATCATTTTCTATATACAGCAAATGAATAATTTTGGCCCCTTCGATTAACTTCGTTGGTCTATACAGTGGCCCTGTTATAGTTTTACCATTTCTTAGACCATAAACGTAAATTTGTATCATGGGATTGTGTCTTTCAAAAATATTGATGTCTGAAAAAGAGATTGGAAAAGCAATGCCATCAATGTTTAAGACGTCGCGAAAATGTGGATAAGAAGTTACTCTCTCCGAATGATGCGTAGCAGGGTATAGGGCAGCAACAATGCACCATAAAAAACAATAATCATCATTGTTTTGAATATTCAAACAAGCTTTTTTGCTCTTTATGAATTTAGGTAAATCTAAAAATTTTGATCCGCTAAGTGGTTGATATTTATTAATGTTAATTTCTAAATGGGAATTATGTAAAAATGACCATCCACTATCTCTTTCTTGAAATTCCTCAATTTTTTTTAAAAGCTGAACTGAAAAGTTTTGATACAACAAATCAAAATTGTAATTACAATGAACAATGATGTTTTTTGTTGCAAAAGATTTTAGTTCTTGAACATCATTTTTGTACATCAAAAAAATACCGTAATAATCAAAGTTAACCTTGACCGATGTATGTTTTTGAAGTGAATTGTCTATTAAAGAATTTACTTCTTTTTTGATACTATTTAAAAAAGATTCTGGATAGTCATTAATATTATTTTCGCACGCTTTAATACGATAACTTACAATACGTCCTTTAAAACAAGTATCTATAATTTCAATTTTGTCATCGAGGGGTACAATGCTATTATTTTTATGTTTATTAGTACGTAAATGCGTAAACCAAGTGCGAGAATTAACATCAATTTTGCATACCGAACAGAAAGGCATTTTTTATCAAAAAACAAATTGAAACTTACAAAAATATAAAGTAATCGTTACTTACAAGGTATATAGGTACTAATTTTAAAAGCTAAAACTTAACTACTGGATCTGTTGCCTGCTGCGATTAGACTTTGTTTTATTTTCATCACATTCACCACAGTAACAGCTCTGTTCTGCTTCTGAAAAAAACATGAAACTTTGATTAGAATACGTACAGAAAATGTAATTCTTACTTACGCTCGCGGTTACAAGAACCTTTTTATCTCCTTACTTTAGAAAACTATACATAAGATCATTATCTTAAAAAATACCTGATTATAATATTATTACTTGAGTAAATTTAAACCTCTAAAACCGAATGATAATGACCATTACCTTTTAATAGGATAATCTCAGATGATCGTTGTAGATATTTCTAAATCATAAATTTCACAATCTTCTTTACTGTGCGACGATCACTGTTTCCGTGAAGGCATCAACGTAATTTATATCGTTTGAGATTGCTGAAAAATAAAATACACATGTGCTTAAGTATCAGTAGGAAACGGTCATGAAATAATAGTTAAATAGTTATGGACTTACCTTACAATGTTGAGAATAGAGTTTTTCGATTTACACGTACATTATAATATTTATTAATTTAAGTTTAGTTTAGTAAGTAAACTGCGAATAAAAATTATTTATTATTACATAGGTCCACCATACTGCAGTAATTGCGAAATTATGAATGTAACTAAGTTTCAAATTGCTTGTATTGTTGATTCAAATATTTTATGTAGGGTTGTCACTCATTGAATATTAGTAATAATATTATCATTACAGAAATAACAAGATGTCTTATTTGTTCAAACGAATAAAGAGTGAATTACTAAAGTTCACTACTAATACAAATTAAAGTTATCTATTGGTGGTGTATTATAATCATTCTTTTGTTTGGTTAAATATTAAAACATTCTCACTTTAATAAAAAATCCTAGAGTAGGTATCATGTTTTCAAGTATTTTTTTTTTACTTTAAAAAACCTATCAGACTATTTATTTTAATCCAATTTTATATCTATAAAAATGATAGCCCTTATGAATTATGCTAAATTAGCAACAAGTATAAAATCGTACGATGTAACTTGATCACGTAAAGCAATATATGAAGTCATTACTGACAAACAAATTAATCCCTTAGTCGGTACTTTTTGCGTTTACACGAATATAATACGAACCCGAGAAATGGTAGCGTCGCTTAGTATGTTTGCTTTGATTACTAACATTTTAAATTATCCAAGGAATCACATCACATTTGCTTATAAGCAAAGGCATGTTTGTTAGCGATCATTAGTTTACTTTCTAGTGCTGATATAATATTTGGTACAATACCATACCCCAGCTACTGGTTTTCAGCTAAAATCTAGATAGTAAACCGTGCATCAACACAACAGTTTCAATTCGGAGTATCTTTTGTGTAAATAAACTATACTCGTACATCACCGCTGCTCAATGTGCTAGAATTCACACCAGTTAAAATGTAAGTATTGTCTTTATTACTTGATTAATTTATATCTAGATTGTCGAGTGTTTAATGTGGTCGAGCCTTCGAATACAATGTACACAAACATTTTATTTCATATAAAATTATTATGTTACTGATATTACGTTCAATAAATAATTATAACAAATTGATTTGTTAAACTTTCAGGTCTGACTGCGAGAGTGACATCATTTCCTTCAACAATGACCGCAAAACAGAAACCTCTCAAAAACGGACAACATCTACAGGCAAACGCAAGGCTACTCTAACTACAAAATCCGCTACTATAAGGTAACGAATACGATATTTTAACTTTTGTGTATCCCAAAATCTTAACAAAACAATGTACCTAAATTCAAACGTGTTCCTAAAATAATTGTTAGTAAACGTGTACTTTGTAACATTATTATTTACTCCTTGCTCCAGCAAAAAAAATAAGCTTGATATATTCGGGCTCCGACATGAACGAGACGATGAATGTGATGATACATCGACGCCTGTGTTGTCCACGTTCTTCGTTACAAGAATAGCAAACGGTAGCGAACGCCGGACCGCAAACACCTCCGGCGAGTACTACATTGACCTCAAGGTGTATCAAACAAATGACGCTCGTGAAACAGACTCTCAAGAGCTATGGAGGAAAGCGCTACTTCGAATAAAATTTCAGACTGAGGGTGACACCAGCCAGTGGCGTAAACTCCAAGCGTTCGTGCAGTCCGCAGATGAACTGTTTGTGAAGCCTCCAATGTTTAGTTCTTTCTAGTCTTAATACATAAACTCAATGAATTGTTATATTTTTAATACAATTGAATATATAAATCTTAATACCTTTTGTTTGTTTTTTATTATTTGCTTTGCGATAAAAAAGCATACTGCGTACACCAATCTATATCACAAACGATTATATCAGTTGTGAGCGCGCAATAACAAACACATTACAAATTAATACAATCATTGTCTGTTGGTTCCTATCGTTATTGCGATGAAAAAGCATATTGCGTACATGAATCTGTATCACAGACGGTGGTATCAGTTGTAAGCGCGCAATACAAGAGTGGGACAGAATGCCCAAGACCTAATTACCAGAAATATTATTGGGCATTCTGTCCCACGTCGCGAATGCGCAAGCATGAGCGAACAAGTGACGGTAACGTGTTTAAATATCGATATACGACCCAATCTGATCGATGACAAAAATGCATCGCATATCTATAGCTAAAACCGAGTTTCATTGTTAGGTTCTCATTAGCGTTAATATCATTGATCGAGTCGACCGTTTATGATTGGGCATTCTGGACCACCGCGATGGCGAACTTGTTTCGCCGAGCGAAAAGTGGTCCAGAATGCCCAATCATATACTACTCCCGTCAAAATTGTTGTATAGTTTTCTTGTCTTCTTTTCGTTCTGATTCTAGGCATGTTATACGTCCAAGAAATTCGTCGTATTTGCTAGACATTACTTCAATACTCTTCTTAAACTCAGAATTTTGAATTATAATGCTATCCATCTTACATAGTAGGTCTTCAAAACGATTTTCCTGTTGTTTCGAAAAGATAGAAAATGCGCTCATCGTTATCATGCCCTCACTTAGTTCTTCGCCGCAGCCGAACTTACGTTTCTTACGTTCAGTAATATTAGTTGCAATCGTCGATAAGTCCGGCGTTGAGACACATTGGTGTATTTGCAATTGCACATCATTTGAACAAGCAGATTTCGAAGGCGTCATAAGTGGCGAGGCGGGTGGTGTGCGGTTGATAGGCATTTTAAGCAGGACCGGTTAGTAGCGATGTGTTTCGTTAATATTAGCTTTAAGCTTTTATAAGCTATATAATATAATAAGCTTTCGTTAAATAAGGTTTTCTTGATAGCAAAATTTCGTAAAAAGTACCAGGGCTGCAGAAGTTTTAAGGAGGTGCAATACGACCTGTGTCCAGTATCGAAGGCGGAGGCGTCGCTGTCCTTGAGCTCGAGTAGTAGTGCAGTGGGGCGTCTCAAAGGCGTGGCCAAAGGCGGGTTAGTTGCGTATACGCAGGCGGAGCTGGATGTCCTTGACCAATGCGCATAGGTCAGGTACCAGGAGAGTATAATCAACTCCGTTTAGCGCGGAACACTGAGTTATAATATTTGCGTAAACTCTTGAATGTTTATGCATTCCTATTTTTGGTTAGAGATTAAACTCACTTTAAATTAATTAAAATTTTGGAAATAAAATGGTCTAGGGCACTGAATAGACGTCTACACCATGTGGCGGTCCGGGGGGAGAGGATATAATAAACAACCAACTACCTCACAGCATAGTCATCCACTTGAGAAGGACATGCATGAGATACAAAATGAAGACTTGCAGACTGTGGTAAGAGGTACAGAATATTTGATAGATTTTTTTAATGTTTAGAGTACATAGCTGTATTATATAAAATGTTGATAATATTTATGGCAATGTTTAAGCAAAGAGGAATCGTGGCAACTTGGTGGAATATGATTATAGTACCGATAAAGATTTTTCTGCTGATTCAGATAATGATCGCACATTTCAATTAACACCATTGATGGATTCATCTGACATCACGGATTTTGCTGATTATGAGATTGAAATAAAGGAAAAACAACTAACTAGAAAGCGGAAAAGCTACCCCAGTAACTGGAAAGGTAATGAAACTAAAGCAAAAAGATCTCAGTGTTTACCTTATAGAAATAAACAAAAGGAATGTCAAGCAAAAGTCCCAAAAGGTGTTGATTGCTCAAATTGTAAGTTCAAATGTACAAACAACTTTACTGAGGACGATAGAACTAAAAGGAGAAGGGAACTTGTGGGCCCAGCAGTTAACTAGTTGAAACGTATATTAAAAAAACCGTTATATTTTTCTAATATAAATCACAAAATACAGTATCATTTTTCTATCTAGAAAGCGAGAAATGATAGTTTATGTAACCAAATAATCGAAAACATGAATATTCGAATCATAAAATAGTAATCGAGACTGATTTTATCGATTAGATTTCAAATTGTGTATGGTGAAATTGGAAATCCTGTGCCATGATGAGGAATCGATTATTCATAACGAATCGTGTTTCTTTAAATTATTTCACAGTTTGCAACACTAGTCACCGTTTGACAGATGACAGCAATAAAAACGCCACTCGTTACTTTTCTCTATGGCCACTCGTTCGGCTTTTGTTCTGAGTGCACAGTACGTATTTTTCATATTTTAATGTGTAATCCTACGACCTTTGCTTTATAACGACATGGATCGCTGTGTAAATTGTTATATTGCGACTGGTCGCAATAACTCTATTGGAAGAAGAATCTTGGACGATGAGACGATTATAGACTGTTATTATTTAATTACAAGACAAAATCTTCCGTTTTAATCTTCTAATGTTCATGCATAAAACTCCATAGTAGGCGTGATAGCAAGAAAAAAGCGTGCAGTCTTTATTGCTCACACGAACCTTAATACCTAAGTTAACATAATCTCAGAAGAGTAGCCATTCTGTAGTAGGCGCTTATTGTAATAAATGTTTTTTAACTATTTATTTATTTATTATGGCCAGCCAACAATTGTTTACACAGTACATTTTTACAAACATGAGATATATAAAAGCAGGTGCAACAATTTCTTATAGGCTAGCACCACATGCAAAAGAAAACGGTAACAATTTCACATAAAAATCAGTCACAGGATTTAAAATTATTAAATATAATCAATTAAGTAAAAAAGATTATATAGAATTAAAGTTAGAGTGAAATAGAGTTGATGTAACAAAAAAAAAAAAATAATAATAATCTGAAAATGACAATATGTAACAATAAGTGCTTTAAACATGCGACACAACACAACACAATAGGTGAGAATGCATTTCGTGATATTATATTAGTACTTATTATTAAAATTTGTATGAATAATACAAATTTTAATAATAAGTACTATAATAAAACAATTTAATTTGAGTAAATGATTATTATTATAGATAGATAGATAGAATATTCTTTATTGTACACTATTTAAATTACACAATAATAAAGTACATCAACAGTAAAGCGTACAATGGCGGTCTTATCGCTAATAGCGATATCTTCCAGACAACCTTTGGATGGACAGGAAAGATAAATGAGGTAGATGAAGGTAACAAGTGTACTTTAACCAAATTAATACAAATATTATAAATACATACATATAATAAATATATATTTAGTTATGTATTCTATTTATATATATCGGGATAAACTACATACATACTTATAAATATCTTACATAAGTATATACTGTTACATACATACACAATCATATTAATAATGCTTGCATACATGTATACTTGATAAACAAGTTAGCTTTGTTGCAAGAAGTGTTCCTTAACCAGTATTTTGAACTTACTTAGTGTCTGAGCTTGTCTTATTGACACAGGGAGTTTATTCCACAAACGCACGCCTTGAATAGTAAAAGATTTGCCAAGGAAACCTGTAGAGTGCGGTGGCATCTTCAGTCTCAAATTTTCCGATGATATCAAGCATCTTGAGTGTGTGTCATTAAGGAACTGGAAACGTTCTTTGAGATAGTTGGGAGCTGTATGATTAAAGAGAATATTATATACTAATGAGAGAATATGCGCATTCCGGCGAAAGCGAATGGGGAGCCACTTGAGCTTAAAGCGATAATCAGAGACATGATCATATTTGCGAAGACCAAATATGAACCTAATGCAAAAGTTTTGAAGACGCTCAAGTTTTTCAAGTTGTACCTCAGTAACATCTAGGTAGCTAACATCAGCATAATCGAGGATGGGAAGAAGCAGGGACTGCGCAAGTGCAATTTTGGTGGCAGTGGGTAAACAGTGGCGAAGTCTTCTTAAAGAACCTGCCGAGCGAAATAATTTTCGACTCACTTCCTGAATCTGTTGACTCCAAGAAAGGTTTTTGTCCATGTGAATACCCAGATTTTTAACTGTATCACTCATGGGTATTGCAATGCCGTTGAGGACAATTTGAGGTAATTGAGTCCAATCAATTCGAGAAGTAAGCCTGGAACTGCCGATAGCAATAGCTTGCGTCTTTAGAGGATTGATTGTCAACCCATGACCTGCACTCCAGTCGGTAATCCGTGCAAGATCTCTGTTTATCACTGTTATCGCCTCCGATAATTCGTTCGGTGTTGCCTGCGAATATATCTGCAAATCATCTGCATAAAGGTGGTAGGATGAGAGAAGTTCTTGTGTAATTGGGTTAATAAATAAGGCAAAAAGTAATCGAGAGAGAACGCCTCTCTGTGGTACGCCGGCAGAAGTGTCACAAAACGAAGAACACGCGCCTTCGATAGAAATACGTTGCCGACGGCCACACAGGTAACTTCGAAACCAATCAATTGCCGTTGGAGATATGTTCAGAGAGCGTAGCATGCCAAGGAGAATATCAAAATCGACCGCGTTAAAGGCATTACTAAAGTCAAGTAACGCAAGTACTGTTAGTTTTCCACTCTCCATGGCCATCCTAATTTCATCCGTTATGTTCGTTAGAGCAGTTACGGTACTATGTCCTGGACGAAATCCAGATTGGAAAGGATTAAGGAGGTTGTTTTTGCGCAGGAAAGCACTGAGCTGATCATGGATAAGGCGTTCAAGAACTTTGGAAAGAAAAGGTAAAATGGAGATAGGACGGTATTCAGAGAAAGACTGGGGATTTGGGGTTTTGGGAAGTGGAGTGATTTGAGCGTCTTTCCAAACAGTGGGAAAAACGCCACATGTAATGGAGTAATTGGTCACTTCTTGACCTTATCCTTGTCTCTTCTAAGCATCATGTTGCAAAACATGGTCAGTGCGCAGCTGACGCCTTTTCCTACCATGACAAAAACTTTCTTTCCTAACATCAAAAAAAAAAAAAAAAGACCTTATCTATCTTACATATAAAGTTCGCCCCCTAAGGTAAAACATCCCATAATGATGCAGCGCAATTTTGCTGGTATGGACCTTGATAAACTTTGCAAGGACGCTAGTAACATTGACTGGTCGCATCTCGTAGCTGCTTCGTCGATTGATGCTAAAATTAGTATTTTTAAGAAACATAAACTATTAACTTAGCAAACCACATGCTACTCATATTTCCTAAGAAAATTTTATTTTGGATTGTTGCGAGGGGTTATAATAAGACAGATATAGTATTGATTTACCTCCAGTTCCTATGTTACTATGTTGTGATACTATGTTGGATGGTGTATCCACAGTTTCTGTCTGTACAAGTATTTCATGAATTAATGATGCACGCTGTCTTTTTACTGCCACTGACTGAGTCATACTTTGGGCCGTCCTCTTTAAACAATAATAATAATAATAATAATATTCCGGGACAACTCACACACGGTTATCTGATCCCAAGCTAAGCAGAGCTTGTGTTATGGTAACCGGACAACTGATAAACATACTTATATATTTCTAAATACATACATATGATAGATAAATTACACCCAGACAACCAGAACAAATGATCGTGCTCATCACACAAACATTTGTCCTGGGTGGGAATCGAACCCACGACCTCCGGTATAGCAGTCAGGGTCACTAACCACTAGACCAGCAGGCCCGCCCAACAATCAGGTTGACATTCAAATCTAGAAGGTAAACAGGAGGGATTCATTCGTATTTTCGAGACAGAACCCATAATATAGTATTCCATGTAGTTTTCCATGTCCTTGGGCAGCTGTAATAAAAAACAAGTCAGCGTTAAATAGGGAATGAGTGCTTTTAAAACATAAACAACTTAAGTAGTGCTATTACTAGTGTACAGTCAAGAACCAGAGTCAGCTGAGCTCAGATTTTTACTGCGCGCCATATAATACAGGGCCAGTCCAAAGTGTCAAGCTTGGTGTGCTCTGGACAGTAGGTAGGTACCTTTAGAGGACGACCTAAGTGGTTGAGTGGCGTACGCACCGGTTTCAAGGTGTCGCTAGCTCTGAGGTCCCGGGTTCGATCCCCGGACGGGTCAATGTAGAAACCAACTTTTCTACATTGTCCCGGGTCTGGGTGTTTGTGGTACCTTCGTTGTTTCTTAATTCCATAACACAAGTGCTTTAGCTACTTACTTTGGGTTCAGAGCAATGTATGTGATGTTGTCCGCATTTATTTATTTATTTATTTATTAGAGGATCTACAGCTTTTCTGAACTCAATATTTATAGATATTTTAAAGTAATAATACTCACATCAAAATGATCCTCGCAAAAATAAATTGAAGATTTGGGTGCTACACTGGTCGGATCACGTCGTGCTAACTGCAGCCACTTTGCACGAGGATTTTGTGATTCCGGCACGTGGATAAACAATTTAGAAGGAGTTTTAATACTTGTGTTTCGAAACAAAGGAACGGCACATATTTTATAAGACTTTAAATTAATTTTTACATAAATCTTAAACAAAGAACGTAACGAATTAACCAGTACCTATCTACGCGTTGCCCTATCGTATTGTTTCAAATTTTTACACTTTCGTAACACACAACTTGGCATTTTAGGTAGTTATAGGCACGACACAGACACGCTTCGCTTCGCTCGCTGCTATTAACCGACTAAAACAAATCACGACAATTGTCTGAATTTGTTCTCAACAACTTTTGCGCGCCAGTGCGATATCTACCTCTTTTTTATATATAATATCATTGACTGCAGCGCGTTTTTTTCGTGGCACGGCAGTAGCCACGGATACATTAGCTGGGGACGCAGGTCCTTGCTTGACGGGGTCTTCCAGAGGTTGAGAAATTGCGTTGAGCTCATATGTATTCACGACCCGATGTTTACTGCCATCTGCTGCCAGGATGAGTACATCACCCCGTTGAGTCCAGCAGTTTGAGACTCCAAACCTCTCGCGCGCCATCATGAAAGCGTCATGCCGGGATTTCGTTAAGAACTCAGACAACGCGATTCCGGAACCCTTAAGTTTGGTTTTCGCAAACCATATCCTATCCCGAAGATCCACATCCATCAGCTTGAGGAGTATTGGTCTGGGTTTGCTCCCGTTGGTGTGGCGGCCCATTCTGTGGCACCTGCGAATGGCGTCAACAGCGAAGTCGTCAATCTTTACGTGTTTCTGCATAACACCAGCGACTACCTGGGCCGTATCCTCCTTGGGCAGCTCAGGAACTCCGTGCAGGAGAAGGATTTTTCGACGGCCCCGCATCTCCAGTGTGTCCACATCACGTGCAAGTGCCTTCATTTGACCTTGGAGACAACTAAGGGCTTCCAAGACCAAGGACCTAAATGAAGCGAAGTCAGCCGCCAAAGTGACCGTCGAATTTGGTGTTTGCTTCAGATCCGCCTCAAACTTAGACATCCTGTCATGAAAAGTTTTCATCATCTCGGACATTGACCCTTGCAGTGCTTCCATTGTGTGTGTGTTCCAAATTATCGGTTATCGAAAGGATAACACAGTATCGGCAGGTAGAGAGTATTATCAGCTATTTTTCATTAAATGAATGTAAATACACTCTTTTAAACAATTTTTCTGTTTTATTTACGCAGAGCACAAAATTCCGTTACCTCTTTTCAAACGCCCCTAAGATGACCCACTGACCAAACTACCTCCGAAGAAAGCCTATTATTATTATACATGACACATTTTATGAAGTAACAATGGGGTTATCAACAATCACTTGACAAAGTCTACTGGTACTGTCCTGATGTATGTCTACCAAATCACTGTAAGGTAAAGTGCCCTAATTCCGAGGGGTTCTAAAATTGGCACCTAATTCCGAGGTATTTAGAAAAACTGCATTTACGACCGATTTAGAAGGTCTTTTTTACTGCAAGATCACTTATTCAATTGATAATTTATCCTGGCGTAGTTATATCATCAAAGGTCTGGAGTAATGTGTATACGTTTTAAAATAATTGGTTAGTTTTGCGTCAGCAGCTGGTCCGAACGCACCCTTCATACATTTTGGCCTCTGTGCACGTGAGTACAACGTTTTTTACACGACTGCCCAAAAAGGAGTGTTATGTTTTCAGGGTTCATGTATGTATGTATGTATGTATGTATGTATGTATGTATGTTTGTGAGTTTCTTTATTCCACCATAACTTCTAAAAGGCTTGACCGATTTCAATGTTTGTGGTATCATTAGAAGCTTTGAGTTATCCCGAGTGACATAGGCTATGTGGACATTAAAAAATGGTCAAGTGTGAGTCGAAATCGCCTGCAAAGGGTTCCGAACGATATTTTTTTTTGTGTTGTGTCATGTTTTTTTATTGTTGTTCACTAAAAGGTATTAAATAAAATAAAATTATAATTAAAAAAAATAAAAAACACGCCTGCCATGTCAAAAAAAAATTAAAAACAAGTCAAATATTTGCAGTCGGGGGACCTGTAATGAATTGTTCCAAGTAACCGACCCCGACTGCAAATATTTGACTTGTTTTTAATTTTTTTTTACATGGCAGGCGTGTTTTTTATTTTTTTTAATTATAATTTTATTTTATTTAAATAGTGATTTTTTGATTATTTTTATACTGTGTGTGTAATTCTTTGAGTTAAACTATTTAAAGGATTATATTTTTAATCGAAAACACTTAACCTTTATATGTTTTTCTGAATAAATCAAAGTGAAAATACGTTTTGAAAATACCGCGGCATTAGGTGCCAAATATTTTAGCCGGTTCCTAATTCCGATGTATACCGCGGAATAGCGATTTCACAGTCTTGATTTCTTTTTTAATTTTCAGTGTGGTTTTTATAATTAGGCCTTTCCCGCTTTGGGTTCGATAACTTAAAAAGATAATGAATATTAAAATCTATTTCCGAGGTATACTTTTGCTTTTCATTCACTAATTACAGCATGTCAAAGGCGATCTATTAAGGTATTTTGTTAATTCATTGTATGGGAAAGCTTAGAAGAAAAATTTAAGTTCATACGCAATTGATGTAACTTTTAGCAAGTATTACATCATATTTAAGAAGATTTTGCAATGAAGTATTAATTTCTGTATAAACTACTAAAAAATCTTTCATTTTTTAATACTCGGAATTAGGAAACGAGATTTTTTGGTATGAAGCGCTATTCCGATGTATAGTAGGTCGGGATAAGGTTCTATGAGCACCTTATTCCGCGGTACTTTCACACGTAAAATACAGGATGTTCACAATTTTAAGCAATTTACCATGCACTTTTTTTTAGTATAATCCTATTTCTATTTAGTGATAATTAAATTATTTTTAGCTTTAAACTTCAATATTAAAATCAAAATCAAAATCAAAAATTATTTATTTAATGTAGGCTACAAAGTAGCACTTATCAAACGTCAATTATTATTACAATAGGACAGCACCCTAGGGGTCGGTTCATATCCGGCAGAAAAGGCAGCGCGCAACATCGGCCGCGCAACGCCAGAACGAGCAAACACACAACAAAACATCCAACCACTCACACCTGACGCACCAACGCGTCATCAGGTCAGTGTGAAAGGTTGAATGCTCCACCATGCGCCCGCCCGCCCCAGCGCCACGCGACCGACAACACGCGACGCCACCACCGCCAGACATGAACCGACCCCAAATAGCCCACCCTTCACCGCTTCCTAAGTGCTTTGGCTGAGGAGAAGAAACGGCGCAACAAACTCCCCAGTAGCACGCTGTCATTACATTAAAAATAATAAATAATATAAAAAATAACAATAAATAACGATAAGGGACCGCGCAAAGTGAACAAGTGGTTAAGGTAGATGGGTATCATACTATTTAAGAGTGAAAATTATTGAATCTACGTGGAGACCAAGGTCAGCAGAACGACCAGTCACCGCAAGCGGCACCCGTTCACGAGTATGACGCGAGGATCAGCCATCCCCTCCTTCGCCATATTAGAGGGAAGGAGGAGACCCGACCCAAGACACCACCGCAGGCAATGACAACTTAGGGAGCATGACGAAACTGCTGCCGGCTTAAAGAAAATAAAACAAAAGGAATTCTGTGTTCAAATTAGAAAAAAAACCCCAAGCACTGATTCACTGCACAGTCCCTTATCAAAGCGGCATTAAAATGGTATACCAATAATATACATGCGTATAACTGCATTAATAATAAAACAATATATTGTTACATACAGAGTGTATGCCAATCAATTTGGAACAATAATTAGAATTGTTATAAAATGTCAAAACAGCAAAGTAATAATAATAATAAAAGTTAAATTATACAATAGTATAATTGTATCAAAATATAGTAACATACTATCTGTATGGCAGTCAAAAATAAACAAAAAAATTATAAAAAATGGGAAAAAATGATCCCAGTAATTCAATTCAGAACCGTCTTGTGTCTATCAAGGCGACCAACAGTTTTAATAATTATTTTTAATATTTTTTTAATACTTAATATTTGTATTTTGGTTTTTATTTTCACTATGCATATTATGATAGTAATCAAAGTAACATAAAGTTACTGTTTTTTATTTTTCTATTTTGATACTTATTTCGCATTTTTATTAATACATACATATGAAGAGTAATTAGTCAAAGAATATTGACACGAAACGAAAGGTAATATTATATAACAGATAATAATGTTAATGTTTAAGTTTAAGATATTTTATCATTTTATTAGAATATAAAAACCTCATATAAGAAGACTGAGATCAAACGATAAAACCTAAGTGAATAAATAAAGTTGATTTTTTGAACACCATGTATATTATTCTTCCTACCTATTTCCTTACATTTTGTATACTCGGAATTAGGAACCAAATATATCGGAATTAGGATTTTTACATCGGAATTAGGTGCCTCCGACTTCTTTTCGTATTTAATTAATTTAGTATACAAATCAAGACCAAATAGCCAAACCTATTGTCTATTTCAACAGTAGAAACACTAATGGTTCTGATAAAAATAGCTAGACCACGAAAAGGGTACAATAAATGCTTAATTTTTGACCTCCTTTCGAGTTTTTGTGAAAATACCGCGGAATTAGGGTACTTTACCTTAGTAGTTTAAAATTCTACATAACCTAGGAATGGGCGAGTTAGCACCTAGTACAGTCCTTCGTAATGGTGGGCAGAATGGTGTAATTGCGGTTCGGGGGTATCTAGATGGGGCACGAATTCTGATAAGACTCAACAATTGAGGACAGTCTTATTTTGTGTCTTCTAATTTGTACAAGAATACAGCATCGATCAAATCTCTACACGTCGACAAAGTGCGCATTTTGTAGTCGTGCAGACGCGTCCAATAGGAAGGTAGGCGCTTAGACTTTCCTTCGTAAAATGCTAGGTGCCACAGAAAACGTTTCTGGACTCGCTCTAGCCTGAATGTATGAGTGGCATAGTGGGGTCTCCACACAACACTACAATATTCAAGGATACTTCGCACTAGGCTGTGATACAACATTATTTTAGTTTTAGAATGAAAGCCCTTGGTGTTCCTCAATATAAATCCTAACATTTTTGATGCTTTTTTAATGACACTTTCCATATGTTGCTCAAAAGTTACCTTTTTATCGTACATCACTCCCAGGTCCTTTATAACATCAAGTTCTTGAAGCTTTTTATTCTTTATGAAGTACTCTGTGTTAGAGACGTTACTTTTTCTCGTGAATTTCACATGGTAACATTTATTTGAGTTAAGTTGCATTCTATTGATTTTACACCATTTGATAACATTGTCGAGGTCTTCCTGTAAGAGAGTTCTATCATTTGGCGATAAAATTGCCCGCGCGAATTTCAAATCATCGGCATAGAGAAAAGGTTCAGAGGAACGAAAACATTAAGGGAGGTCGTTTATAAATACATTGAACAAAATTGGAGCAAGTTGTGACCCCTGGAGAGCGCCTGACGATATACTATAATTTGAAGATTGAAAACCATTAACCACCACATAAAATTCCCGTCCCATCAGGTAAGACTTTAGCCATTCCAGAAGAGGTCCAGTGATCCCGTAGGCTGAGAGCTTATATATTAGCACAGAGTGAGACATAATATCGAAGGCTTTACTGAAGTCAGTATAAATGACGTCAAATTGTTTGTTTGCGTCTACAGCTTGAACAAGGGTCTCGGTAAATGCAACTAAGTTTGTAGTTGTTGATCTTGACGCAACAAACCCATGCTGATGTTCACTGACGTACTTACATTTTGAAATGCTGTTGAATATACGGACAGATGATAGATTCGAGAACCTTTGCAAGAGTGGAAAGGATTGATATTGGCCTGTAGTTAGAGACAACATTCTTTTTATCATTTTTGTGTACTGGCACTACTTTTGCTTTTTTCCATTCAGTCGGAAAAGTTCCTGAGTCCAGCGACTTGTTAAAAATGTTTAATAGAGGGGTGACAAGACTTGACGCACATTTAAGAATATAAACTGGTGGGATGCCATCTGGTCCTGGTCCCTTATTGATATTTACTGTTTTTAATTTCTTAAGCAAACATTCGCGATCGATTATGGGGCTAGTTAAACATTGACCATTTATTGATAATGATTTAAGATAGTCAGAGTTGCACTGAAAAACGGAGTCCTTGTCAGCTACGTACACGGACGCGAAATAGTTAGCGAATAGGTCACAAATTTCGGAGCCATTAGATGTGATAGTCTGTCCGTTGGTCATGGTTAAGGGGTAGGCACTAGAACCACCGCGTTTAGCCTTTAGAAAACTCCAAAAGAGTTTGGGGTTATCTTTTATGTCCTTTTCTAGGTCAGTTACATATCCTTTATATAAATTTTTGGCTAAAGTTTGACATTGCTTAGAAATCAATGTCAGTTCTATTGCATCCAGTAGATTTCTATACTTTTTGTAACGCATTCTTAGTCTATTTTTTTTTGTTTAAGGACTTGATCAGTGTCTTGGTAAACCATGGTGGATAACGGGAACTTCTTAGTTTGCGTTTGGATACGAACTTTTCAATAGTATCATTAATAGTCGTATAAAATACTGTCAACATCTCATTTACATTACTTGTGTTATGAAAAAGTTTATCCCAATCAATGTCATTGAGGTAGTTAGTAATTTCAGTATAATTTGCTTTATAGAAATTAAGTCTGTAGATTAATTTATTATATGGTAGGGTGCACTCCCTTGCTAAAGAAAGAGATACTTCAAGGGGTGGATGAAATTTGTCAACAGGCGTAAGCGGACAAAGAGATTCTACAACCAAGCAAGGTGATACAGTCGAACAAACCAAATCCAATATACGTCCAGAACAGTTTTTCACAAAATTATGTTTTGCCAGTCCATTAGAGTTAGTAAAATCCATGAAATTTTGACAAGTTTTTGATACAAGGTTACTATGAGTTTTTACATTCCAATTTATTTGGCCTAGATTAAAGTCCCCGATTAAGCAGACAGGGATATCTATTGAGTCAAAGACCATATTGCAGTGTTCCACAAAATGATCGACAGTTGCGGCGCATACAGGTGGAGGTAGGTAGACGGCACAGAGGGCAATCTGACGTGATACATGGGATGTAGATATATCTATAGTGATCCAAAGATCTTCGCAACTACTTTGCCAACGGTCGACGCGAGTTGAGTTAATATTTTTACTAACGGCAATCAATACGCCTCCGCCCTCTTTTTTATAATGAGAAAGAGTAGTTTCTCTGTCCCTCCTATACACCTCATATCGGTCATCAAATAGCTCACTGTTTCCTATATTATTATTTAGCCAGGTCTCTGTCAGTACTATAATATCGTAGTTCATACAAGAAAGATTAGAGTAAAAGTTGTTAGTTTTTGTTCGCAACCCTATACAGTTTTGATAATAAATTAGAATTTCATTGAATTTTATACAGATACGGACATATTACATGCGATGATATTAGAATATTACAACTAGGTACTTACAAACTACACGATTTTGTTTAGCCCAGTTTTGTTCTTAATTAATATTGTTTCGGAGCCGTCTGTTTTCCTTACAAATATTCTGCCGTTTCTTACCCATACATACTTGTAACTCTTTTCCTTTGCTTTAATCCTGGTTGCTGCGTGAAGTGTACTATTAGTAGGTGAGAGATATTCCGCTACGAAGACGGGAGATTTAGTATCGCCATATCCTAAATGAGAGCAATTTAGTTTTTCCTGAGGATTGGATTTATTATACTTGATGGTGGCCGCAAGGAACTGGTCTCGTACTTTGGGTGAGGCCAACTGAACAACTATTGACCGAGGGCGAGTGCTAGATGCGTTGGTCTTGGCCACACGTGTACAGTGCATGATGTCTTTTTCATTAAGTTCATATTTAACTACGTGACTCAGTTGAGTTATTATATTGTACACATTTTTGTTTTCGGGCACACATTGCACCTCTAAATTATTTGACCTTGACATCTGCTCCAAGTTATTCAGCCTTACATGAAGTTCCTCGACTGTTACCTTAAGTTCTGTGTTCTCTGATTCCAATTTCTTTATTATCTCCCTGGAAGACTGCTGTTCCCTATTGATGTCCTCAAATTTTTTATTCATAAAGAACATTGAATCCTTAATCTCTTCCATTTCTTTCTTAATCGGCTCCAACTCTTTGTTTATGGTGGTAGTAATTGTATTATTAAGTTTTAACAGCATTTCATTAAGTTCTTCTTTTATAATATCTGGGGGCACGGCAGTGCCCCAGCCAAGTCTCGAGCAAAACGGGCACGGCCGTACCATTCTTTTCTCGAAGCGTTTCGCGGCTATTTCACCCCCCCTGTATCATCGATACGGACAAAGCTAGGGGTTTAGGTTTTCAATGACCTAGAGTAAGTATTAAAACAAGCTCAGCCTCAAAATTACATGACATTGGAACCAATAGTTTACGAGTTATGAGCGATCAAAGTTACACCATTTTGTCACTCACTGACCGATCATCAAAAATCTAAGGTACTTCTAGCAAACTTAGAACCTTCAAATTTGGCACCAAGATAGGTTTTTAGCTACATGTAAAAAATTATAAAAACGGTAATCAATTATATACCTTAGTAAATAATATTTATATTTGCGGTTTTACAAGAACATGGTATATGAATTTTGACTGCATTGTTAACTTTGTTCTTTGTTTATGTACAAAAAGCAAATATTTTTTATAGCAATTTTGTTTATTTATAAAAAGAAAAGAAAGAGACCTACAAAAAAGAAATGAGATCCCACCAAAAACATTAAATGTAAAAAAAAGCCAAGTCTCTCTATGCAATTCTTCCATCGTAAAAAGTTTTGAGATCGCATAGGAGCCAAGTCCTGTTCAACTTAATTTGTAATAATAAATCAATATTTTGTGACTTTATCAATAGTTTTGTTTACATTACAATAATAGTGACTTGGCCATGAGCACAATAACATACAAATATAAAACGGCATATTTGAAGGAGTTGCAAATAAATAATAAATAATATCAGGACACCTTAACCGACAGTCGGTATCATCCAAGATCAGTGAACTGCACATGCACTATGGCGCATGTTTAGTCCATAGTGATCTCAAATTCCAATCAGTTACAAAATCATGTCCATAATATATATAATATATAAATTCAACGGTATTTGCACGTAATTACAAGGAGCAAACGACCTTTAACTTTTGCTCATGGCCAAGTCACTGTTATTGTAATGTAAACAAAACTATTGATGTAGTCACAAAATATTGATTTATTATTACAAATTAAGTTGAACAGGACTTGGCTCCTATGCGATCTCAAAACTTTTTACGATGGAAGAATTGCATAGAGAGACTTGGCTTTTTTTTACATTGGATGTTTTTGATGGGATCTCGTATAATCAGATGCATCTCGCCTTTATCGTGTTGTATAGCAGGGGGTCAGGGTGAACCAACAGCTTGTCTTTTGGACCCCCTTATCATTGAAATGTTCCGGATTGGCGTTGAGTCGTCCTTGCGCACTTTAGGGGTGGCGTTTAAACATGTCGGGCATTTCCAGGATGTAGAAGAACCTGATTTAATCGGGGACTCCTTGAGAGACATACATGCATAGTGGTAGGATTTGCCACACGAAGAACACTTGATGGACTTCTCATCAGAATTCATTACACCTATGTTTGTACAGCAGCCCCATTGTAATGCGTTATCAGACATAATAAATAGGTAAGTGAAGCACGATGCACAAAAACGTAAGAAAACTTCCTGGAGGCAATTTAACTAGGTATAATATGTTCGTCCCTCTGCGTTAAGTATTCTTTGGCGCGAGCCGTCGTATGCGTCACCAAGCGCCGGTGTAGGCAATTTTGACGCTGACGCGCACTGTCCAACCGGGCGAATCCCGTGCACTACACGCGAATGCTGTGTCATTCACATGACAGCTGATCACTATTACATTCAAATACGTAAACAATTAGCACTTAAAGTCGTCCAATTAATGCACTTTTTTATGTTTATTATAATGAAATTTGTTTCATTATTGTATATTTTGTTAGTGGGTTGATTCTTATTAACATTTAATTCGGAATAAAACGTATAATACTGAATTAAACACAGAGCAAATATGACGGTATGTTGACCGTTCGAGCGCAGGGGCAAAGATGAACTATCCTGACGTATTAATTCAATCTAGGACCGTTTTAAGTGCGTTTTGGTGTAAAGATAAAGATCTTCCACATGGCGGCTGTCTAGACGCGCCTACATAGTTGCGTGAGCACCACTATAAAATATTCGGCTGGTGACCGCGGAGTCCTGGGTTTTATTCCCGGGTCGGGTAAGTTTTATTAGGATTTCCTGTTACAAAATAGGGTAGATGTAATTTAGACTTATCACATATTACTAAAGACATGCACTACAGTACATCCCTGCCTAATCCTTAGAAGAATACAAGCGTGATGCTGTTACTTTATAATAAAATATCCAAAAAATAGCTAATAACTCCATAAAAAATTAAATTAAAAATTTAAAAAACCCCCGCCACAAAATCTAAGTACCCTTTAAAAAGTAAAAAATAATAAAAAAATCTCAATCTTAAAGTACCTAAGTATGTTTTAATAATTCTAAAAAGTACGTCGCGTTGGGGACCGCTCCAAACTTAAAAATTTAATTACAAGTAGTCTATTACCTAACTAAGCAACATTAATGATTTTAAAAACAAAATTAAGATGAGCGGTCCCCCAACGCGACGTTTTTTTTTAGAATTATTAAAACATACTTAGGTACTTTAAGATTGAGATTTTTTTATTATTTTTCTTTATTTTTATGTTCTTTCTCCTTTGTACAACTTACTGGGGTTTTAATAATTATCCCAGGCAAAAAGATTACTTATTAAATTTTTTACAAATTGGCATACCAAAGCGTCGAAGGGTTGATGAAAATAACAGCAAGGCCCGTAGTGTGTCAAAGATATATAGCTTGCAAAATAAGAATGGAACCTATAGGGTATGTGCTAAGTTTTTCCAGGCTACTTTGTGTATATCGAATGGACCGATAAACTCAGCAGTTAAAAACATGAGCTCTGTTGGGTGCTTCTCAGGTGAAGACAAACGTGGAAAAAAAGTGCCTGGCAACAAAACAAGTGAGACTGTCATTGCATTGGTAAAAGCACACAGAAAAAATTCCTTTTGATATATGGGTAGTTCTTATGAAATCTCAATCTCAAAATTTGAGATATTATTGAAATTTTTTTTTTTTTATAAACTTAGATATTTTTTTGCAGAGATCAGAAAAGTTGCTTTTAAAGATCTGTCCAGGGGTATTCGTCTTCCATATTTTTGGATATAACCTATAAAAAATGAGGTTTTAAAAAATAAATAAATGAGGGAATGATTAACGGAGTGAGAACAAAAAAACAACATGTACAAATGAAAGAAATTATATATTTTTTATTAATATATATCAAACAATAAAATATCATATTCTAAAGAAAAGCAACTCAAAACTTTGTACTTATAGAACATAACAATCTTTTGTACTTATAGAAAATGACCAACGTAATATACATAAACCCAAAAAAATAACAAATATACTACTATAAAGGTAACAAATGTTTTTATCTCTATACTTATTACTATTTATTTTTAAACTTTGTACTTAGCACTTCTCCAAAACTTAAATTAAAACATCTTCATATTTATTTATTAAGCATTAATTATTATTAATATTAACCTAAATTAGTCTTTTCTTGGAGTTTTTTGGTCTTTGAGATCAATGAGTTATTCAATCTTAATTTTAACATCACTAATTGTAGAGTCGTCTAACTCTGTAATAACGTAATTCCCCCTTCTAACTAACTTTGGCGGCTTTATTTTCTGTATCACATCTTCCCATTTATATAATTGCTCATCTTTAATATTAGGCCATCTCCAAAACTTCACACCTTGCTTCATGCACCTAACCATCAACCCATGTTCAAAAACAGATAGAACTTCTCCGGGATACTTTGACGTGCCCCATTTAATCAGGATATGATCTCCAATGGTAACATTCTTATCACTGTCGGAGACAACAGTAGATCCCTCATTTTCTAAATCAATTGTATCATTTTCTTTTAACATTTCAGTATGATCTTGAATGCGCGAAGACGACGCTGAAGACAGTTGGTAATTATCCTTCATTATATCCAATTCCATTGACGTTTGAGGGGATTTGCTACGCCTCTTAGTAAATCGATTACTGCGGTGTTGTTGAAAATACCCCAAATGATAGTGGGTACAAACTTCTTCGCAATCTATGCATGAAAGTCTTCTGCACTGTAAGGTGTTGTGAAAAAATACGAACTGGCGTATTTTTTGTGTTCCCCGGAAAGTAGGAATACTCTTGGACTGTTTTATGAGATCATCCATCAGCGAAATATCTGCTGTGGTAACTTCAAACAATAAAATAGAAGGACACCTGGATTGAAGGATAGGTTTCAATGAATTCAGGTCTACGATATCATGGCCTTCTGCCACGACTTTATCAGCTGTCCGTTTCAGGGTTCCACCGACACCGTCAGGCGCTCCCTTACCGTGCCCGGGTTCAGAATAATGCCATGAAAAGTATGTGATTTCTGGATAGAGATCTTTTAGATGGCGACACACCATTTCGAACATAAATTTATTTTTGTATTGATTAACAGGCCCATCACTCAACATATGTAATCGGGAAATAGGTAAATGTTGTGTTTTTATCCACTCAAATATGGGTTTCAAGTGAGCCCAAACAGCCATTGTGTCATGTCTATTGTCGCTAGAGAGAGAACAAAAGGATACAGGTTTGATTGCATTATCCTTGCGCAAGTAAAGCACTCCTGTATGCATTGTTATCTGCTTCCTTCCTCCACCAAAGTGGACAGCTTGTATTTCCTCGTTATACTTACAGCAATAGTTTTCACTGTAATCTACATGAATTAAAATGTCGTTTTATTGTTAAATTTTTCTTTATATTTTGAATGGCCTGATATTGATGTGCTATAGTGCCAATATGTGAAAAAAAGAGTGGTAATGCTGCTTCCAGACTTTGAACAAGCAATTTCAATTTAACCCTATACTCTTTCTTCTTGGGTTTACGAACTGTCTTTTTTTTCCCATCCTTTTCAAATGAACTGACTTCATAAATCCATTGTTGATAAGTCACAAACTGATTAGGCATTGGTAAACAGTATTCCAAAGAGCGTTCCTTGCAGGTTGAACATTCCCTGAATAGACATTTTGTGGAATGCACATCGCAGGTTATTGTCGCTAAAATTGAAGTCACGTTACGAAATTTCAATGCTTTGACTTCATGCAATTTAGATATCATCAATTGAATATTGGCATGCTGTATGCATTGACAAGTATTTCGGGCATTCACGTTTTGCCAAGTAACCCAAAAGGGTCTGAATCTGCAAAAGGTTGATAAGCTTATCTTATAATTGACCGTGCTTAAAAACTTTTTATGTAAATTATGAAGTGTATCATATAAAACACGCTTTTGTTTAGTTTTACCATTTTTGGATTTAAGATAGTCTTTTTTCCCCGGGCACATCCTTGAGACTTCATCTTTCTCCAAAAATTTAATTCTTCTTCTTTTCGTGTCGATGGTAGATTGAAGTTAGAGTATGTTGGCCCAGTAAGTTGCGACATTAATGGCAGCATCGTTAGCGTGCTTTAGGTCATCCAATGTGCAGGTGTACGGACAATTTGGGCAATTTAGCAGGTGGGGCATGGTTTGATTGGGAGCTCCACATTCGCATTCGGTATGAAGGGGATCTATTATTCCCCATTTTGCGAGGTTGTGTTTACAGCGGCCTACCTGGGTTCGCAATCGATTGAGTGCTTTCCAGATAGGCCACTGCAAATCACTACCAGGTGGTAAGTGCTCCTTGGGTTGTAGGAAGTCAGGTGGTGGTGGATACTGTTCTGCCCATATCTTCGTTCTTGCCTCAGGTGGTAGGTCCTGTATAGCCTGAGTACACCGGATGAAGCTCTTTCGACTTTTAAGTCTACCCGTGGTGGTTGTGTATTTGTAGAGCGTGTGTCGTGGATCCCTTTCTTGAATCTGCTTTTCAAGAGCACACGCCACTTCTCTTCTTGCAGCAGGAGGAGCGATACCGGCCAACGGATAGAGCTTATTGAGTGGGGTCGGTTTTAGACAGCCAGATATTACTCGGCATGTCTCGTTCAGCGCAATATCGACCTGCTTCGCGTGAGCGGATCGGTGCCACACTGGGCACGCAAATTCGCCGGCGGAAAAACAAAGAGCCATACCCGTCGTTCGAAGAACATCTGGAGCAGCACCCCAGCTGGTAGAAATAAGGCGGCGCAGTAGATTGTTCCGTGAGCCAACCAAAATTTAATTACATCGGCCTTTACCTTCATCATTTTATCGCTTATTTTTCGAGGCTTTTGTCTTTTGAAAGTATCATGTTTAAAAAAAGGTTTCGATGCATGAAGTAACTTATATTTCTGCAATGATTTTAATTTCAACATTTCGTAATATTTTTTTCTTTTTTTCATGTTTCTTTCCAAGATCTTTGTAACTAGTCTCTAGATCTCTTGTTAACGCTTCCCCAAAAAGTAATCTCTTCCTCACACTCTCAGGAACGTTTACATTCTTTAGAAGCGCATCTACTTTAGTTCCAGGTGATTTTGGGTCAGTTTTTATTGTTTTCATTCTGAAATATCTCTTCTTATATTTTTCGCTTAACTTCACTGCATTCTTCATTTTTGTTTCCAAATTTGCAATCTTTGCATACAAAATAGCTCGTCGCCTTCGCATCTGTCGTCTATTTCGAGCAGCTACATCTTCTCTAATTTGCTGCACAACTGATACTGGACTTGGTGGAGGTGTATCATCAATTATTCTTTGTAAATTTTGGTGTGCTATAGCTTTTTTATTCCTATACACTTTACTATTTTCTTTCCATTGTTTTCGCTTTTGTCTAAGTTCTCTAGCATTCATATGACTAACTGGTTTTACTTGACATTTCTCTTTTTTCTTTAAATATTTTAATCTTTCTTTTTCCCGCAGTTTTTCCATAGATTCAGTATTATTTTTCATTTTTTCTCGCCTTTTTCTATCATACTCTTTCTTTTTTAATTTTTTTTCTGCATCACTCAACTTCTTTTGTCGTGCCATTTTGCTTCCACAACTGGGCAGGTGCATGTAGCACCTGTTTTAAATTAAATACCATGAAATAAAAGTTGCAAGAAATAAATAAAAAATCATAAAAAAGCGCAGAATACTAGATAAATCATTCCCTCACACGGCCGTCATTCCCTCACTCCTAAATGCAGTAAGGGAATGACTGTGAGGGAATGACGAATTTTAACTTGAGCTACAAAAACACCGACACATAACCTCAATTTGCTTGTTACATTTCGAATATGTATTTTACTCCCAAAAACGCATAAAACCAACAAATTTTAATGACAGATATTAAAATGCTTAATACATTCATGTAACGTGAGGTAATGATCGTCATAAATTTAACTTTTAAAAATTTTTAGCAAAATATTTTTTTACACGAACTCACCTACGGTTGAGAAGAAATCGCCATCTTGAATCATTTGAGAGTGTTGCCAGTTACTAAAAACTTAAGGTTGCGTTCCTAAATATCGTTTGACACGTTCAGAAATCGAATATTTGTAATAGGATGAGGGAATGATTTTATTTGGCGGGACATATTTAAAATCGAATTATTGTTTTTATAAATTCGTTGTTGTAAAATGGAAGCTTTTATAGACAATAACAAACATCTTTCTTTATATTTGCATAATTTTATTATTAAGAATATTGATATATTTCAGATAAATAGGCATTTTAGTAATATTTTTGAACTAAGGGACAAGGTGAGGGAATGATTTTCACGGTAACAAAGTAGCCATATCTTTTTTTTCTTTAGAGGTAATACGTTTTCTTTTTAAACAATACAGGTATAGAAAGCGTACATTCAAATAAAAAAAAGACTTAATTATGTAGTTAATGCATATGACTCGGCACTTATGGCTCGGGAATCAAATTTCGAAATTTGATGAGAAATACCCATATACAGGGAATATATACAATGCGGAAGGGCATTGTCGTCGGCGGAAGGAGGCTTACCAACCTTCGATTTGCTGACGATATAGTTCTTTTCGCTTCCACTGCTCAAGAACTAGGCACAATGATCCAACAATTAAAGAACGCAAGCTTCGAGGTTGGACTTAGCATGAACATGTCGAAGACCAAGCTAATGACTAATAGCATTAAACATAGGGTAGCGATGGATGGGGAAGAGATCGCATATGTCCAAGAATACCTTTACCTTGGCCAATTAGTATCTTTCCAGGCGCGACAAGATAAAGAAGTTGCTAGACGCACCGAAAATGCCTGGAAGTGCTATTGGTCAATGAAGGAACTAATGAAAGGTGAGCTTCCCCGTACACTAAAGAAGAGGCTCATGGATATGTGCATCCTCCCCATCCTCACCTACGGAGCGCAGACCTGGTCTTTAACAGCTCTGCAAAAGTCCAAACTCGGAGTTTGCCAGCGAGCAATGGAGCGCAGCATTCTAGGTATCCGGTTATCCGACCGAATCAGGAATACAGAGCTGCGCTCCAAAACACAACTCACGGATGTTGGATACAAAGCCGCTTCCTTAAAATGGAACTGGGCCGGACACATCTGCCGCATGGCCGACAACTGTTGGGCCAAAGCGACTACTATGTGGACTCCACAAAACGTCAGAAGACCTCGTGGCCGGCCCAGAAGGAGATGGCGGGACGAGCTTGACTCTTTTTCCATATTATGGACAACAATAGCCCAGGACCGGGAGAACTGGAAGAAGGAAAGGGAGGCCTTTGCCCTGCAGTGGGACAATTATGGCTAAAAATAAATATACAGGGTGTGTAGTAAATAGTGGTCCACCGTTAAGGATTCGATTTTTTACCAGATAATTTACTATAACCTACTACCAATTTTAAACATTTTTGCCCAAGGGTTCCGGAGATATAATTATTTTTCTTTTTTTATGATATTTCTACGTTTTGTTATAAATTTGATTGTATTAAAAAAAAGAAACATCCTTTTCTTGTTTTGATTTCTGTTAATAACTGCTGAATACTAGAGCTATCGTGGATAAATATCTTTTTTTAAGTACAATCGGGGACATCCACGCCTTATCACCTTACCGTCGAGAAACAGTTTACGTCGCTTGCGCTCTTTCTAACGCTCTAGCGACTTGGCAACGCCTCCTTATTTCTGATTGTATTTTAATAAAGATATTGCCAGTGTCATTGCAAACGCTGAACACTGTGCACGAGTGAAACATTATATCGTACTAGCTGTGCCCGCAACTTCGTTCGCGTGGATGATGAAACTTTTCAATTAGTTTTTTGTTTTAAGTGCTATTTGTGTAGAACGTTATCTATCGAGCATACCTCTAGGCTAGTGTCATTCGCCTAGCGTATCTCGATGTAGCAGAAAGAGGTGGTCTTTTTCTGGAAGGCATCGTGTTATAATTATATATATATATAATATATATATATATACTACTTCTCAGCCGATTTCGGCTATGGTGACTGCTACCGACTATCACATGCAGAGGAGCCAAGGTGGTCAGCTCTCTTGTTCGCCCTTTGATGGCTGCAGTATCCTATCTTATGAGTAAACGTGCGCGCGCATCGGCTGCATGTTAGGACATCGTCGACATAGTTATAAAACATGGCTGCTGGTGGTCTAGCCTTAAGGGCATCACGCTTCGAATCCAATTCTATGAACCTCAATGAACCGCATTCCTCACCATGCACTTCCATTCAGGGCGGCAAATGGCCTGTTTCTCCCATTTCTGGGGAACAATATTGCACCTTTTCATGTGTCTTTTCTGAACGTCCTTGAAGCGTAAGAACTGGCCGCCTTGTTTCCGCTTGCCGTTCTGGAGTTCAGAAAAGAAGATGCGTTTGGCCAACCTATCATCATCCATTCGTAAAACATGTCCACACCATCGGAGCTGTCGCCGCATCAGGTATGCTTCTGACATAGACATTTGCGCGTCGTAGCACTTCGGTATTTCTAATCCGGTCCGACCATTTGATTTTGAGAATGTCTTTTATGCACCTTAAATGAAACCGGTCCAGCGTCCGTATATGTTTCCGATAGAGGACCCATGACGCAGAGTACAGAAGATTTGGGAGGACTATGGCCATGTAAACGGAGATTTTTGTCGAAAGCTTCAAATCATGTGATTTTAAGACTTTGGCTCGTAATTTACCGAAAGCAGCTGATGCAGCGCCTATGCGATGGTTTATTTCGGCGTCAAGGTCACACTTAGCTGTAATTGTGCTGCACAGGTATATAAACGTATTCACTTGCTTCAGCTCAGTATTGCCAATGGTCACCTTGACAGGTTCTGTAGCTCCATGAGAGTCGATTGCCATCACCTCAGTTTTCTTCACACTGATTTTCAGACCGAAACGGCAGCAGACTTCCTGAAGATTCGTAATCAGGTCCTGGAGTTCTTGTGAAGAGTTGGTAACAAAACACAGATCATCAGCATACATGATCTCCGTTATAAGAGCGTGTGATACTTTTGTGTAAGCTTTTAATCTGGCCAGGTTGAAAAGTCCTGAAACGTATTTTGATTCCAGCAGAAGTTTGTTCGAGTGCTTCACTGACAACGACAGAAAAGTAAAGAGCAAACAGTGTTGGTGCAAGCACACAACCTTGTTTAACCCCACAACTGACAGGGAAGAACTCTGACTGATCACCATTATAGGTAACACAGCAGGTCATTTCGTCGTGAAGAAGGCGAATCATTCTAACAAACTTCTCAGGAGAACCTAATTTTGCCAGTAAAGTCCAGAGGGCTTCCCGCGGCACACAGTCAAAATGCTTTCTCCAAGTCCACAAAGCACATATACAAAGGTTGACTGTGTTCGCGACTTTTTATCTGGAGTTGCCGGATGGAAAAGATGGCCTCGCAGGTGGGACGAAACCCAATAGAGTTTCTGGCAATATGTCTTCGGAGACGGGTAAAAGCCGGTTGAGAAGAACTCTGGCGAATATCTTCCCAGGGACAAAGAGGAGCGATATACCCGGTAGGAGTTGCAGTCAGAACGGTCTCCTTTGTTTTTATACAGGGTCTCTATACGGGATATTTTAAATTCAGGCGGTATTATTTCCTCGAATCAAATCAAATGCGATCAAAAATTTGCCAGATGTAAGTGTGAAGTTGCTCCCCTCCGTATTTAAGCAGTTCTCCGGCGATGTTATCAACGCCAACTGCTTTTTTATTTTCTGCTCTTTTGTGGCTCGAACTACTTCAGCAAAAGTCAAGTGGCTCAGCAAGCGAATCATTCAGCGGCAAAGGACGAATACGCTTTATAATATAAAGCGTATTCGTATGATCAAGATCTGCTAATTGATCTACATTGAGCAGATTGTTAAAGTGCTCTGCCCAACGATCAAGTATATCCTGCTTAGCAGTGAGTTTTTGAGAACCATCTAGGGATCTTAGTGGTGTGCTATTTTTAATGGAAACGCCAATCAACTTATGCATTTCTTCACAAAAAGCGCCTAGTTGGTGTGTGTCTGCGAGCCAATGTATCTGTTTTGCCTTTTCAAGCCACTATCTATCTTTCATGTTCCTTGTTAATCTTCTTAAGGAATCACCACTACTTCGGACTTCTTGAGTGAGATTATGATTACCTTCATTACGCTTTATGAGTATACGATGCTGTTTGAATGCTTCAGTTAGGGCCCTATCATTTTGGTCAAACCAGTCTACGTTGTTACGTTTTTTGCGTCCTATGATTTCTGTAGCCACAGTCAGTACGGAGGATGACAACTGTATCCAGTTTGATATGAGGTCACCTTGCTGGGCATCAAACCCATCTAGCGTGTCTATCAGTCCTTCCTGGTATTTTTCTCGAAGGTCCGCACAATTTAGTCGTTCTAAATTGAGAGATATTGGTTTAGCCCTGCAGGGTCTTCGTGGTTCGCGAAGGCGGAGTCTCAATTTAGTTACCAGAAGCCGGTGGTCTGTCCAGCAATGCGCGCCGCGCATGACGCGGGTGATATGCACCTGGGAGATGTCCCTTCGTCGGGTTATGGCGTAATCGAGGAGGTGCCAGTGTAAAGAACGTGGGTGCATCCAGGTGGTTTTGAATTTGTCACGAAGCCTAAACAGAGTGTTAGTGATGGTAAGGTCGAATTGGGCACAGAGTGTGAGTACTAATTGTCCGTTACTATTCATATTGCCCACACCATTATTTCCAATCACGCCCGGCCACGACTCAGTATCTCTGCCAACCCTTCACCCAGCAGAAGTATTTGCTTGTTTGAACGTATGTTGCTAAGGCATTGGCAAAGTTCTTCATAAAACTGATCTTTGACACTGTCCTCGTTACGCATTGTTGATGCATATACGCTTATCATATTCAGGTAGTTGTTGATTTGTAGGTGAAGGCGCAGTGTGATAATGCGGTAAGAGATGTATTGCGGATATTCAGACAGTTTTTGCGCGATGGTGGATTTGACGGCAAACCCTACGCCAGCTAACCTTCGTTCCGTTTGGGGTCGTCCTTTTCAGAAGAATGTGTACCCACCACCGATTTCCTCGAGTTCGCTTAACGCAGCTACATCTACGTTGTAGCGACCAAGTTCGCGTGCCACGACAGCAGTTTTACGCTCCGGGCAAAATCTTTAAGACTATTTTTAAAGAAGAGCCCTAACACCTAGCGCCTACCTACACTTATATGTATATACCAATAAATAAGCAAAATCGACTATTCCAAGTCGCGGGCACAGCTACAATATTTATTTAGAAACTCTAAATGAAGATAAGATACCCAAAAATCAAGGAAAGAACCGCCTAACCGTCGTCGTCGTCGTCATTGTAATGCACATGTAACGCACATTACGCACACTAATAGATGATCAAACGAACTTACCTGATGTTCGATCATTATTATACGAAGTGCCTCGTTCTAAATTATTTAATTAAGTGTTCTATCTCTAAAATCTTTAGTAAATATTAGGCTGAGAAAATCTCAATTTATCCAAAAATGCTAAGTAAAGATTTGGCTGCGTACAGCCCATTGCCAGGTTTTTAAAGTTATCGGTAATGATAATATTGACGCAATCTTCACTCAACTTCACTTAACCCATATTCAGTCATCTATTTATTTTAATAAACATAAGTACACTATATTTTAATGAAAGAAGTGTGTGCCCGCTGTGCTGTGCTTAGTGCAAGCAAAAAACCATCCAATTCTTGGTGAGACTACCAAGACTTAACCATTTCCCTGTCCAAGTCTATAAAGACTCACGTCTTTAGTAAAAATATGATTTTGATGAGGCATATTCTGAATTAAATATTTCAAATTAATTCCAAACCAAACGACGCGGACGTTGGCGAAAACCTAAGCCGCTTTGATAGAAGATACTGTATTGGAACGTCCTTATCATCAACCTCTTCCTATAAGAATTAATAATATAATATAATATTCCGGGACATCTCACACACGGCTATCTGATCCGAAGCTTAGCAGAGCTTGTGTTATGGTAACCAGACAACTGATAAACTTACTTATATATTTCTAAATACATGCATATTATAGATAAATTATACCCAGACCAGAACAAATGATCGTGCTCATCACACAAACATTTGTCCTGGGTGGGAATCGAACCCACGGCCTCTGTATGTATAGCAGTCAGGGTCACTAACCACTAGACCAACAGGCCCGTCCAAAGAAAGGCATTTTTCATTTAAATTCTTTGTGCAATAGTGGTGCGATTCCACGGTATTACCACACATTCTATGAGTCTTTGATTTTTTAGAAAATTGTAATGATCGAGGCTATAATAATGAGACCAATGATGATAATACTGATTAGTTATTAATGTTTTTACTTGGCTACTTTTTATATTTTGACTGATTGTAATTGTGATTTCTATGAGTACTTTGTTCCTAATAAATTTTATAATTTTAATACATTTTATGAGTTTTCTTTAATTATTCTCTCGAAGATACCGATAACAAAATTATTTTACATACTCAGCTTTTAATGATTACGAAAATATGACTACCAAAAATTTCCTATAAAATACGGGTTACATTACTTTACCTTCTTATGGTTATTTGTAATTTTACCATAATAAGTCGGTAACTGAAGATTACAATATCTCTCTGTAATGAAAAAACACGTTGAATAATCCAGTAAAGCACTATTATGCCTAAGATTTTTAAGAAAGTTACAATAATAATTCGGTAAGTAAACATTACTGGAATAATATTGATAAGTCAGGATCGTAAGATATCAGTACCCTAAAAATGGTTTGAAACCATTTTCGGTAATATGTATTTTGGTGAATAACTAATTCTGTGTATATCTAATAGCATAGTATAAAGAGAGGGGCAGTAAGTTATCTTCATACAAACGGACCGCGCGTGGCTTGTATGTGTGCGCCATAGTACCTACGCGTCGCCGCACGCACACTAAACAAATTCTCGACCCGTTTCTCAGTGCGCCAGTCGGGGCTAACACTGCACGAAGTTCGCGCGTCACGGCTTTTCGGCACCGCTAAACGAATGAAAAATTACTGATAATTGTATATAAATAATATTATTATAATAATATTAATATTATTATAATAATATTAATATTATTATAATAATATTAATATTATTATAATAATAATAATATTATTATAAATAATACTGCTCTGAATCTTGAATACATTTCTGTATTTGTTAGGAAAATCATTGTTAAACTAAAATCAACAATAATCATTGTTAAATTAGTTATACAGAGATGTGTTATCTTTGGCAAGGGCCGGGCTTTAAACTAATGAATTGATGACAGTAGATTAGTGAAAGGTTTCATCATCGTTTAGGTAAAACCGACCTCACAAACCCTGTACCCAGACAATTAAGAAAAAAGTACAACTTCCCGACCCTTGCCAATTTATAAGCACTGAATTAAAATTTAGCTAAAAGTGACAACCCTGAGACAGTAGGCAGTTATATCGCGTTTTGGGCCGGAGATAGCCTACTTCTTCTCTCTTTATACTATGCTAATAGTTACACTTAATACTTTAAACTGTTCGGGTAAAAATTAGCTTTTCCGCCATATAACAATGTTTTCATTATTCCCCTTTGTTAAAGAGATATACTCGAAAAACACTAAATCATTCTTCCTGTAAAATTTGATTTTTGCGATTACCGGTTTATTCCCCGGGGACGTCGATGTGTACAATCTATAGCGCCAATACAACGGGGAAATTTTGCTATGTCATAAAACTTTGCCACAACATTGTTTTGTTCATCAACAGTAATTGGCATTTTAATAAACTCTGAATATAAAGAGGCAATTGCATGTGTTACTCGATGCAATATTCTACAGGCAGTGGACTCATGAGCTCCAATAACATCTTCACAAGCTGTTAATTGACTACCAGTAGCATAATCTCTCAGAGTGCATAAAAGCTGGTTCATTGGGGATACAGCATTTCTGAAAAAATGAAATGAATTTTGGGTCCGAGTGTCGTGTGGTATTTTTAGGTAGTTACCTATACATTTATTTTAGGTTAGTTGAAGGCGGATGGTTTCTAGTCTAGTACATGTTTCATTCACAGCTTACCTGTTGAAAGTATTTGGAAAATTATGAATAATTTTATCAAGGAGGAATGTTGCACTGCGTTTACTTAACCGGAATCTTTTCAAGAATTCGTCGTCTCGTAAAGTGCAATATAAATCACTTCCAATAAAGACTCTTCGAGAGAAAAACGGGGTTTCTAAATACTGCACGATTAACTCGTCATCGTCTGATAACAAATCATTATCATTGTACACTGATAAAGCTAATAAATCCATTTTCACGTAATAACAGAAATAACAACTGATTTATAATAACATCATCTGTCGTTAAAATCGAGATTTAACAACTTTAAACCGACCTACACGCCGGTTTAACTTTGACGCCAATTTGGTGGTCAAATGCTCTTTGATGTATGTTTCAAGTGTGCTATAGCTTTTGTCCTCCTGTGGTAGGTTTCCCTTTTGTATATTTTCAGAAAGTTCCTTATAGTTGATTGCTTGATAATGTTTTTTATGCAGTAGTGATTGTTTACATTTCTTTATTCCTATGTATATTTGCTTGTGGTCAGATAGAGTAGACTCAACTAGTGCCATGTGTATGCTAGAATCATTAATATTTGTACAGACATGATCAATTATGCTTTTCGTATTTGCTGTTTGTCGTGTTGCATACTCCTCATGAGTATTATTTATAATTAAGTAGCCAGATTCTTTTATCATGTTCGTATAGTCTGTTGTTTTGCGTTCATCTTGCAGTAAATCAATGTTAAAGTCACCAAATATTATTGATTTTTGTCTCGTTTTTTCTAAAAGCGTCGAGTACGATTGATGGAATTGTTTTAAGTTTGTATTTATATGTGGTTTATAAATGACGCCAACTGTCAGCAAGAGTTTTTCTAACTGAATAAATAGAAAATTATTTCCATGTACAATCGGGGACACCCAGGCCTTATCACTTTTAAAAATATTTTTTTTTTTTTTTTTTTTTTTTTTTTTTTTTTTTTTTTTTTTTTTTTTTTTTTTTTTTGGTAGAGATCTTTGCAGTTAGCCTGAGCGCAGGCTTTGACTGCTTCACCGGACTTTTGGCGAGGACCTTAAGGCCTCCAGCCAGAGCAATAGGAAAAACTAACTACGTCAGCAACGTCCACTAAGGGCACCCCCTGCGGGGTTCGGACCTCGACTTAGTGCGTTGCTAACAATCTTGATAAAGGAAAACAGCAAGGGATGGCTGGATCTAAGTTTTTATTATTTAGGGACATATTTTTATTGCTAGTTTGGCCGGCTCGGGCCAGCTTGGTCTAGGGACGGGAGGATAACATTTACGTTACTATTATTTATAATACGCGACGGGCCTCGCCGGCGAGGACGCAATATACGGCGGTTGTGTTGTGTAATGCTACTGCTAGCTAAATCGAATGCTCCTTGGAGAAGCGTTGTTTTATCGTCAGGGTAGGAGAGAGTATGTCTGGGGCGTTTAATCTTAGATATTACGGAAGGTACGTATCGCGCGGCCGCTACGATTAGCGGGTTACGGTGGCTTTCGGAGGAGTCGAAGAATCGGATCGCGGCGCGTTTCATGAACTGCTTGATTGTTGGCAGCTTTAAGTCACAGTGCAACTGCAAATTACGGACGTAACCTGGAGCGCCTGTGGCTCTACGCATGAAACGGTTTTGCAGAGTTTGCATTCGTTTGAGTCGATAATCGGGTACGTGAGAGAATACGACGCTGCCGTAAGTCATGATAGGTCTCACACACGCAGTGTAAATTCTCATCTTACAATTAAGAGAGAGTTTACTGCGCTTGTTCAACATACAATGAAGTCGGCCGAGAGCGAAGGCGGCTCGCGCGCGTGCCGCTTTAATATGAGCTATGAAGGTAAGTTTCCGATCAAGGATTACACCCAGGTATTTGGCTTGTTGCTCCCAAGGGATAGGCTTGCCGAAGAGGGTTATAGGTGGAGGGGGAGCAGGAGGCTGCCGTTTCTTGCTAAAGAGCACGGCTGCGCTCTTGGTAGTGTTGACTTCGATTCTCCATTTCGTGAACCACTTCCCGAGGGTCGTGACCGCGGTCTGGAGAGTTCGACCTATCGCTAAGGGGCTGGTGCCTGAATAATAGATGGCCGTATCGTCGGCGTACATAGCTACTTGGGGTTTTCCACCGCGAGGAATGTCGCTAGCGTATAGCGTGAAGAGGAGTGGAGAGAGTACGGAGCCTTGAGGGACTCCGGCGCGGATCGGGTGAGGGGAAGAGAGTGTGCCCTCAACGCGATAGCGAAAGGACCGATTCGACAAAAAGTTTCGGATGATAAGCACGAGACGATCTGGCACCTCGAGTTGGTATAGCTTGAAGATCAAGCCATTGTGCCAGACCTTGTCGAAGGCCTTTGCTATATCGAAGAAGAGCACGCCAGTGAGCCTTCCACGCTGAAAACCAGCGCTTATATGCTCGACTATGCGGTGGACTTGTTGGACGCACGAGTGTTGGGTTCTAAAACCGAACTGCTCGTCTGGTATGAGACTCCTGGACTCGGCATAGTCCATAAGACGGGAATAAATAATTCGCTCGTATAGCTTCCCACGAACCTTGAGTAAGCTAATGGGGCGATAACTAGTAGGCTCAGACTTTGGTTTACCGGGTTTGTGGATGCCGATGACTATCGCCTCTTTCCACTTATGTGGAAAGAGATTGTTTCCTAATGCTGCATTGAAGATGCCTGTTAAGAGAATTACTAAAGCTGGGGGGAAGAGTTTAATCACCTTATTGGTGAGACCGTCTGAACCTGGGGCTTTACGTGGATGCAGTTCCTTGATCAAAGAACGTACCTCGTCTACTGTTACCGGCGCGAGTGGGTGTTCCGGATCCTCAGAAGGAGGGAGCGAGGCCTTACGTTCGACTTCAGCGTCAACTCTGGCGAGGTGAGCTTGATCGACCGGAAGGTCGCTAGGCGTACACTGGACCTCTAAGCTGTCGGCCAGGCATTCCGCTTTCTCGTCGTCTTCGAAAGCAGGGCTCTGATTCAGACGGTTCAGCGGGGGCATAGTAACTTCGGTGCAACTACGTAGTTTACGTTGGAGATTCCAAAACGCGTGATGATTGGGCTCTAATTGATCGAGAAACTTATCCCAGCGTTCCTCACGCAATTTCCTTATGCGTTTCCTAAAAGCACGCTGTAGAGAGCGCATGCGGACGCGATTGGAGTCGCAGGGATAAGCGTCATAGGCGCGTATAGCCGCGTTCTTCTCCGTCAGTAGGGCACGGGCGTCGTCCGGAAGAAGCCAGCGAGCGTCTTCTGTCACCGGTAACGACCGTGAACACTCGTTCACCAGGGACTGCACGTGCTCAGTGAGGGAGTCGATCGCGCCTATAGCGTCTGTCACGGATTCCACGTGGTCTGGGATTGAATCGAGATGCGCGGATTGGACTGACTTAAGGCGGGTCCTAAGCTTCGTCCAGTTCGTAACTATCTTGGTGGGGATGGGCTGACCAGCGTCTGGGGGACCTACACGCGGACCGAAAGATATGATCACTGGTCGATGGTCAGAATCTAATTCCTGAATAACTTCAATGGACCGAAGCGCTAGGTTGACGTTTTTAAGCAAAGCTATATCTAAGATGTCGGGGCGGTGATTTACGTTAGCGGGAAAGTGCGTAGGATTCATCGGCGCGATGATGTCAAAGTTTAACTCGGAGCTAAGAAGGTCTAGGTGTCTACCGCGGATGTTACGAGTGTGGCTATTCCACGCTTCGTGTTTTGCATTCAGGTCTCCCGCCAGAAGGACGGAGTCGCCGAGAGCAAGAAGAGCTTGCAGGTCAGGTCGTAAGTCGACCCCCTGAGGTGACGGAGGGATATAAACTGAGACTAAGAACAAAGGTCTATGACCGGTCATGCCTAGCCTACAGACAGAGGCTTCAATGTGTGACAGCGTAGGTGGGTCCATCGAAACACAGTACAGTGACCTTTTGAAGTAAATGAGCGTGCCGCCGCCTGCGGCTCTGGTACGATCGTTACGGACTAGGTTATAATTCGCGATTCGCGGGTTTCTATGAGACGGTTTAAGAAAGGTCTCCTGTACAAGAAAAACGTCGAGTTGGTGGTCGCGGAGAAACGTTGCGATTTCATCGCGTTTATTATTAATGCTTTGCGCGTTAAAGAAACCTAATTTAAGGGAACGGGGTTTGAATTTACCGGCGGTTGTAGCCATTAGAACGCGGCGGCTTTGTATGCGGCGAATACGTCGCGGAACTGCTCCCTAATGAAAGGCGCGTGTAGAGGCGAGGGGTTGGCTCTAATCGCCTCAGCCATAAGGCGGATACGATTAAAGTCAAACGACTCGTATACCTCGATATAATTTTTAACCGACGCAGTGATGTCGGCCGAGAACGTCGGGGCCATAAGGGCCGCGGCCGACGGTGATGCGTGCGCGGGTATCGGTAGAGGCGCGGGTTTGAACGCGGCGAAGGGTATGCGTGGGACAGAGGGTCCTTGGAGCGCAGTGATCGATTTTGTCTCCTTCCGAGGAGAGGCGAGGGCCGGGAACGCACGGAGATGCGTTTCTCTATTCCAGCAAGCCCCGGTTGGGCGTTGCGGACTAAGACGCGGCGGAGCGGTCGCGGGTTTTTGCGCGGGGGCCAGTGCACGGGCGACAGGCCGTTTCGCGACGGTTTTGGGGGCCTTTGGACAGCCTCGGTAGTTTGCTGGGTGACCCTTTTCGCCGCAGAGAACGCAGCTAGGGGGCTCAGCGCACTGGGTGTGGTCCTTGGGCCGGGGACAATCAGGCGTTCCGTGCTCACCGAGGCACTTCACACAACGAGGGCGCGCGAAACAGTTACGCTGCGAGTGGCCGTACAACTGGCAGCGGTGGCACTGACCGACAGTGCCGGTTTTACGTGGCGTCTCAACTTTTATCCCGGAAAGTTGGCAGACGGATTTAATGTTGAAGATGGACTTACCATCAGCCGATCTCTCGGTGACTGCAAGGACCATCTCATATGGCAACTTGCCTCGCGAACGGTACATCCGGTGTACCTCGAGGGCTGGAATGCCCTGCGAACAGAGATTCCTTGAGAATGTCGTCTGAGGACAACTCAACGGGGACGGATTTAATTACTACGCGGAGGACGCGTTCCTCTGGGAGGGTAAAACTATGGTATGGCAGGGCTCTCTCCTGCAGCATACGAGTAAGCGACCGAAAGTCGGCCGCTGTTGGGACAACTATTTTAATGCCGTCCTTGACGGAACGGGCACTAGAGAAATTAATGTGGTGCTGTGTGCACCACGATGACACCTCGGTCCACTTTCCTTTCTCCTAAAGGAAGATTGGAGGAGGGACCGGGCCACCCTTCTTAGGGGCTGACGAGTCGGACTGGGAGGTATTGGTCGCCTGAGGGGCAGACTGCGAGGAGGGTGATGCCGAGAGGGCTACTGGCTGAGATGCCGAGGCTTCAGCAGAGGAAGGAGAGGCGACGGTTTTAGCCGCCTTGGAAGGTACCTGTTGGGACTTAGCCTTTCGGGTAAGCTTCTTGCCCTTACCAATGACTTCAGTAAAGCCATCAGTCGAGCACGACGAGTCGGATGCGGAAAAAGCATCGATGGAGTAGTCGGAGGCGTTGGCCATCTCGGCGTCGACAGGGGACGGAGAGGCAGAGCGGGGGCGGGAGGTGGATGCCGGTGATGCGTCACACGCAGGTGTGCAACTTGGCGAAGTAATTCTCGGAGACGAGATAATAGAAATAGGAACAATAGCGTTCCCAACAATAGGTTTCGACATAGCAGTCGAGACAATAGGCCTTTGGCGGACCTTAATCCCTTTGTCGGCGCCGACAAAAGGGCGCGGGCTATCTAGCTCTGAGAGCAAGGAGGTGTTTTGTTCACGGGTCCAAGCCTGGAAGAGGTCTTGGATGACCTGTGAGTTCTTCATCTCCTCGATGAAACGGGGCCACAGGGCGTCCATTTTCTCGAGAAAACGAGAAGTAAAGGATTAACACAAGTTAAATTAATAACCTAACATAGGTAATGACGAAGGGGACGCGCCTAGCACAAACTAACCTAACTAAATCTATCTCCCCGGGTAGGTACGCCCGGGGATGTGTAACCCTCCCTGCTGGGTTTAAGCAGGGAGGTGAGTACCTAAGGTGTGCCTTAAGCTGTGATGTACCCGTCGCCAGTCTTATTGTACGAACGGGGCCCTGACCAGTCTAGCGCGAAGGGTGTAGACACACCCAACCGACACTAGGTGAGTAGCTGAAAAGGAAACCAGATCTCTAGGATTGACTAGGAGACCCCCCAAGGCCAATACACTAGGTCCCTTCCAATTGACTGCTTTGCCTTAAAGAGGCTCAGCGGGTGTGATTGGGCGCAACACCCCCTCGGTTTCGTTGGCACCGTTAGGATATCCACCGAGGACCGCGAAACTGCGGTTTTATCCTGAAGGGACAAATGAATTTAATTCGCGAACCAAGAAACAGTGTTTGATCTGCCACCGCCTTGAAAAAGGCAGCTTTAGATCTATCGATGTGCGTAGGCGGGCTACGCAGAGCGTTACGCAATCGTAACAGGTAGCAAGACGAGTGACGAGAGCGAGCGCGCCACAGAGCGACACGTCCGTTCACGGCGAGCGTCGAGCGGAGAGTGTTAAAAAATATTTAGCTTGACGTCCGACGCAGGCGACTTGCGCGGAAGCTCCGCCCTCCTGTGACGTTGACCAATTAGGACATTGCAGTAACGAGATGGAAATATATATTTTGACTATTTTTGTGGACGTCAGTCGCATCTCACTGTTTGTTGATTGTTGACGTTCGATGTTTTCTCCGTGACTTTGACTACTGTTTACGAACACTCGTGCGTGTTTACCGGACTTTTATTTTATGTGATATTGGAAATTGACTATCGAAGAGCGAATAAAATATATATTAGTCAAATTGCGAATGACCTGAGAATATCTGTAAGTATAACATTTTAATTTTATTTTAAGCATTATGTTTTTTATCAGTCAGCCGAAAACCAGATAGATAAAGTGTTTATGCATAGTAGTGGGATAGAAAAAGATTTTTAGTAACGCGAACTACATATACCAAATTCTAGTTGGTCAAAATTGTTTCATATACTTTTTATTATTGCACCAAACATGAAAACACAAGTTTCTTTTAAGTATAGATTTATTAAGTGTTGTTCACGTTGATATTTTAATAGTGTGTTTTAATGGTTTTAATACAAATGTATAAAAAATCCTGTTGTGCTAAGTAGGGACGTTTTCAGAATTGATAATTATAATTGATTGTGTGAGTCATCTGACACTAGTCTCATGTTTTAACATCTTAATCTATTTAGTGTCAAATTTTAAAGTTATTTTGTGGCCAATACTTGTTTTTTTTTATATTCAAACTTCATTATTTCCACGTCACCTGTAGGAACATACACCCTTACAGCTTTTTTTACGCACTGTATAAAGTAACAGTAAGTCAGTGCATTTCCATTCATACTTTTGTTGGGATTTATTTAACTTCACCAAATGAGTGATATGTTAAATAAAAAAAAGTTGTAGTTAAAAAGATAGTTCATCTATATTCTTGTTTAGGGTATACACATTATTTTAAAGAATAATCTATTTATAATAGTGTTTTGTTAGGTGTTTTTTTAATCTTATTTCATTCCTTATGGTTGTCATAATATTAAACCTATCTTTAAAAGAGTAACTTCTTTTTTTTTTTTTTCTTTCTAATAATTAGCAAAGCCGGCCGGTTTGGCCGGAGCAAGGTATCGGTGCACCCGTGCACAAACCTACTCGTCATTATAACAATAGAATTCCACTACTATAGATAAAAAACTAGTCAGCTCACTCTTAACAAAAGAGTCATAAACCCGAGCTTGCGAGGACTTGTTTACGCAAAGCGCATGTTAGTTGTTATGATGAAATTATATCTAAATAAAATGATATTTACTGGATTGAAAAAAAAATGATTTTACTTGAATTTTGGTTAGCTCAAGTAATTACATCAAAGTCCGCCGGTATGGCCACTACAATGTATCAGTGCACATATTATTATGTGTCGTGCACTCGCGCTAGTAAACACATTTTCACTGGAGTAGATAAAACAACACTCGGTTTAATTTTAACGAAAGAGAGAGAACTTGTTATAATCGTGTATCAGGTGATTATGACCACCGAAGAGCAAAGTAATACATAGGTATATGACCACATTAGCAGAGAGTAACGATAGCCTAGTATTACCGGCGACCCGTTAAAACTTAAGTCTCGAGTTCGAACCCAACTCGACAGATTTTTAGAAATCTATTTGTGATGACAGATAATCACAAAAAACATAAAATTTCACTTGATTACCTATTAAGTCAAAACTTTCAATCTAGTTCGGTAAATTGTTATCTTACTACTTGGTATATGATACAATATAGTTTGTTCTATAGTAGGCAGTACTTTTCCTGCTTGTTGTATTCTACATAAGTAACCAAGTATAAAATAAAATATAAAACATCTTGTTAACGTCATGTTTTTGTGAACTTATTAGAATTTTATTATGTATCGATTCATTGTTTAAACATTTTGTTTGCAGCGCTCTTACAGTAAGGCTGTGGATAAGACGGTAGGAAGAGGATGGCAGACTAAATAACTGCCCGCGCGAAGTGAGGTCACGATTTTTCATCGACGAAGAAGACCGACAGCGGATGCTGAGAACATATGAAGGCGAACCTTTTACTCCAACGAAGACCTTTGATCGACAATTTGTCTATTCTATGCGAACAGTGAGGAGAACATTAAAAAGAAAAGCAGAAAGCCTGCAAAACTAATAATATAATCTATATAGGTAGAGACTTTTGCTAGAGATTTGGCGGTTGGCTTATTGGGAGCGTTATAATGTTTTTAATACTTTCTTCGACCGCAGTATACTAATTATTTTAACTGTCAGTTATTAAATTAGGTCGTTGAGTCTGACGAGGATATGTAATATAATTGTAGCATAATGCTTAATTCTTAGCAGTCTTATTATATTTCAATCGTCATTCTAGGTATATCGGGCCATAGTACTGTCACAGCCCTGATTAATGTCACTGATGACATCCGTCTGGCCTTGGAGAACAAGCGCCTCACGGTACTTGTTCTACTCGACTTCAGTAGTGCATTTAATTCAGTGGACTTTGACGTACTGCTGGGAATACTGCAATCCATCAATTTTTCTTCATCTTCGTTAGCTTGGTTCTCTTCCTACCTTCGGGGCCGTTCGCAGTGCGTCCGTCATGAAGATTCTACTTCTGAATGGTGTGAGCTCTCTGCGGGGGTGCCTCAGGGTGGCGTCCTCTCTCCTCTATTATTCTCCATTTTCATTAACTCAGTCACTACTGTTATAACTTCAAATTTCCATCTTTACGCAGACGATTTGCAGGTGCATAGACATTTCTTACTGGCCGACGCTGATGCTGCCATTTCAGCCATGAACGTTGACTTAGCTCGCATTGGTTTGTGGGCTAAGTCCTACGGCCTAAAACTGAATCCAGCTAAATCTCAGGCTATAATTATCGGAAGTCGATACTACCGTAACTCACTCGACCTGAACTGTTGGGATAAACTATACCTAGATGGTGTTCACATCCCTTACTCCGATTCTGTTAAAAACCTGGGTGTCATATTTGACTCCAACCTTTCTTGGCGAGCACACATCAATGAGGTTAGCCGTAAAGTGCATTATTCCTTCCACTCTCTCAAAAGCCTACAATATTTCCTTCCCCATAAAACCAAAATTTCCCTAGCACAATCTTTGATCCAGCCCATTATTGATTACGCTGACGCCTGCTTTTTAGACGCTACTGAGGAGCTATTAAATAAGCTTGAGCGCTTGCAAAACTTATGTATTCGGTTCGTCTTTGGTCTACGAAAGTACGATCACGTCTCCGACTTTCGCAAGGATCTCAAGTGGCTCCCTATCCGCCTTCGCCGGAACACTCGGATATTATGTCTCCTCTTCAACATCCTGCATAATCCACAATATCCATCCTATCTGCGAGAGCGTTTTTCCTTTGTAAAGCCTTCCAATGCTCCGTGCAGATCCCACCTCAAAACCCTTCTAAAGTTCCAACCTCATAGCACGGACTTCTACTCCTATTCCTTTTCCGTGCATGCAGTCAGACTGTGGAACTCACTGCCGCCTAACATACGAAACTCACCTACTATCTCTCTTTTTAAGAAAAGAGTAAAAGAGCACTACCTTTCTTCATAACCTAAGTGTATATTTATTTATGTACTAGCTGTGCCCGCAACTTCATTCGCGTGGATGATGAAACTTTTCAATTAGTTTTTTGTTTTAATTGCTATTTGTGTAGAACGTTATCTATCGAGCATACCTCTAGGCTAGTGTCATTCGCCTAGCGTATCTCGATGTAGCAGAAAGAGGTGGTCTTTTTCTGGAAGGCATCGTGTTATAATTATATATATATATAATATATATATATATACTACTTCTCAGCCGATTTCGGCTATGGTGACTGCTACCGACTATCACATGCAGAGGAGCCAAGGTGGTCAGCTCTCTTGTTCGCCCTTTGATGGCTGCAGTATCCTATCTTATGAGTAAACGTGCGCGCGCATCGGCTGCACGTTAGGACATCGTCGACATAGTTATAAAACATGGCTGCTGGTGGTCTAGCCTTAAGGGCATCACGCTTCGAATCCAATTCTATGAACCTCAATGAACCGCATTCCTCACCATGCACTTCCATTCAGGGCGGCAAATGGCCTGTTTCTCCCATTTCTGGGGAACAATATTGCACCTTTTCATGTGTCTTTTCTGAACGTCCTTGAAGCGTAAGAACTGGCCGCCTTGTTTCCGCTTGCCGTTCTGGAGTTCAGAAAAGAAGATGCGTTTGGCCAACCTATCATCATCCATTCGTAAAACATGTCCACACCATCGGAGCTGTCGCCGCATCAGGTATGCTTCTGACATAGACATTTGCGCGTCGTAGCACTTCGGTATTTCTAATCCGGTCCGACCATTTGATTTTGAGAATGTCTTTTATGCACCTTAAATGAAACCGGTCCAGCGTCCGTATATGGGTCGATCTCCAGAGGCATTTTTTTTCATGTCGAGCTGGATAAACCCATTTTAAAATCGAAAAACGTTTTCAAAATATTTTTTTATACACAGTTCGGTGTCTGATCTACGTGATACAAGGCTAATATTAAGAATAAGTTTATTTTAAATATTTTAAAAAAAATCTTAAAGCCTAAAATCCTGATCGCTCTGGGTTGACCCAACTCCCGATTGAATGAAAAAAACATTCTTTAACTTTTTAATGAGAAGGTTCATATGAAACAACTTATTTAGATTACATAACAAATAGTTATTCTTCATGGTAATAAAATATTATTAGTTATATTAACAATACTTTTGCCACAATTTGAATTTAAAATCGTGACCGAGCATTTTATCTCATCACTCTGCGCTGACATAAAACATCGCGCTCATCCCTAGTTACGCGTTATAGACACTCTATTCCCCTTCCGCGGGGTAACGCTAGTATTGGTCTAACCACCGAGAAGGATACTTGTGCGCCACGTTCCCGCGCTCCAACATTACGAAGGTAAGTTTATGATTGCTCTGGATTTGGTTCTCGAATTTTATGATTACTATGGCATGTTATTTAAATTAAATAGTTAGCTTGCAAATGTGTTTGTTATGTGAATTAAGTGATCGTTATGATGTTTTTTATGAGAAGTAATGACAACTTTCTACTGCTTTTAAATTCGGCTAAATTTATGATTTTGTGACTTTTTCTGATCGCTATGGCTGTGATTGCTCTGTCCAAAAAGACCAGAGCAATGATATTTTGCATTAATTGTACGTTATACATCTATTTTAAGTAGTAGTAGCAGACTGCAACAATGACAAATGATGAACTATGCATATAACCTTTAATTTATAACCTTTCCTGGGTTTCTTTAGGTATCCTAAAACCATAAACCGATTTTGACGTATTTACCTACCTTATAAGGTAAGGTAGGTAAATACGTCAAAATCGGTTTATAAGTAGGTACGTACCTTACGTACCTTGATGATATTTATATATTATGACTTTTGAGATTTGAGAGATTGATTATACCTATTGGCATTTAGCTAAACACAACTGTAACCCTTTTGTTCTCTAAAATTTAATGGCAACTATTCTTGCAGATTGAAATCATGCCTCGAAATAAATTATCTATTGAAGAAAAACGTCTTAGGAAGAAATTGGCTGAGCGTAGTAGAATGGCCAAGATAAAAAGTGATCCAGATCTATACGCACAGTGGCTTGTAAAGTCAAGAGAGAGTTACCAAAGGAAAAAAGCTCGGGGCACAGTATTACCAATGAGTGATTTGACTCCAAGCCAGCAAAAGGCTCGTAGGAAGAAAAGTAGGCAGAGTTCTCGACGATATTATTTAAAGAAAAAAGTGGATAAGTTACCAGCAACTGATGAGCTCCCAATAAATGAAGAACCTATCTTTACATCTGAGAACCATGATCCTCTTTCAAATGTTCCTCTATCATCTCCAACTTTAAGCACCAACAATGTAACAAAACCTAGAGAGATACTGCAAACTGTTACAAAAGATATTGAAAATGATTCAAACATTATCAACCGTGTAAAAGTTCATTCTCAGACAAGTTCCTGTCTTCCAGAGACCTTTAAAGATTTCGAAAATTTGTCTTATCTTGATTCACCCGCTTCACCGGTTAGTAGACTAAGAAGAATAACAAGATCTCAGCGGCTATCGCAAGATACTGTAAGAACGAACGAACTAACAAGCATTGGCAGTGCTTCCTCCAGTATCTGTCCCGGTAGTCCACAAAGCTCAATTAGCAGTATATCACATATGTCTCAAAAAAGTCTAGATATATTGCCCAAACATAAAATATCATCAGTTCCAAAAAAAACCTCTCCATGGAAAGCCTTATTAAGAAAGATAAAATATAGAGCTAATAGGGAATTAAAACTAAAAGACCAAAAAATTCAAGAGTTGAAAATAAGTAATGAACGAATTAGAAGACGGTTGAACAGGTTAAAAAGTCAAAGTAAAGAAGGTAAACGTTTAGAAAGAAAAATGTTGGTTTTAACTCCAAACAAAGATAACGGAAAAGAAATAAAATATACAGTAAAACAGCAGTTAATAAAAGATATAAAACTGTTTTTTGAAGATGACGATATTAGCCGCATGACGTCTGGTAAAAAGGAATTTATAACTAGAAATAAAATGAAAAAGCAAAAGCGCTATTTAAATGATAACTTACACAATTTGCACCAAAAATTTACATTAAGATTTCCGCAGCATAATATAAGTTACAGTTTCTTTTGTAAGCTGCGATCTACGTTTGCCTTTTGGGCCGTTTTCCCAGATGCAAAATGCCGTGATACATGTCTGTGTGTAAACCATGAAAACATGGATTTGCTGACCCTATCATTGAAAAAAAACTGCATTATTAAAGAAAAATCATCAACGGAAATCTTAACCTCCTTAACGTGTAATCCGAGAAGTATAGACTGCCTTACAAGATGTTGCATTATGTGTAAAGATAAGCACCTGGAATATAAAGAGTTTGATAACAGTAAGCAAATTGAATATTTAAAATGGGCCAAAATTAAGAAGACTTACATGAAAAATGGAAAAGAAATGAAAACTACACAAACCTTAAAGCAAAAAGTCGAGGCTAATCCCAAGGATGTTATTGATTATTTTGAAAATATATGCACCTCATACATGCATCACTGCGCTAATATTATAACCCAGAATAGCTACATTAAAAAACTTAAAACTAATTTAAATTACGATGAGTGTTTAATCCACTGCGACTTCAGTGAAAATTATAACACAAAATACGCAACTGAAATTCAATCTTTTCACTTTGGAGGGTCGCGCCAACAAGTGACCTTGCATACCGTAGTAATTTATTACAAAAAAGATGATTTACTTCAGTCACAGTGCTTCTGTACAATTAGTGAGAGCTTGAGACATGACGCTGTAGCTGTTTGGGAACATTTGGTGCCAGTCCTCCTTTATATAGAAAAAATATTGCCTAGAGTAACGTCTTTGCACTTCTTGTCTGACTCACCTTCGGGTCAATACCGGAACAAGAAATTGTTTCATATTATATCAAAACTACACTGGCAATACCCAAGTCTACGTAAAGTTATATGGAACTATTCGGAAAAGGGTCACGGTAAAGGTGCTCCTGATGGTGTTGGAGGAACACTTAAGAGGACTGCCGATAAAATGGTGGCTCATGGATTAGATATACCTGATACGAAAACGTTTATATCTTATCTCAAAACTAATGTGTCAGGAATTATCCTGGAAGAAGTAGCAGAATCTGCAATATTAGAAAAAGAAATGTTATTGTTATTGTTGAATACCGCAAGAAATAAAAGAATTTCAGGGTACTATGAAGGTACACCAGGTAATTTGGTCAGCAAATACTAAAAACGTTTTGGCTATGAGGCGACTAAGCTGCGATTTAGACAACTGCTCACAAGAGGCTGTACAATGTCCGCACGGCAAACACTTAGGCTTTTACCAAATCAATAGCGACTCGAACCAAAACACCTCAAAGAAAAACATGTCACGGGCATCAAGGAAGACAAACCGACCTTCGCTAGTTAAGCGTTCAAAAAAATGCAATCAGGAAAAGCAAATTCAGCTCCCACAAATGCAAAATAATAGACAGACTATAACTGCAAATCAAAGTCAACAATCATTACACAACTCGGACCTGCCGGACAGTTTTTGGGATGAAGTCCCATCTATTGACTATGAAAATTTAATTACTCCAAGTATTTCCGACATAGTTTTATCTTCGTTGCAAAACGATAACACCTTGACAAAGGTTGCTGCAGCAGAAGATTTACCCGACTCCGACTCCGATGACTATTCAATTTTCTGAATTTCCCATAAACCTTATTTTATAAGTTTGTTTAAAGAAATTGTATTTTTTTTTACTTGTTACTAAAATTTGTATCGTTAGAACTTGCAAACAATATTTTAATCTGATCTCATTATTTGAATTGCATTTTATTGCTGTTCTTTTTAATTCTTTACTTTTCACTAAATATATAGTTGAGGAAAATGTGATTATTACAAATCTCTTAGATAATCTTGAAAAGACTGTTATTTTAGTCATGATTCTAAGTCCTATTAAGCATTATGATTACTTTTATAAATTGTTTACTTTTAAGAATTTTATCTTGTTCTCTATAAACATAAGTTTTCTTTAATTAAGTACTTTTTAAAAACAAATATTTATGAGTCTAAGTCATTTTATAACTATAAAAGACTAGGTATTAATGGTTGATTACAAAAGGTTTTAAATTTTGTCTCATTTACCTAGAAGTGGTTTAATTAAGTCCAAATAAATGAAACTAAGTTATGTTAAATTATGTTAATTTGTTATTTTAGCAATTATTTTAAATAAAATATTCCCTACTTTTGATATGTATGACTCTTACATATAATCTTGTAACACGTTCACTGAGAATATGACTGAAAACGCCTAAATAAATAATATTTTATCAACATATTTATTTTTGTTTCACTGATTTCACCATTTATGATCGCTCTGGCACCAATTATGATTGCTCTGGTCCCGAAATTTTTGAAACTTAAATATTTTCATAACTGATTGTGTAAATTGAAGGCCAATAGTAAAAATGTACTATTTGAATATCATTATTTTCAATGAAATACATAATTACCATTAAATATCAATATCTGAAAAGCACCAGAGCGATCACACGAATACGCCCGTTTTGGAGATTGATCCATATGTTTCCGATAGAGGACCCATGACGCAGAGTACAGAAGATTTGGGAGGACTATGGCCATGTAAACGGAGATTTTTGTCGAAAGCTTCAAATCATGTGATTGTAAGACTTTGGCTCGTAATTTACCGAAAGCAGCTGATGCAGCGCCTATGCGATGGTTTATTTCGGCGTCAAGGTCACACTTAGCTGTAATTGTGCTGCACAGGTATATAAACGTATTCACTTGCTTCAGCTCAGTATTGCCAATGGTCACCTTGACAGGTTCTGTAGCTCCATGAGAGTCGATTGCCATCACCTCAGTTTTCTTCACACTGATTTTCAGACCGAAACGGCAGCAGACTTCCTGAAGATTCGTAATCAGGTCCTGGAGTTCTTGTGAAGAGTTGGTAACAAAACACAGATCATCAGCATACATGATCTCCGTTATAAGAGCGTGTGATACTTTTGTGTAAGCTTTTAATCTGGCCAGGTTGAAAAGTCCTGAAACGTATTTTGATTCCAGCAGAAGTTTGTTCGAGTGCTTCACTGACAACGACAGAAAAGTAAAGAGCAAACAGTGTTGGTGCAAGCACACAACCTTGTTTAACCCCACAACTGACAGGGAAGAACTCTGACTGATCACCATTATAGGTAACACAGCAGGTCATTTCGTCGTGAAGAAGGCGAATCATTCTAACAAACTTCTCAGGAGAACCTAATTTTGCCAGTAAAGTCCAGAGGGCTTCCCGCGGCACACAGTCAAAATGCTTTCTCCAAGTCCACGAAGCACATATACAAAGGTTGACTGTGTTCGCGACTTTTTATCTGGAGTTGCCGGATGGAAAAGATGGCCTCGCAGGTGGGACGAAACCCAATAGAGTTTCTGGCAATATGTCTTCGGAGACGGGTAAAAGCCGGTTGAGAAGAACTCTGGCGAATATCTTCCCAGGGACAAAGAGGAGCGATATACCCGGTAGGAGTTGCAGTCAGAACGGTCTCCTTTGTTTTTATACAGGGTATCATATTATACAGGGTATTCTATACGGGATATTTTAAATTCAGGCGGTATTATTTCCTCGAATCAAATCAAATGCGATCAAAAATTTGCCAGATGTAAGTGTGAAGTTGCTCCCCTCCGTATTTAAGCAGTTCTCCGGCGATGTTATCAACGCCAACTGCTTTTTTATTTTCTGCTCTTTTGTGGCTCGAACTACTTCAGCAAAAGTCAAGTGGCTCAGCAAGCGAATCATTCAGCGGCAAAGGACGAATACGCTTTATATGATCAAGATCTGCTAATCGATCTACATTGAGCAGATTGTTAAAGTGCTCTGCCCAACGATCAAGTATATCCTGCTTAGCAGTGAGTTTTTGAGAACCATCTAGGGATCTTAGTGGTGTGCTATTTTTAATGGAAACGCCAATCAACTTATGCATTTCTTCATAAAAAGCGCCTAGTTGGTGTGTGTCTGCGAGCCAATGTATCTGTTTTGCCTTTTCAAGCCACTATCTATCTTTCATGTTCCTTGTTAATCTTCTTAAGGAATCACCACTACTTCGGACTTCTTGAGTGAGATTATGATTACCTTCATTACGCTTTATGAGTATACGATGCTGTTTGAATGCTTCAGTTAGGGCCCTATCATTTTGGTCAAACCAGTCTACGTTGTTACGTTTTTTGCGTCCTATGATTTCTGTAGCCACAGTCAGTACGGAGGATGACAACTGTATCCATTTTGATATTAGGTCACCTTGCTGGGCATCAAACCCATCTAGCTTGTCTATCAGTCCTTCCTGGTATTTTTCTCGAAGGTCCGCACAATTTAGTCGTTCTAAATTGAGAGATATTGGTTTAGCCCTGCAGGGTCTTCGTGGTTCGCGAAGGCGGAGTCTCAATTTAGTTACCAGAAGCCGGTGGTCTGTCCAGCAATGCGCGCCGCGCATGACGCGGGTGATATGCACCTGGGAGATGTCCCTTCGTCGGGTTATGGCGTAATCGAGGAGGTGCCAGTGTGAAGAACGTGGGTGCATCCAGGTGGTTCTGAATTTGTCACGAAGCCTAAACAGAGTGTTAGTGATGGTAAGGTCGAATTGGGCAGAGAGTGTGAGTAGTAATTGTCCGTTACTATTCATATTGCCCACACCATTATTTCCAATCACGCCCGGCCACGACTCAGTATCTCTGTCAACCCTTCACCCAGCAGAAGTATTTGCTCGTTTGAACGTATGTTGCTAAGGCATTGGCAAAGTTCTTCATAAAACTGATCTTTGACACTGTCCTCGTTACGCATTGTTGATGCATATACGCTTATCATACCTATTCAGGTAGTTGTTGATTTGTAGGTGAAGGCGCAGTGTGATAATGCGGTAAGAGATGTATTGCGGATATTCAGACAGTTTTTGCGCGATGGTGGATTTGACGGCAAACCCTACGCCAGCTAACCTTCGTTCCGTTTGGGGTCGTCCTTTTCAGAAGAATGTGTACCCACCACCGATTTCCTCGAGTTCGCTTAACGCAGCTACATCTACGTTGTAGCGACCAAGTTCGCGTGCCACGACAGCAGTTTTACGCTCCGGGCAAAATCTTTAAGACTATTTTTAAAGAAGAGCCCTAACACCTAGCGCCTACCTACACTTATATGTATATACCAATAAATAAGCAAAATCGACTATTCCAAGTCGCGGGCACAGCTACAATATTTATTTAGAAACTCTAAATGAAGATAAGATACCCAAAAATCAAGGAAAGAACCGCCTAACCTATACCAAATACTTACTATGTTTATTTACAAGATTTTAAAGAAAATTAAGAAAAGGAACCTAACCTACAAACCCTAAAATATAAATAAATGATATATGCAAACAGTCAGTATTCAAGTGAATCTCAATAATCGAATGCAACTATGCGAGGCGTGTACGTACTCTGATAAAATAGCTCAACAAATGTTCGCCATGATTCTTTAAATTGTCATAACTTTTTTATTTATGGACCGATTGACATGAAATAAACACTAAATGTTAAGTGAAGTTTACTACAATATATTAGTGAAAACCGCATCTAAATCGAATAAGCCGTTTCTGATATTAGCGTGCACAAACACACAGACAAACAGACAAACCGACAAACAGACAAACAGACAAAAAAAAAAATAATTACAATTTCGGGTTCGGCATCGATATAATAACAACCCCTGCTACTTTTTTTATATATATTTCCATTGTACAGACACCACTTTTCTACAATTTTATTATATGTATAGATTTCTAATACATATCATAGATAAAAAATTACACCCAGACACAGAACAAATGATTGTGCTCATAACACATAGATTTGTCCTGGGTGGGAATCGAACCCACGACCTCCGGTATAGCGGACAGGGTCACTAACCACTAGACCAACAGGCCAGTCATTTATAAAAACTATGTTTTGACAACGCACTCGATAGGTGTAGTAAAAAAATCGCCAATTTTGTTTTAATCACCCATAGAAATAATTAAAAAAACCTAAATCTGTCCAGACGTTTAAAAAAAGAAATCTAGAAACTTATTATGAGACACGAGCAATAAACCTAATACTTCCTTGGCAGGCGAGTAAAAATAACGATAAATTACATAATTAAATGTAAACTTATTATTGTAGGCAAATCTATCTTTTTTAGTTACTCTATTATTAATTTTATTTTCAAATATACTGCAAAATCAAATAAAAAACAATCATCTTAACATATTAATATTCTAGCATTTCTAGTTTACATAATAGACAACACACTTTTATGAAAATATTTGCATAAGAGAAACATATTGCATAAGTCGTCAAAACATTCGTAGTGACGACGACGACGAACATTAATACGATATAATGTTTCACTCGTGCACAGTGTTCAACGTTTGCAATGACACTGGCAATTTCTATATTAAAATACAATCAGAAATAAGGAGGCGTCACCGCGTCGCTAGAGCGTTAGAAAGAGCGCAAGCGACGTAAACTGTTTCTCGACGGTAAGGTGATAAGGCGTGGATGTCCCCGATTGTACGTAGCGGTCCTCTATTATGCTGAACTTGATATTTTTGTGTATATACATAGAAACACCACCACCGATACCATCTGTCCGTATATTGTAGACGTGTGTGTAATTCGGTATTTCAAGTAATTCTGCTTCTGTTTTGTTTTTTATCCATGTTTCGGTAAGTAAAACTATGTGTATTAATTGGTTAAATGATTTAAGTATGCATTTCAATTCGTCTAGTTTGCCCTCTTTAACTAAGCTGCGAATATTAGCATAAAATAGTCTTAATGAGGAGGAAGATGTGTGTAGCCTGGTACGTAAATACATGTTGATAGGTTAAGTTTTCAACTCCTGAGCTATCGATATTAGTTGCCCGTGGAGTATGATTCAATGATAGTTTTTTGAGATAGACTTAGTAATTTTCGGTGTTCCTTTATCATACTTAATTATCAAATCTTGCTCATCATTTTCCTTTCGACGCGATAATTCATCACGAAGATCTTTTAAAAATCTCATTTGCATAGGTGTTTGGTCCGAGTATATGCGTACACTATCGGAAATGAGTTTTGATTTGGTCCGTAAAATGTGCAAAACAGTGTCTTTATTTTCAAAATATACTTTAAGATGCCGATTTTTCTCGGGATCGTATTTGCCGAGCCGCATACATTTTATTGGTGTGGGACAATCCTTATAAAAGCTTTTAATCAATGTAAGTATTTGTTTATTATCATACTCACGTCTTACAACCGAATTCTTATTGTTAGTTTCGGGTAGTCCGATAATTATTATGTTCTGTTGTCGCTGCGCCCGGTCACGGTAATATTCTTGGAATTCTAAGGCCATGGTTTCATAGTCGCGATGCGGCGGATTTGTAGGCGCGGGATTTTGTTGAGCCTTAAGATTGGTAAGGTCACTTTCGAGGGATTTTATTTGGTTTTCATATTTCGAGTTTTGACTTTTGAGTTTTTCTAATTCTGTCTTTATTTTACTTTGTTCTGAGTTCAAGGTTTCTGTAGTTCATTTTATACTTTTTAACTAATTTTTAACCTCAGTTAATTCTTGACATAGCTTGTTCGAATTTTCACTCTGTTTTATACTGAAGTCCTGAAGGAATTTCATAATCTCAGTCCGAAATTCCGTTATTTCCTCCCTGATTCCGAGCTCCAATTCAGGTTGTTTTCTTTTATATCTGCTAGTGACAAATCGATTTTCGGCTTGAAGAGTTAGTAAATCGGGCGACGAACTGCTTCCGCTACCGCTTACGGTAAAACCGCTAGGCGGTGTTCGTTGTGAACTCATCCTTAATCCTTATCGGTGCGGTGACGTCGCACGGTACGCTGAGCGAGCAGGACGACTGTCGGAACTGGTCAGAACTCTCGTTTACTCGTGGCTTACTCGAACAATATACAGTTATACAGTTATACAGTCAAGAGAATCACAAACGTGGATGACCTTACTGACGACAAGGAATTGATATTTGCTGTTGTTACTTGGAGAAATGTTAAATTTTTGTATGTGCGGTATACTTACCTCCTAGTTATAGTGAAAAAAAATATCTTGATGTCTTGACTTGTATTGAAAATGCGATAAATCAATATTCTGAGTACCATTTTCTTATACTTGGTGATTTTAATTTAAAATCTTGTAATAAATCCGTTACAACCCAGTTTAATAACTTTCTAGAATACTGTAAGTTGCAACAATGTAATAATATTCATAACGAATATGGATACATCTTGGATCTTATATTAACTAATATTTCTGGAAGTATTCATGTGTCATCTGATGTTGAACCGCTTGTCCCTATCGATGCGTATCATCCTCCCCTCGAGATACTGCTCACATTACCAAGAAGTGCAACCACGAGCGGGCCATCAGCAAAAAAGCGAGGTCCGTGTTCGAACTCCGAGTGGAATTTTCGTAGGGCAGATTTTCAAGGCCTGTATTCGGATATTGCCGAAATAAATTGGACAGACATATTAAATCAGCACGATACTGACGAAGCCGTTGAGTCATTTTATTCCAAATTGTATAATGTTATAAATAACCATGTACCTCCCAAACTAATTGCATTCAATAATAAATATGTCTATCCAAAATGGTATACAAAAGAGATTATACGTTATATAAAGCTGAAGTACTTCAATTTGAAAAAGTTTAAAATGTACAGGCTACAGTTTAACAAAGAATTGTATAGATATTACAGAGCCAAGGTAAAGGAACTTATTGATGCAGCGTTCAACAACTATATTAACACGGTTGAAAATAATATCAATTGCGATCCCTCAGCTTTTTGGAAATATGTAAAGGATAAACGTAAGAATAGGGAACATTGTAAGGAATTTATTTACAGAAATGAGGTAGTAGAAGGGCAGGAAGCTGCTAATGCGTTTGCACAATACTTTGGTTCTGTGTTTCATAATAATACTCCGATGCTAGATGCAGAGGCGTCAGAGCGAGATGCAGGACAAACGGATAATGTTGTGGATATATCCAAAGAATATATTCAAGTGGCTGAATTGAGATCGGCGGTACGTCGTCTTAAAGCATCTTCTGCTTGTGGCCCTGATAATATACCTGCATTTCTAGTCAAGGATTGCCTCTCAGTGTTAGAAGAACCTCTTTTATATATTTATAATACTTCCCTTCAACAAGCTATATATCCTATTAAATGGAAAATATCCAGGGTTACTCCAGTGCCTAAATCTGGGTCCTCAACCGATGTCACCAATCACCGACCTATCGCAGTGTTATCAGTCTTTGGCAAAATCTTTGAATCCATTCTCAATCATTCTATCTTTGACCAGATTGGTAGGCGTCTCGATAATTGTCAACATGGTTTTCGGCCTATGCGCTCTACCTTGACCAACCACATTGAGTTTGTTGACTACGTTAGTACCTCGGTAAAGTCTGGCTGCCAAATTGACGCAGCCTACTTTGATTTCAAGAAAGCCTTTGATCTCGTAGATAATGATATTTTGTTAATGAAACTCTCTTCTCTTGGATTCACCACTCAACTCCTGAAGTTCATGGCAAATTATCTGCGAGATCGTAAACAGTATGTTAAGGTCGGGGGCTACCAATCTCAAGAATATTATACTCGTTCTGGAGTGAGTCAGGGCAGTACTCTAGGGCCCACCCTCTTTCTAATTATGGTAAATGATCTACCGAATGTCATCGCTAAGGTTAAATGCCTTATGTTCGCCGACGACCTAAAGCTATTTCTTTCAGTTTGCCAAACTGACGATTGCGCGGCACTGCAACATGATATTGATGAAGTAGTCGAATGGAGCAAAAAAAATAAATTGTCACTTAACATTTCTAAATGTAAAATAATTTCTTTCTCTCGGTCCAGATTCCCAATCTCTTACACGTATGAACTTGAGGGCACACCAGTAGAACGCGTCTCTACAATGCGAGATCTAGGATTAATTCTGGATAGCAAACTGAATTTTCACGAACACATATCTAAAATATGTAAAGACGCCAATAAATCTTTAGGATTCATAATTAGAACTTCCTCTCAATTTAAATGCCTTCAAGTTATAAAACTGCTTTACAATTCTTATGTTCGTAGTAAATTAGAATATAATGTAGTGGTATGGAGTCCCCAAGAAAAAATATATGCACTTATGATTGAAAAAATACAGCGAAAATTTGCCCGGTACATATACAAACGTCAATTCGGATATTATCCATTTCTATACCCTTCCATGTTTGTGTCTGGGATGGTAGGTCTCGATACTCTCGAACTCAGGCGGGAATATGTACACCTAATGCATTATTATTTATTACTGATCGGTAAGGTGGACAATCCTTCGGTACTGGAGTGTATTTGTTTCTATGTACCCGACCAATATATGCGAGGCAGTGGACGACGGCAACACAGATTATTCATTTATCCACCTACATGGCGTTCTCCTCAAGCCGCATGTAGTCCTACTGCTAAAGCTATCAAGCTAATCAATGTTTTTTTGCAGAAGCATCCAGATGTTGATATATTCTTTGATACACCTAATGTTATCGCAAAAAATGTCAGACTTTATTTAAACTATAAATAAATCTAAATTATTAATTGTCACAAAATTTAAAGTTAAGTATAATTTAATTTAAATGTCAATTGCTAATTCCATTCCATTCTAGTCAATGATATCAATAAAATTTTATCTGTGTTATCTGTAAACAACAATTTCAATATTATTTTTAATTGTATTATTTCTAGTCAATGATTTAATATACTATAATTTTATTTGTATAATTTTTAAACTATAAGTAAATATAATTTGAATAATTAGTGTAACATTATAAGCGCTTTGGTTTACACTGTAAGCTTATAATAGTTGTTAAGAATGAATACATTAAACAAAAGATATTGAGGTCGGTCACTAAGATTTGTGTTTTATCACAATAACTTAAAGAAACACTTTTCCTTGTTACTATTATAATAAATTATTTAAATAGGCAGGTAAAAGTTGTACACGTCTATTCACTACGACAGTCGAACACATGTGTCGAACAATTCATCTAGACATATTTCTACCTGTTCCGATTTATTTAGTAGTCCTGCTATATTTTGATGTAGCAAGGTTGCATAATGTCCCTTACTCCTGACACTATCACAAGACTCTGCATTACAGAAAAAACAAGTGTCGCCCTGTATGTTGTGTTACACTATTATTTGACACGTTATGTTGCTTACATGAAAAATAGTAAGGTATAGTCCCTTTTTTTGGTAAACTTGAACTTGTTTTTGGTAATGCTGAATCCTGTTTTTTACGTAGACTTAAAAATGTCTTATTGTAGTATTCAGAATCTAACACTAAGTTTATTTCATGGCAAATATTAAACATATATTGTTTCTTATTATAATATGAATTTGATGGAATGTCTAAGAAAATACAGTTTTTAAAATGGTAACAAACATTTTTTAAGAGATTATTTAACATTGCTTCATTTAAAGATCTATTTCGGATTATATTCACCACTAAAATATTTGTGTTTTGTAGTGATTTTAAAGTTCCCACTAGATCATACAAAACACTATTTGGATTTGTATCATATTCACCAATACCTAAAATTAAATAATTGTCCTTATTATCTTCTAAATGGGTGGTACATTTTAAAAGCTCACCTGTAGTGGCGTTCGACTTTATTACTGAAGATATACGATATTTCTCAAACTTTGTACCTGTTCTTGTAGATATTAAGTTGGAAGCTAACCCCGAGAGTTGTCCTCCACCTGCGATGAACACCTGGGGGCGTATATCTGTTGTTTTTTCTGTCTTCTCAATATCAATTTGTTGCAAGTCATTACTGGGTATCTCTTGTGAAAGCTCTTTTGCGCCATCTTGCGGTATCTCAGAGAAACATGGCAACTTGTGGACTTCTGATTGTTTTAAATTTGAGTTACTACTAACGCCATCTATCTTTCTATTATCGCTTTCCATGTCGGATATTAGATCAAGATCGTTACAGCTCATATTCAAGATTGAGGTTCTTCGTTGTAATTTCTTTGACTTTTTCCGTTTAGATATCGACTCAGTTTTCTTTACCGTGTGAGGAGAACTTGTACATAACTGTTTTTACTGCTCATTTCTTTGTTTTTGTTCACAGAACTGGCGTTGAAGATTATTATTTTCCGTTGTCAAGTTTTCAATTTCACTATGTGCTATTTCAAGTTGTTCTCTCAATTTTACAATTTCTTCCTTATATCTTTCGATGTCTTCACTAAATAAATGTCCAGTTGATAGATCAGGCAAGCTTTTTGCTAGATAATCTGAGGTGGTTGATATAAAAGATAAGTTGAGTTCCTCATTAGCTTCTGTTTTATTTTTGCGAATAGTGATATTTTGAAACTCCATGATCGATATATTATTTTCAATTGTTTTAAAAACAACATAGAAGAACAAAGAAGAACAAAATAGAAACAAAAAAAAAAACAAGTAAAATTTTTAAATATTGACAGAGTTTTAAATATTGTTATGAGTTTGCGGATTCTTCCAGTCAACACCTCAAAGTGCTTTTTAAAGTTTAAGTTCGCATCTAATATTACTCCTAAATATTTAATATGATCGGTGCGCTCTAATTTTACACAAGAGCATTGATTGCTCACAAAGCTGCATTGATGTGCTTTCAAATAGAAATCATCCTGTAACTCGCAATTGTTCTTGATACAGAAGGTTATGTACCTGGTCTTTTCTGAATTCAGTGTTAGCAAATTCTTCCGTAACCACTTAGAGACACTATTTACGTCATCTGGGCCTCAGCAAAAACTTCGTTCCAGGTATTCGCCGAAACTAAAATGACCGTATCATCGGCGCGGCGTAGGAAATCAGCTTACCATTTTGTATCTTCAAGGAACACAGATCGTTTATATAGATGTTAAATAAAGTTGGTCCAAGGACGCTACCTTGAGGCACGCCACATATCACCTGTAAGTCGTCACTCAAGTGTCCTTCAAGTTCCGTGGCCTGATATCTACCAGTGAGATAGCTCTCAAACAATTTTAATTGAGTGCCCTTTATGCCAGCCCGCTCTAGCTTCTCAAGCAATATGGGGATAGAGACCGTATCAAAAGCCTTCGTTAGATCCAAGAAAATAGCCAAACATTTACGCCTTTCATCCAGCTTAGTGGCAATGTAATCTGTAACAACATGAACTGCATCCGAGGTAGATCTAGCGAATCGAAAACCATATTGATTTCTAGATATGATATTATATTGTTCTAAATATTTAGTTAACCTACCATTAATAATTTTTTCAAAAATTTTGGAGACAGAAGGCAGCAATGAAATAGGCCTATAGTTAGTAATACGGTCTCTATCTCCACCTTTATGAATAGGGATTATAATGGACTTCTTTAAATGATCCGGAAAGACTCCGAAACGGAAACAAAGATTAAAGATGAATGTAAGTGGTGAAACTAGGAATTTTTTATATTTCTTCAGAAAATTGTTTGAAATTTTGTCCCATCCAACAGCACATTCAGTCTTGTGGCCATTAATAATATTATTAACTTCATTGACATCTGTTTCGGTTAATGCAAAAGAATTAGTTTAATATGCGCAGTCGAAGTTATCATTACTAAAAGTTCTGTCGTCTGTTAAGCTTTCAGCTAAGTTTTTGCCGATATTTATGAAGTATTTATTAACTTCTTTTACCGATAATTCTGGAGTTACAGCTAGCTTCAACAAATCTCTCGACGGTTGTTTTGTTTTAGAAGTGTTTGTAATATCTTTAATGGCCTGCCATACCTTTTTTGAGTTACTACCTGCTTGCTTTAATTGCTCTGCGTCATAAGTCCGTTTTACTTTTTTTATGAGCGAGTTACAAAAATTTCTATATCGCGTATACGTCAGTTAAAGTATTTCGTTATTCGGAGATTTCCTCACTTTGTTGTGTAATTTGTCTCTATTTCGGATGCAACGTAGGAGACCTGGCGTCATCCATGGTTTAATATTTTTTTTACGAGATGCTAGAACTATAATTTCAGTGTTATTATTAATCAACGTGATCACAGCTTGTATAAAAAAGTGCATCGAATAATTTACATCAAGGGATTGATAAATGGGAGCAAAATCAATGTGCACAAAATCCTTTTCAATTTGGTCGTAGTTTAATTTTCTCAGGGTTATCTTAGAATAATTACGGTTCTGCTTTTTATGTAAACATAGTAAAACAGGTTTGTGATCTGTAATACTAGCCTGAATAACGATTGTGGTTGCCGTAAGTCGGGTTCTCAATAATACATGATCAATGCAAGTCCCGCTTGCATCTCTCGTTACAAAATCATAGCATGGCAGAAGAGCATGATATGCTGCAAGATTTAGATACTGACCCGAGTTTCTATGAGCTTTTTCTGGGTTAATTGCAATATTTATATCTCCTATTACTGCTAGATTTTGGTACTGGGTAAGTTTTTGCAAGTTATTGTCTAACGAATTAAGGAATTGATCTAAGTTACTGTGTGACGGAGAGCGATATATGCCTAATATGGCCAAGTCCATCATTTTAAGTAACAGACAATTGGCATCCATAAATGGTGGTTCCTCAACAGTGAAAGTCAACTCATCTTTTATATACAACGAGTAATACAATTTACTCAAATTAAGAAAGTAGTCGGTTCAGAATAGGCTTCTTAATCGAATTCCGAAATAAAAAATACATGTTAATTTTTCAGGAAAACTCCCTTCACATGTCTTGAATTAGAACCACCACCTCATAAAAAATCTTTAGTTTAAGGTAGGTAATTTAAACCTTATGCCAAAGAAATAAAGTCCAATTTGTATTTCATTCTTACGTCGCTAGCTTTTCTTACACACACATAAACAATAAAAACATTTTAAATATTTCAGTTGTTAGAACGCGAATAATAAATATTCAAAGAAATTTGGAACTTACTGCAACGAAATAAAGCTTATCTAAATGTACTTCCGACTTTGTAGTCGGCATTTTACATTGCTGTGTCAAAAGACGCAAAAACCCTAAAAAAATATGGTACCTACGTCATTTGCTAATGTAAACATAATGCAAAAGAGCGAGACGCAAACATTTTCCGGCCACCCTCTGACCTATGTGAGCGCCGCACGCGCCGCGGCTGCTCGCGCTGCTGCAGTGCCAAGAGCGGCAACCGCCCGCCTAACATCAAAGACGATTAGTCATCCGCCGACAGCGTGCTATGATTGTCTCGTTATTTATGTTGTGACTTGTGACCTTGACGTGAAGTATTGCACCCGATAGATAGGTAGCTGGAGACCCATGCAGTGGTCTTCCTGCGTGTGGACGCCAGAGGATTTTTATTTGTGGATCTTATAAAATCGCTAGTGTAATTAGGTAACGTTCAACTGTCGATGACTTCAAAAGTAAAATAAAACTCGCGTTTGTGACAGTGAACAGTGAGTGATACTCGAGTACTAAACTAACTAAAAATACATTGATAAAGTGGGTAATACCTAAAGTTAATCGAAAAATACGGCGGACTTTTGAGCCATTGTTGTGAATGTGACGAAGAAACAAAGAAAGTTAGTGTTTCTACATAATGTTCAGTTTTGTAAGTACAACTTTGTTCTAATTCCTTCTATGCCGCCTTTAATTACCTACGAGTGTAATACGACTCGGGCACTAACCCCTCCACATTACGTTATTGACGATAGGTACCTACATCTAAACGGTTGAAAGCATACCTATGTCCTATTTATTAAGTTTGATTTACTATTAAACACAATTACTGTGAAATGAAAAAAACGCCAAACACGCCAGTCCGAACAGCCTTGTGATAGAAATACAGAATCTTAATTACCTATATTACTAGTTGGAAAACTATCTACCTATTTTAATATCAATAACTTATACCATGATAATATCCAGCTAAGTGTGAACAGTAGTTATTAGAAATAATTTGAGTGTAGAATGAAGATGATGAGAATGTTCGATCATTGAACTAGTGCCCACCTAAACAGCTGACGAACAATCGAGTTTGCGTGTGACATATTATTGTAATAGCTGTGCCCGCAACTTCGTTCGCGTGGATGATGAAACTTTTCAATTAGTTTTTTGTTTTAATTGCTATTTGTGTAGAACGTTATCTATCGAGCATACCTCTAGGCTAGTGTCATTCGCCTAGCGTATCTCGATGTAGCAGAAAGAGGTGGTCTTTTTCTGGAAGGCATCGTGTTATAATTATATATATATATAATATATATATATATACTACTTCTCAGCCGATTTCGGCTATGGTGACTGCTACCGACTATCACATGCAGAGGAGCCAAGGTGGTCAGCTCTCTTGTTCGCCCTTTGATGGCTGCAGTATCCTATCTTATGAGTAAACGTGCGCGCGCATCGGCTGCACGTTAGGACATCGTCGACATAGTTATAAAACATGGCTGCTGGTGGTCTAGCCTTAAGGGCATCACGCTTCGAATCCAATTCTATGAACCTCAATGAACCGCATTCCTCACCATGCACTTCCATTCAGGGCGGCAAATGGCCTGTTTCTCCCATTTCTGGGGAACAATATTGCACCTTTTCATGTGTCTTTTCTGAACGTCCTTGAAGCGTAAGAACTGGCCGCCTTGTTTCCGCTTGCCGTTCTGGAGTTCAGAAAAGAAGATGCGTTTGGCCAACCTATCATCATCCATTCGTAAAACATGTCCACACCATCGGAGCTGTCGCCGCATCAGGTATGCTTCTGACATAGACATTTGCGCGTCGTAGCACTTCGGTATTTCTAATCCGGTCCGACCATTTGATTTTGAGAATGTCTTTTATGCACCTTAAATGAAACCGGTCCAGCGTCCGTATATGTTTCCGATAGAGGACCCATGACGCAGAGTACAGAAGATTTGGGAGGACTATGGCCATGTAAACGGAGATTTTTGTCGAAAGCTTCAAATCATGTGATTGTAAGACTTTGGCTCGTAATTTACCGAAAGCAGCTGATGCAGCGCCTATGCGATGGTTTATTTCGGCGTCAAGGTCACACTTAGCTGTAATTGTGCTGCACAGGTATATAAACGTATTCACTTGCTTCAGCTCAGTATTGCCAATGGTCACCTTGACAGGTTCTGTAGCTCCATGAGAGTCGATTGCCATCACCTCAGTTTTCTTCACACTGATTTTCAGACCGAAACGGCAGCAGACTTCCTGAAGATTCGTAATCAGGTCCTGGAGTTCTTGTGAAGAGTTGGTAACAAAACACAGATCATCAGCATACATGATCTCCGTTATAAGAGCGTGTGATACTTTTGTGTAAGCTTTTAATCTGGCCAGGTTGAAAAGTCCTGAAACGTATTTTGATTCCAGCAGAAGTTTGTTCGAGTGCTTCACTGACAACGACAGAAAAGTAAAGAGCAAACAGTGTTGGTGCAAGCACACAACCTTGTTTAACCCCACAACTGACAGGGAAGAACTCTGACTGATCACCATTATAGGTAACACAGCAGGTCATTTCGTCGTGAAGAAGGCGAATCATTCTAACAAACTTCTCAGGAGAACCTAATTTTGCCAGTAAAGTCCAGAGGGCTTCCCGCGGCACACAGTCAAAATGCTTTCTCCAAGTCCACGAAGCACATATACAAAGGTTGACTGTGTTCGCGACTTTTTATCTGGAGTTGCCGGATGGAAAAGATGGCCTCGCAGGTGGGACGAAACCCAATAGAGTTTCTGGCAATATGTCTTCGGAGACGGGTAAAAGCCGGTTGAGAAGAACTCTGGCGAATATCTTCCCAGGGACAAAGAGGAGCGATATACCCGGTAGGAGTTGCAGTCAGAACGGTCTCCTTTGTTTTTATACAGGGTCTCTATACGGGATATTTTAAATTCAGGCGGTATTATTTCCTCGAATCAAATCAAATGCGATCAAAAATTTGCCAGATGTAAGTGTGAAGTTGCTCCCCTCCGTATTTAAGCAGTTCTCCGGCGATGTTATCAACGCCAACTGCTTTTTTATTTTCTGCTCTTTTGTGGCTCGAACTACTTCAGCAAAAGTCAAGTGGCTCAGCAAGCGAATCATTCAGCGGCAAAGGACGAATACGCTTTATAATATAAAGCGTATTCGTATGATCAAGATCTGCTAATCGATCTACATTGAGCAGATTGTTAAAGTGCTCTGCCCAACGATCAAGTATATCCTGCTTAGCAGTGAGTTTTTGAGAACCATCTAGGGATCTTAGTGGTGTGCTATTTTTAATGGAAACGCCAATCAACTTATGCATTTCTTCACAAAAAGCGCCTAGTTGGTGTGTGTCTGCGAGCCAATGTATCTGTTTTGCCTTTTCAAGCCACTATCTATCTTTCATGTTCCTTGTTAATCTTCTTAAGGAATCACCACTACTTCGGACTTCTTGAGTGAGATTATGATTACCTTCATTACGCTTTATGAGTATACGATGCTGTTTGAATGCTTCAGTTAGGGCCCTATCATTTTGGTCAAACCAGTCTACGTTGTTACGTTTTTTGCGTCCTATGATTTCTGTAGCCACAGTCAGTACGGAGGATGACAACTGTATCCAGTTTGATATTAGGTCACCTTGCTGGGCATCAAACCCATCTAGCGTGTCTATCAGTCCTTCCTGGTATTTTTCTCGAAGGTCCGCACAATTTAGTCGTTCTAAATTGAGAGATATTGGTTTAGCCCTGCAGGGTCTTCGTGGTTCGCGAAGGCGGAGTCTCAATTTAGTTACCAGAAGCCGGTGGTCTGTCCAGCAATGCGCGCCGCGCATGACGCGGGTGATATGCACCTGGGAGATGTCCCTTCGTCGGGTTATGGCGTAATCGAGGAGGTGCCAGTGTAAAGAACGTGGGTGCATCCAGGTGGTTTTGAATTTGTCACGAAGCCTAAACAGAGTGTTAGTGATGGTAAGGTCGAATTGGGCACAGAGTGTGAGTAGTAATTGTCCGTTACTATTCATATTGCCCACACCATTATTTCCAATCACGCCCGGCCACGACTCAGTATCTCTGCCAACCCTTCACCCAGCAGAAGTATTTGCTTGTTTGAACGTATGTTGCTAAGGCATTGGCAAAGTTCTTCATAAAACTGATCTTTGACACTGTCCTCGTTACGCATTGTTGATGCATATACGCTTATCATATTCAGGTAGTTGTTGATTTGTAGGTGAAGGCGCAGTGTGATAATGCGGTAAGAGATGTATTGCGGATATTCAGACAGTTTTTGCGCGATGGTGGATTTGACGGCAAACCCTACGCCAGCTAACCTTCGTTCCGTTTGGGGTCGTCCTTTTCAGAAGAATGTGTACCCACCACCGATTTCCTCGAGTTCGCTTAACGCAGCTACATCTACGTTGTAGCGACCAAGTTCGCGTGCCACGACAGCAGTTTTACGCTCCGGGCAAAATCTTTAAGACTATTTTTAAAGAAGAGCCCTAACACCTAGCGCCTACCTACACTTATATGTATATACCAATAAATAAGCAAAATCGACTATTCCAAGTCGCGGGCACAGCTACAATATTTATTTAGAAACTCTAAATGAAGATAAGATACCCAAAAATCAAGGAAAGAACCGCCTAACCTATACCAAATACTTACTATGTTTATTTACAAAATTTTAAAGAAAATTAAGAAAAGGAACCTAACCTACAAACCCTAAAATATAAATAAATGATATATGCGAACAGTCAGCATTCAAGTGAATCTCAATAATCGAATGCAACTATGCGAGGCGTGTACGTACTCTGATAAAATAGCTCAACAAATGTTCGCCATGATTCTTTAAATTGTCATAACTTTTTTATTTATGGACCGATTGACATGAAATAAACACTAAATGTTAAGTGAAGTTTACTACAATATATTAGTGAAAACCGCATCTAAATCGAATAAGCCGTTTCTGATATTAGCGTGCACAAACACACAGACAAACAGACAAACCGACAAACAGACAAACAGACAAAAAAATTAATAATTACAATTTCGGGTTCGGCATCGATATAAGAACAACCCCTGCTACTTTTTTTATATATATTTCCATTGTACAGACACCACTTTTCTACAATCTATCTATATCTATATCTATACATATAATAAAATTGTAGAAAAGTGGTGTCTGTACAATGGAAATATATATAAAAAAAGTAGCAGGGGTTGTTATTATATCGATGCCGAACCCGAAATTGTAATTATTAATTTTTTTGTCTGTTTGTCTGTTTGTCTGTTTGTCTGTTTGTCGGTTTGTCTGTTTGTCTGTGTGTTTGTGCACGCTAATATCAGAAACGGCTTATTCGATTTAGATGCGGTTTTCACTAATATATTGTAGTAAACTTCACTTAACATTTAGTGTTTATTTCATGTCAATCGGTCCATAAATAAAAAAGTTATGACAATTTAAAGAATCATGGCGAACATTTGTTGAGCTATTTTATCAGAGTACGTACACGCCTCGCATAGTTGCATTCGATTATTGAGATTCACTTGAATGCTGACTGTTTGCATATATCATTTATTTATATTTTAGGGTTTGTAGGTTAGGTTCCTTTTCTTAATTTTCTTTAAAATTTTGTAAATAAACATAGTAAGTACTAGCTGTGCCCGCAACTTCGTTCGCGTGGATGATGAAACTTTTCAATTAGTTTTTTGTTTTAATTGCTATTTGTGTAGAACGTTATCTATCGAGCATACCTCTAGGCTAGTGTCATTCGCCTAGCGTATCTCGATGTAGCAGAAAGAGGTGGTCTTTTTCTGGAAGGCATCGTGTTATAATTATATATATATATAATATATATATATACTACTTCTCAGCCGATTTCGGCTATGGTGACTGCTACCGACTATCACATGCAGAGGAGCCAAGGTGGTCAGCTCTCTTGTTCGCCCTTTGATGGCTGCAGTATCCTATCTTATGAGTAAACGTGCGCGCGCATCGGCTGCACGTTAGGACATCGTCGACATAGTTATAAAACATGGCTGCTGGTGGTCTAGCCTTAAGGGCATCACGCTTCGAATCCAATTCTATGAACCTCAATGAACCGCATTCCTCACCATGCACTTCCATTCAGGGCGGCAAATGGTCTGTTTCTCCCATTTCTGGGGAACAATATTGCACCTTTTCATGTGTCTTTTCTGAACGTCCTTGAAGCGTAAGAACTGGCCGCCTTGTTTCCGCTTGCCGTTCTGGAGTTCAGAAAAGAAGATGCGTTTGGCCAACCTATCATCATCCATTCGTAAAACATGTCCACACCATCGGAGCTGTCGCCGCATCAGGTATGCTTCTGACATAGACATTTGCGCGTCGTAGCACTTCGGTATTTCTAATCCGGTCCGACCATTTGATTTTGAGAATGTCTTTTATGCACCTTAAATGAAACCGGTCCAGCGTCCGTATATGTTTCCGATAGAGGACCCATGACGCAGAGTACAGAAGATTTGGGAGGACTATGGCCATGTAAACGGAGATTTTTGTCGAAAGCTTCAAATCATGTGATTGTAAGACTTTGGCTCGTAATTTACCGAAAGCAGCTGATGCAGCGCCTATGCGATGGTTTATTTCGGCGTCAAGGTCACACTTAGCTGTAATTGTGCTGCACAGGTATATAAACGTATTCACTTGCTTCAGCTCAGTATTGCCAATGGTCACCTTGACAGGTTCTGTAGCTCCATGAGAGTCGATTGCCATCACCTCAGTTTTCTTCACACTGATTTTCAGACCGAAACGGCAGCAGACTTCCTGAAGATTCGTAATCAGGTCCTGGAGTTCTTGTGAAGAGTTGGTAACAAAACACAGATCATCAGCATACATGATCTCCGTTATAAGAGCGTGTGATACTTTTGTGTAAGCTTTTAATCTGGCCAGGTTGAAAAGTCCTGAAACGTATTTTGATTCCAGCAGAAGTTTGTTCGAGTGCTTCACTGACAACGACAGAAAAGTAAAGAGCAAACAGTGTTGGTGCAAGCACACAACCTTGTTTAACCCCACAACTGACAGGGAAGAACTCTGACTGATCACCATTATAGGTAACACAGCAGGTCATTTCGTCGTGAAGAAGGCGAATCATTCTAACAAACTTCTCAGGAGAACCTAATTTTGCCAGTAAAGTCCAGAGGGCTTCCCGCGGCACACAGTCAAAATGCTTTCTCCAAGTCCACGAAGCACATATACAAAGGTTGACTGTGTTCGCGACTTTTTATCTGGAGTTGCCGGATGGAAAAGATGGCCTCGCAGGTGGGACGAAACCCAATAGAGTTTCTGGCAATATGTCTTCGGAGACGGGTAAAAGCCGGTTGAGAAGAACTCTGGCGAATATCTTCCCAGGGACAAAAAGGAGCGATATACCCGGTAGGAGTTGCAGTCAGAACGGTCTCCTTTGTTTTTATACAGGGTCTCTATACGGGATATTTTAAATTCAGGCGGTATTATTTCCTCGAATCAAATCAAATGCGATCAAAAATTTGCCAGATGTAAGTGTGAAGTTGCTCCCCTCCGTATTTAAGCAGTTCTCCGGCGATGTTATCAACGCCAACTGCTTTTTTATTTTCTGCTCTTTTGTGGCTCGAACTACTTCAGCAAAAGTCAAGTGGCTCAGCAAGCGAATCATTCAGCGGCAAAGGACGAATACGCTTTATAATATAAAGCGTATTCGTATGATCAAGATCTGCTAATCGATCTACATTGAGCAGATTGTTAAAGTGCTCTGCCCAACGATCAAGTATATCCTGCTTAGCAGTGAGTTTTTGAGAACCATCTAGGGATCTTAGTGGTGTGGTATTTTTAATGGAAACGCCAATCAACTTTGCATTTCTTCACAAAAAGCGCCTAGTTGGTGTGTGTCTGCGAGCCAATGTATCTGTTTTGCCTTTTGGTTTTCAGCGTGGAAGGCTCACTGGCGTGCTCTTCTTCGATATAGCAAAGGCCTTCGACAAGGTCTGGCACAATGGCTTGATCTTCAAGCTATACCAACTCGAGGTGCCAGATCGTCTCGTGCTTATCATCCGAAACTTTTTGTCGAATCGGTCCTTTCGCTATCGCGTTGAGGGCACACTCTCTTCCCCTCACCCGATCCGCGCCGGAGTCCCTCAAGGCTCCGTACTCTCTCCACTCCTCTTCACGCTATACGCTAGCGACATTCCTCGCGGTGGAAAACCCCAAGTAGCTATGTACGCCGACGATACGGCCATCTATTATTCAGGCACCAGCCCCTTAGCGATAGGTCGAACTCTCCAGACCGCGGTCACGACCCTCGGGAAGTGGTTCACGAAATGGAGAATCGAAGTCAACACTACCAAGAGCGCAGCCGTGCTCTTTAGCAAGAAACGGCAGCCTCCTGCTCCCCCTCCACCTATAACCCTCTTCGGCAAGCCTATCCCTTGGGAGCAACAAGCCAAATACCTGGGTGTAATCCTTGATCGGAAACTTACCTTCATAGCTCATATTAAAGCGGCACGCGCGCGAGCCGCCTTCGCTCTCGGCCGACTTCATTGTATGTTGAACAAGCGCAGTAAACTCTCTCTTAATTGTAAGATGAGAATTTACACTGCGTGTGTGAGACCTATCATGACTTACGGCAGCGTCGTATTCTCTCACGTACCCGATTATCGACTCAAACGAATGCAAACTCTGCAAAACCGTTTCATGCGTAGAGCCACAGGCGCTCCAGGTTACGTCCGTAATTTGCAGTTGCACTGTGACTTAAAGCTGCCAACAATCAAGCAGTTCATGAAACGCGCCGCGATCCGATTCTTCGACTCCTCCGAAAGCCACCGTAACCCGCTAATCGTAGCGGCCGCGCGATACGTACCTTCCGTAATATCTAAGATTAAACGCCCCAGACATACTCTCTCCTACCCTGACGATAAAACAACGCTTCTCCAAGGAGCATTCGATTTAGCTAGCAGTAGCATTACACAACACAACCGCCGTATATTGCGTCCTCGCCGGCGAGGCCCGTCGCGTATTATAAATAATAGTAACGTAAATGTTATCCTCCCGTCCCTAGACCAAGCTGGCCCGAGCCGGCCAAACTAGCAATAAAAATATGTCCCTAAATAATAAAAACTTAGATCCAGCCATCCCTTGCTGTTTTCCTTTATCAAGATTGTTAGCAACGCACTAAGTCGAGGTCCGAACCCCGCAGGGGGTGCCCTTAGTGGACGTTGCTGACGTAGTTAGTTTTTCCTATTGCTCTGGCTGGAGGCCTTAAGGTCCTCGCCAAAAGTCCGGTGAAGCAGTCAAAGCCTGCGCTCAGGCTAACTGCAAAGATCTCTACCAAAAAAAAAAAAAAAAAAAAAAAAAAAAAAAAAAAAAAAAAAAAAAAAAAAATATTTTTAAAAGTGATAAGGCCTGGGTGTCCCCGATTGTACATGGAAATAATTTTCTATTTATTCAGTTAGAAAAACTCTGACAGTTGGCGTCATTTATAAACCACATATAAATACAAACTTAAAACAATTCCATCAATCGTACTCGACGCTTTTAGAAAAAACGAGACAAAAATCAATAATATTTGGTGACTTTAACATTGATTTACTGCAAGATGAACGCAAAACAACAGACTATACGAACATGATAAAAGAATCTGGCTACTTAATTATAAATAATACTCATGAGGAGTATGCAACACGACAAACAGCAAATACGAAAAGCATAATTGATCATGTCTGTACAAATATTAATGATTCTAGCATACACATGGCACTAGTTGAGTCTACTCTATCTGACCACAAGCAAATATACATAGGAATAAAGAAATGTAAACAATCACTACTGCATAAAAAACATTATCAAGCAATCAACTATAAGGAACTTTCTGAAAATATACAAAAGGGAAACCTACCACAGGAGGACAAAAGCTATAGCACACTTGAAACATACATCAAAGAGCATTTGACCACCAAATTGGCGTCAAAGTTAAACCGGCGTGTAGGTCGGTTTAAAGTTGTTAAATCTCGATTTTAACGACAGATGATGTTATTATAAATCAGTTGTTATTTCTGTTATTACGTGAAAATGGATTTATTAGCTTTATCAGTGTACAATGATAATGATTTGTTATCTGACGATGACGAGTTAATCGTGCAGTATTTAGAAACCCCGTTTTTCTCTCGAAGAGTCTTTATTGGAAGTGATTTATATTGCACTTTACGAGACGACGAATTCTTGAAAAGATTCCGGTTAAGTAAACGCAGTGCAACATTCCTCCTTGATAAAATTATTCATAATTTTCCAAATACTTTCAACAGGTAAGCTGTGAATTAAACATGTACTAGACTAGAAACCATCCGCCTTCAACTAACCTAAAATAAATGTATAGGTAACTACCTAAAAATACCACACGACACTCGGACCCAAAATTCATTTCATTTTTTCAGAAATGCTGTATCCCCAATGAACCAGCTTTTATGCACTCTGAGAGATTATGCTACTGGTAGTCAATTAACAGCTTGTGAAGATGTTATTGGAGCTCATGAGTCCACTGCCTGTAGAATATTGCATCGAGTAACACATGCAATTGCCTCTTTATATTCAGAGTTTATTAAAATGCCAATTACTGTTGATGAACAAAACAATGTTGTGGCAAAGTTTTATGACATAGCAAAATTTCCCCGTTGTATTGGCGCTATAGATTGTACACATCGACGTCCCCGGGGAATAAACCGGTAATCGCAAAAATCAAATTTTACAGGAAAAATGATTTAGTGTTTTTCGAGTATATCTCTTTAACAAAGGGGAATAATGAAAACATTGTTATATGGCGGAAAAGCTAATTTTTACCCGAACAGTTTAAAGTATTAAGTGTAACTATTAGCATAGTATAAAGAGAGAAGAAGTAGGCTATCTCCGGCCCAAAACGCGATATAACTGCCTACTGTCTCAGGGTTGTCACTTTTAGCTAAATTTTAATTCAGTGCTTATAAATTGGCAAGGGTCGGGAAGTTGTACTTTTTTCTTAATTGTCTGGGTACAGGGTTTGTGAGGTCGGTTTTACCTAAACGATGATGAAACCTTTCACTAATCTACTGTCATCAATTCATTAGTTTAAAGCCCGGCCCTTGCCAAAGATAACACATCTCTGTATAACTAATTTAACAATGATTATTGTTGATTTTAGTTTAACAATGATTTTCCTAACAAATACAGAAATGTATTCAAGATTCAGAGCAGTATTATTTATAATAATATTATTATTATTATAATAATATTAATATTATTATAATAATATTAATATTATTATAATAATATTAATATTATTATAATAATATTAATATTATTATAATAATATTATTTATATACAATTATCAGTAATTTTTCATTCGTTTAGCGGTGCCGAAAAGCCGTGACGCGCGAACTTCGTGCAGTGTTAGCCCCGACTGGCGCACTGAGAAACGGGTCGAGAATTTGTTTAGTGTGCGTGCGGCGACGCGTAGGTACTATGGCGCACACATACAAGCCACGCGCGGTCCGTTTGTATGAAGATAACTTACTGCCCCTCTCTTTATACTATGCTATTAGATATACACAGAATTAGTTATTCACCAAAATACATATTACCGAAAATGGTTTCAAACCATTTTTAGGGTACTGATATCTTACGATCCTGACTTATCAATATTATTCCAGTAATGTTTACTTACCGAATTATTATTGTAACTTTCTTAAAAATCTTAGGCATAATAGTGCTTTACTGGATTATTCAACGTGTTTTTTCATTACAGAGAGATATTGTAATCTTCAGTTACCGACTTATTATGGTAAAATTACAAATAACCATAAGAAGGTAAAGTAATGTAACCCGTATTTTATAGGAAATTTTTGGTAGTCATATTTTCGTAATCATTAAAAGCTGAGTATGTAAAATAATTTTGTTATCGGTATCTTCGAGAGAATAATTAAAGAAAACTCATAAAATGTATTAAAATTATAAAATTTATTAGGAACAAAGTACTCATAGAAATCACAATTACAATCAGTCAAAATATAAAAAGTAGCCAAGTAAAAACATTAATAACTAATCAGTATTATCATCATTGGTCTCATTATTATAGCCTCGATCATTACAATTTTCTAAAAAATCAAAGACTCATAGAATGTGTGGTAATACCGTGGAATCGCACCACTATTGCACAAAGAATTTAAATGAAAAATGCCTTTCTTTGGACGGGCCTGTTGGTCTAGTGGTTAGTGACCCTGACTGCTATACATACAGAGGCCGTGGGTTCGATTCCCACCCAGGACAAATGTTTGTGTGATGAGCACGATCATTTGTTCTGGTCTGGGTGTAATTTATCTATAATATGCATGTATTTAGAAATATATAAGTAAGTTTATCAGTTGTCTGGTTACCATAACACAAGCTCTGCTAAGCTTCGGATCAGATAGCCGTGTGTGAGATGTCCCGGAATATTATATTATATTATTAATTCTTATAGGAAGAGGTTGATGATAAGGACGTTCCAATACAGTATCTTCTATCAAAGCGGCTTAGGTTTTCGCCAACGTCCGCGTCGTTTGGTTTGGAATTAATTTGAAATATTTAATTCAGAATATGCCTCATCAAAATCATATTTTTACTAAAGACGTGAGTCTTTATAGACTTGGACAGGGAAATGGTTAAGTCTTGGTAGTCTCACCAAGAATTGGATGGTTTTTTGCTTGCACTAAGCACAGCACAGCGGGCACACACTTCTTTCATTAAAATATAGTGTACTTATGTTTATTAAAATAAATAGATGACTGAATATGGGTTAAGTGAAGTTGAGTGAAGATTGCGTCAATATTATCATTACCGATAACTTTAAAAACCTGGCAATGGGCTGTACGCAGCCAAATCTTTACTTAGCATTTTTGGATAAATTGAGATTTTCTCAGCCTAATATTTACTAAAGATTTTAGAGATAGAACACTTAATTAAATAATTTAGAACGAGGCACTTCGTATAATAATGATCGAACATCAGGTAAGTTCGTTTGATCATCTATTAGTGTGCGTAATGTGCGTTACATGTGCATTACAATGACGACGACGACGACGGTTAGGCGGTTCTTTCCTTGATTTTTGGGTATCTTATCTTCATTTAGAGTTTCTAAATAAATATTGTAGCTGTGCCCGCGACTTGGAATAGTCGATTTTGCTTATTTATTGGTATATACATATAAGTGTAGGTAGGCGCTAGGTGTTAGGGCTCTTCTTTAAAAATAGTCTTAAAGATTTTGCCCGGAGCGTAAAACTGCTGTCGTGGCACGCGAACTTGGTCGCTACAACGTAGATGTAGCTGCGTTAAGCGAACTCGAGGAAATCGGTGGTGGGTACACATTCTTCTGAAAAGGACGACCCCAAACGGAACGAAGGTTAGCTGGCGTAGGGTTTGCCGTCAAATCCACCATCGCGCAAAAACTGTCTGAATATCCGCAATACATCTCTTACCGCATTATCACACTGCGCCTTCACCTACAAATCAACAACTACCTGAATATGATAAGCGTATATGCATCAACAATGCGTAACGAGGACAGTGTCAAAGATCAGTTTTATGAAGAACTTTGCCAATGCCTTAGCAACATACGTTCAAACAAGCAAATACTTCTGCTGGGTGAAGGGTTGGCAGAGATACTGAGTCGTGGCCGGGCGTGATTGGAAATAATGGTGTGGGCAATATGAATAGTAACGGACAATTACTACTCACACTCTGTGCCCAATTCGACCTTACCATCACTAACACTCTGTTTAGGCTTCGTGACAAATTCAAAACCACCTGGATGCACCCACGTTCTTTACACTGGCACCTCCTCGATTACGCCATAACCCGACGAAGGGACATCTCCCAGGTGCATATCACCCGCGTCATGCGCGGCGCGCATTGCTGGACAGACCACCGGCTTCTGGTAACTAAATTGAGACTCCGCCTTCGCGAACCACGAAGACCCTGCAGGGCTAAACCAATATCTCTCAATTTAGAACGACTAAATTGTGCGGACCTTCGAGAAAAATACCAGGAAGGACTGATAGACACGCTAGATGGGTTTGATGCCCAGCAAGGTGACCTAATATCAAACTGGATACAGTTGTCATCCTCCGTACTGACTGTGGCTACAGAAATCATAGGACGCAAAAAACGTAACAACGTAGACTGGTTTGACCAAAATGATAGGGCCCTAACTGAAGCATTCAAACAGCATCGTATACTCATAAAGCGTAATGAAGGTAATCATAATCTCACTCAAGAAGTCCGAAGTAGTGGTGATTCCTTAAGAAGATTAACAAGGAACATGAAAGATAGATAGTGGCTTGAAAAGGCAAAACAGATACATTGGCTCGCAGACACACACCAACTAGGCGCTTTTTGTGAAGAAATGCATAAGTTGATTGGCGTTTCCATTAAAAATAGCACACCACTAAGATCCCTAGATGGTTCTCAAAAACTCACTGCTAAGCAGGATATACTTGATCGTTGGGCAGAGCACTTTAACAATCTGCTCAATGTAGATCGATTAGCAGATCTTGATCATACGAATACGCTTTATATTATAAAGCGTATTCGTCCTTTGCCGCTGAATGATTCGCTTGCTGAGCCACTTGACTTTTGCTGAAGTAGTTCGAGCCACAAAAGAGCAGAAAATAAAAAAGCAGTTGGCGTTGATAACATCGCCGGAGAACTGCTTAAATACGGAGGGGAGCAACTTCACACTTACATCTGGCAAATTTTTGATCGCATTTGGAACGAGGAAATAATACCGCCTGAATTTAAAATATCCCGTATAGAGACCCTGTATAAAAACAAAGGAGACCGTTCTGACTGCAACTCCTACCGGGTATATCGCTCCTCTTTGTCCCTGGGAAGATATTCACCAGAGTTCTTCTCAACCGGCTTTTACCCGTCTCCGAAGACATATTGCCAGAAACTCTATTGGGTTTCGTCCCACCTGCGAGGCCATCTTTTCCATCCGGCAACTCCAGATAAAAAGTCGCGAACACAGTCAACCTTTGTATATGTGCTTCGTGGACTTGGAGAAAGCATTTTGACTGTGTGCCGCGGGAAGCCCTCTGGACTTTACTGGCAAAATTAGGTTCTCCTGAGAAGTTTGTTAGAATGATTCGCCTTCTTCACGACGAAATGACCTGCTGTGTTACCTATAATGGTGATCAGTCAGAGTTCTTCCCTGTCAGTTGTGGGGTTAAACAAGGTTGTGTGCTTGCACCAACACTGTTTGCTCTTTACTTTTCTGTCGTTGTCAGTGAAGCACTCGAACAAACTTCTGCTGGAATCAAAATACGTTTCAGGACTTTTCAACCTGGCCAGATTAAAAGCTTACACAAAAGTATCACACGCTCTTATAACGGAGATCATGTATGCTGATGATCTGTGTTTTGTTACCAACTCTTCACAAGAACTCCAGGACCTGATTACGAATCTTCAGGAAGTCTGCTGCCGTTTCGGTCTGAAAATCAGTGTGAAGAAAACTGAGGTGATGGCAATCGACTCTCATGGAGCTACAGAACCTGTCAAGGTGACCATTGGCAATACTGAGCTGAAGCAAGTGAATACGTTTATATACCTGTGCAGCACAATTACAGCTAAGTGTGACCTTGACGCCGAAATAAACCATCGCATAGGCGCTGCATCAGCTGCTTTCGGTAAATTACGAGCCAAAGTCTTACAATCACATGATTTGAAGCTTTCGACAAAAATCTCCGTTTACATGGCCATAGTCCTCCCAAATCTTCTGTACTCTGCGTCATGGGTCCTCTATCGGAAACATATACGGACGCTGGACCGGTTTCATTTAAGGTGCATAAAAGACATTCTCAAAATCAAATGGTCGGACCGGATTAGAAATACCGAAGTGCTACGACGCGCAAATGTCTATGTCAGAAGCATACCTGATGCGGCGACAGCTCCGATGGTGTGGACATGTTTTACGAATGGATGATGATAGGTTGGCCAAACGCATCTTCTTTTCTGAACTCCAGAACGGCAAGCGGAAACAAGGCGGCCAGTTCTTACGCTTCAAGGACGTTCAGAAAAGACACATGAAAAGGTGCAATATTGTTCCCCAGAAATGGGAGAAACAGGCCATTTGCCGCCCTGAATGGAAGTGCATGGTGAGGAATGCGGTTCATTGAGGTTCATAGAATTGGATTCGAAACGTGATGCCCTTAAGGCTAGACCACCAGCAGCCATGTTTTATAACTATGTCGACGATGTCCTAACGTGCAGCCGATGCGCGCGCACGTTTACTCATAAGATAGGATACTGCAGCCATCAAAGGGCGAACAAGAGAGCTGACCACCTTGGCTCCTCTGCATGTGATAGTCGGTAGCAGTCACCATAGCCGAAATCGGCTGAGAAGTAGTATATATATATATATTATATATATATATAATTATAACACGATGCCTTCCAGAAAAAGACCACCTCTTTCTGCTACATCGAGATACGCTAGGCGAATGACACTAGCCTAGAGGTATGCTCGATAGATAACGTTCTACACAAATAGCACTTAAAACAAAAAACTAATTGAAAAGTTTCATCATCCACGCGAACGAAGTTGCGGGCTAGTTTTATTATATGTAAGAAGATAAGATAAGATAAGATAAGATAAGATAAGATATTTCTTGATTTTAACTATCTCTGTAAACGAACTTTAAATGACAAATTATTGAATATTTCTTAATCTTAACTGTCTCTGTAAACGCACATGAAAACGAGGTTACCATTATGTAATTGTTTTATGTTTATTAAATTTGATATCTAAAAGCTTACATGTTTAATGATTAAAATAAATATTAAAATTATCGCTATAAGTTTTAAATAAGATTTGGTGTGTTTAAATTAGTTTATTTCAATTGTGAATTTAGTTATTTGTCTATAAAGCTTACTTGTCTCTGATTGGTCAATTTTGGCGGGATAGTATGACTGTTCGGAATAATATTGTAAAATAGAGTCATGGCACTTTTTTGGTGGACGTTGAGGAGTAGACAACAACACGTAAGTTAAGTGATTCCTCTTTTTTTATGTAATGGTTCATTTTTGTTTTAACAATTTTGTGTTATGTGTGATATTGCTGTTGAATATGATTAAAATGATAAAAATGACTAATATATTTTATTATTTATACCTTTATGTTTTATTCTTTGCTTTCTTCACTTATTTCGTGAGATTTCAATAATTCAAAAATAAATTCAATTGCCTTGTTATGTATTTAAATCTCACATCAGAAGTGGGATGCCCTGCCTCAATTGTATTTTTTTTTTTTAACATATGGCCATGTTTCAGGATGGATACTGAGACAATCGGTAACTTGCTCAAGGCGATACGCGATGCAGTCTCCAAGCCCAATCAAAGTGATGATGATGTGGCGCTTCCAGTCTTCGATCCGGAAAAAAAGCGACAACGGTGCTACCAGGTGGTGCAACAACATTGAAACGCTCGCCAAGGATCTCAACTGTAGTAGCATCAAAACAGCGGCTAAGGCAGGTAAGGCCCTTAAAGGGTCTGCTTTGATTTGGTTTGAGTCCTGGGATCCCTTAGAAGGTAGATCTTGGGAAAAGTTTCGTGCGGATATTATTGATGCCTACCCCGAGAAGAAAAATTTGTCTGACAGATTACAAAAGGCAGTATTATTTACCTCTGATGCGGCTAATTCTTATGGTGAATATGCTCGAGAAAAACTCAGGTTGCTTCGTAACACTACAGTTGCTTTTACGGAAGAACAATTATTAATCGAATTGGTTTGTGTCGGTGTTAGTGACGTCAATGTTAAGATGGCTTCACTGAACAGTAACGTTGCGTCTACTTCATTGTTAATTTCTCTTTTGTCATCTTATTCAAAAAATAAACGGCCTCTAGAAAGTAACTGTAGAGATAGTAGTTCAGGACCCAGTGCAGCTAAACGATCTAAAAATGAAAACGAAAAGAAATGTTTAATATGTAATCAAACTGGACATTTTCAATCACAATGCGTAATAAATAAAGTCACTCAGTTGCCTCCAAGTGTTACACAGGCTCCACCAGTTCCTAAACCAAATGATAATCGTGTAAAGCATTGTACCTTTTGTAAAAAAAACGGTCATTTAGAGTCTGTTTGTTTTCATAAGCATCGAGCTGAAAATAGGAATTCAACTGCAGTTACTGTCGTTCCTACAACGAGTGGGGTTAATTTTTTAGGAAAAGCGAATTAAATCTTACCCCTGTTACCATCAAAGGTTCTGTAATCCATTGTCTTATCGATACTGGAGCGAGTTGTAGTTTAATTAAAGAAAGTGTTTCTAGGAAATTAGGATGTAATTTGTCTCCCACATCTATGTATATAGATGGTATAGGTCAGAATAAAATACTTGTTTTTGCAATCGTAACTGAAATCGTTCAATTTGAAGGGATTTGTTTAGAACTAGATCTCCATGTAGTAAGGGATTGTGATTTTCGTTATGATCTTCTTATTGGCAGAAATGCTGTAAAATATCCTGATGTAGAAATTGTCACTGATTCATTAGGATGTCGATTAGTCAGGAAATCTATTCAAACCAAGGCAGAAGTTAATTTAACATCTTTATCTGATTTATGCGAACTGATTCCAAAAATAGATCATTTAGACACTGAATTACAACAAAAAATTAAGAGCATATTTAAAAAATATCCTTCTGTCTTGAACAACTCTAGCACCGTTAAGACAGGAGAGCTGAATTTACGTTTGAAAATGAATGAGACTGTTAACTATCGTCCGTATAGGTTGGCCCCTAGTGAGAAGGAGAAGGTAGATAAAATAATTGATGAACTTCTAGAAAAGGGAATTATTCGTGAAAGCGATTCTTCTTTTTCTAGTCCCGTTATTTTAGTAAAAAAAAAAGATGGAAGTGACAGACTATGTGTTGATTTTCGGAGTTTAAATAAAATTTTGGAAAAAGACAGCTACCCTCTCCCTCTTATTGAGGATCAAATAGACAGACTTGGAGGGGCTAAATACTTTATATCTATTGATATGAAGAATGGTTTTCATCAAATCCCTGTTTCGGCTGAATCTATTAAATACACAGCTTTTGTAACTCCCAGTGGTCATTACGAGTTTTTGAAAATGCCGTTTGGAATTTGTAATGGCCCTGCCGTTTTTCAAAAGGCAATTACAAAAGCAGTCCAACACTTAAAGTTTTTGTTGGTATATATGGACGACATTCTCATTCCCTTTTCAACAATTGAACAAGGATTAAATTATTTAGAGCAAACTATTCAAGCACTTTCCTCGGCTGGGTTCTCCATTAACCTCAAAAAGTGCAAATTCTTTGTTGAAAGTATAGAATATTTGGGAAGGCATATATCACAAGATGGTGTGAGGCCTAGTGAGTCGAAGGTAGCCGCTTTAATCAATTCTCCCACCCCTACTAATGTGAAGCAGGTGCGTCAATTCATGGGGCTTGCTAGTTATTTTAGAAAATTCATACCGGAATTCGCCGCTCGTACAGCTTGTATAACTAAATTGACCAAAAACAATCAAAAGTGGTTGTGGGGATTGGAACAGGATGCAGCTAGGGACTATGTTATAAGACATCTATCCTCTAAACCTCTGCTCACTGTATTTGACCGTGAATTGCCTACAGAACTTTATACAGATGCTAGCGCCATAGGCTATGGAGCAATATTAATACAAAAGCATGATAATACAAAAAGGGTTGTTGCCTACTATAGCAAAAGAACATCTCCTGCGGAATCAAAGTATTGCTCGTATGACTTAGAAACTTTGGCTATTTACAACGCGTTAAAACATTTTAGAGTTTATCTAATGGGTATTAAATTCCAAATTTTCACTGATTGCAATTCAATTAAAGCTACAGCGAATAAAAAAGATTTATCACCTCGTGTTGCCCGTTGGTGGACATTTATGCAAGATTTTGATTTTGACATTGTGTACAAAAAGGGAAAATATATTGACGGGCCTGTTGGTCTAGTGGTTAGTGACCCTGACTGCTATACCGGAGGTCGTGGGTTCGATTCCCACCCAAGACAAATGTTTGTGTGATGAGCATGATCATTTGTTCTGGTTGTCTGGGTGTAATTTATCTATAATATGTATGTATTTAGAAATATATAAGTATATTTATCAGTTGTCTGGTTACCATAACACAAGCTCTGCTTAGCTTGGGATCAGATAACCGTGTGTGAGTTGTCCCGGAATATTATTATTATTTATTATTTATTATATAGGTCATGTGGATTTTTTGAGCCGTAATCCTGTTGACAACCCAGTTTTGGTCCATTTAGTTTCACAAACTAGCCCTTCGCAACATCCGATATCACATTTATCGATTGAGTCCTCTTCAAAAGATTTAGAATGCAGTTTTATTAATGAACCACAGTCATGGCTTGAAGCTGCACAGCAAAATGATCCAGAAAGTCAAAGATTGATGGATCAAGTTGTAGCTGGGGATCTCGATGAGAATAGATACCAAATACGAAATAACTTGTTGTTTTATAAAACTGATTCTAATACATTAAAATTGTTTATTCCAAAATCATCCAGATTTGATCTTCTCCGTCTTTTTCATGATGAAAATTGCCACGTTGGTTTTGACAAAACATTTCAAAAATTGAACGAATATTTTTGGTTTCCTCGGATGGCTGCTTATGTAAAAAAATACTTAAAGCATTGCCTGATTTGTATTGAACGTAAAGGTCACTCTGGTCCAAAGCAGGGTCTGTTACACCCCATCGAGAAAACACCAATTCCATTTCATACAATCCACCTAGATTGTACAGGCCCATTTTCTCAAACTCATGAAGGATATAAATACTTTTTACTCTTGGTAGATGGATTTACTACATTTTGCCTTTTGAAACCCCTGAAAACTCTAAGTTCTCAAGAGTTAATACCCCTCATTAGAGACACAATTACAATATTTGGCACTCCATCAAAGGTAATTACCGATAGAGGTACAAATTTCAGTTCTCAGCAAATTAGGCAATTATTTAGAGAATTACAAATAGACCATCATATGATTGCCACTGGAACACCAAGAGGAAACGGTCAAGTTGAACGTTATGTGTCTACAGTGGTTAATATGTTGAATACGGCTTGTAATGGTTCGTCAGACTGGCCAAGCGGCTTGTGGAAGGTTCAGCAGTCTATTAATAAAACTGTTCAAAAATCAACAGGTTTTACTCCAATTCGATTACTTATTGGCTGTAATGCCAACATTCCATCCATTCAATCTCGCCTTAATGATGTTAATGTTTCTGAACCTAGTATTGATGTCAGGGAAGATCGAGAATTAGCACGACAGCGGTTGCAATCAGGGGCCATTAAATTCAAAAATCGTTTTGATGCTTGTAGGCGAAATACTACAAATTTTGAGATTGGAAATACGGTATATGTCAATCATCAATAAAGATCATAGGCGTCATGACAAACTCAGTCCTAGATTTAAGGGTCCATATACTATTATTGGTATTCTTCCTAATGACAGGTATATTTTGAGGGGTCTAGGTAACTCACGAAATATTATTATTGCTAAGGATAAATTAAGATTATGGCCCGGTGAATGGGTTGATGATAATGAGTCTGATTAGTATACATTTATATATTTTTGGAATGATTGTTGTTTATTTTGTCAGTTGCTAAAAAATAAATCAATTATATATAAAATCATTGTATTAACGACTAACGTGTGGTTTAATTTTTATTGTAATTACATAATTAAATAGTAGACAAAATACTGTGTGGTAAATACTGTAAGTGTTTGGAATGTAGAACTGCTGAAGTCAATTTGCTTATCTAGTCTGTCTCATGTGCAGCAGGTGTGAGGCTAGATAAATAAATGTAAAAAAAAAAAAAAAAAAAGCAAATTGACCGTTGTTATTCGTCTACTTAATGTGAAAAGTGAGGCGGTGACAATGTTAAACTGTATTAGTTTTTAAGTTTTATGCATTATCAATGGTTTGTATACAGTATAATATAAAGAGGTACTTCGAGAGTAAGAGAAGCGAATTGACCGTTGTTATTCGTCTACTTAATGTGAAAAGTGAGGCGGTGACAATGTTAAACTGTATTAGTTTTTAAGTTTTATGCATTATCAATGGTTTGTATACAGTATAATATAAAGAGGTACTTCGAGAGCGAAGTACAGGTCAGTATGGCCGTGACATATTATTGTATATTTCTTGATTTTAACTATCTCTGTAAACGAACTTTAAATGACAAATTATTGAATATTTCTTAATCTTAACTGTCTCTGTAAACGCACATGAAAACGAGGTTACCATTATGTAATTGTTTTATGTTTATTAAATTTGATATCTAAAAGCTTACATGTTTAATGATTAAAATAAATATTAAAATTATCGCTATAAGTTTTAAATAAGATTTGGTGTGTTTAAATTAGTTTATTTCAATTGTGAATTTAGTTATTTGTCTATAAAGCTTACTTGTCTCTGATTGGTCAATTTTGGCGGGATAGTATGACTGTTCGGAATAATATTGTAAAATAGAGTCATGGCACTTTTTTGGTGGACGTTGAGGAGTAGACAACAACACGTAAGTTAAGTGATTCCTCTTTTTTTATGTAATGGTTCATTTTGTTTTAACAATTTTGTGTTATGTGTGATATTGCTGTTGAATATGATTAAAATGATAAAAATGACTAATATATTTTATTATTTATACCTTTATGTTTTATTCTTTGCTTTCTTCACTTATTTCGTGAGATTTCAATAATTCAAAAATAAATTCAATTGCCTTGTTATGTATTTAAATCTCACACGTGCAAATACCTACGCACACACGCAGAGCACAGTACGCGTACTGTGCTCTGCGTGTGTGCGTATGTTATACGACCATACGTTTAACGTAAAGTTAGGGTACTTATTACTTGAAAAATGACTGGGTTTGGTTTGACTAATTTAAATTATAGACCTTATTTTGATATTATAATTTAATAAACTAATTGGGGTGTGTGAGGGCTAGAATTAATTGTTATGCACCTTGTATATAACAACACCATCATTCTGTAATATGTTTTTAGTTGTTGAAAAAGACCGATATCCATTTAGTGAGGGTATAGCTGACACATGTGAGAGCCAACATTCCGTTAATATTATTATGTCGACACTACGTTGTAACCTTTTGAGTAGCAGATCAATTTTCAAAAAAATCATATTGATACTACGAATGTTTTGGGTCACAATTGTAAGAGAGTTTGAGGGGGCAGGTATATAACACCGACAGTCTTCTACGTTGCACTCAATTTTTATTGCGTTACAAAGTGAATCCAGATCGACCATTACATTGTTTATGTTATCGAAAACAGATATAGTTTTAGTATATCAGACAAAAGTTTAGGGCATTGGTAACTAATTAATATATTAATCAATATCAAATGATTGTGAAATTCATTACATCTTTGTGAGAAGCTAACATAGTTTTTGTATTCATACGTTGATGTACCATAATAGTTAAAGTTAAATAGTGATTGTGTATAATAGAATAGTGCATAGTGTTGAAAAGAATTTAAACTTAAGCTTAATACAAACAATATAAAACATAGTAAATACAGTGCACGACAAACATGCCCGCTTGAAGCTAATGATAAACTATAAGGATTTATAAAAAATAAATAAAGTGGGAAAAGGTTATTAAAATTAGTCACGTACTCGTATTAGCCTTCAGTTTATCTAGGTCTGCAGTACTTTCGATTTTAATTTGGGGCATGTTTACAACTTTACGTAAATAGACTATTCCTCTTGACGTCCAACAAAAGGTGTACCCATAGTCCTTGGCGAAAGTCCGTGCTGAGTAAAATGTTTTTTGAGACTTTGTAGACAAAGTTTCAGCAACAAAAACCGGTTTCACTAGGCAAGACATTTTCAGATGGCCAGTGTTCAATTTATCGCCCTTCTGCTTATCACCATTAATTTTTTTTACAGCTGATAGAACCTTCTCCTTCGTAGTTACAGAAGTAAATTCGGTAATTATTGGATGTGAGGAATCTTTAGCGGAAATTCTATAAATGTCCTTGATGTCCGAGGAATTGATGTCTACGCTGATTGTTTTCCCCATTGATTGCACTATTTCGCAGAGTTCAGATTTAGTCTCTGGTTTTTCTAGCCTAGTTTTAGGTACATTTCGTATTTCAATACCTGTAGACCGTGTTTTGCGTTCCAGAAGCTCAATTTTTTGTTCCAAGTTGATTATTTGGTTCCTGTCCTCTTTACGAGCCTCCTCAAGAGACTTAATACGAGATAAAAACTCATCGTACTTATCAGACATTGTTTCTACAGATAGCGTAAGTTCGGCATTCTGTTCTCGTAAACTATTCATAGAGCTGAGAAGGTCCTGGAACTTTTTGTTTTGTTCCGAAGACAATGTATGAAACATTTCCTTAATAGTCACTATGAAACTGGACATGTCATCACCATCAAGCTTCCTTTTTTTTCGGTCTGTGACATTCATATTTCAAACATGCAAGTCTGGTTCCGAGACATAATGTTGCAGTTCAGTTGGGAGCGCACTCTTTGAGCTATTTTGTATAAGTGCTCTTGCCGCGTCGGTGATAGGTGAGCTCACTGTTTGCGTCGTGCGCGCATCCGACGCAGTTAGCGGTAGCTTGGGCGCGGGCGCAGGCGCGGGCGCGGGCGAGGGCGCTGCGGGGGGTGGGGTGCGTCGTAGCGGCATTTTGTTTATGCGCTCCAAGTACTAGGGCTTAAGCAAAATGTAGGAGATGATACTATACTAAAGCCAATCTGGAAAGAGAATTAAACGTTATTACTAATTACGCAATTATCAACTTTGACAACATGTGTTTAAGTTCATTTTAGAATGACAAATATTACCGAAAAGGGCCTAAAAGTAATTTGAATGTGATGGAAACTGAACTGTTAGTCATTGAATTAAGGTTCATAATCCCAAAGCACGGTCATTATTTCTTTAAAGTGGCTGATGTATAAGTGGGCGCGTCGGTGTTGCGTTTAGGGGTCAATGAACTGGTCACCGATCGTCAACTTAGTACAATTTTTGCATTCACCACTGTAAGTTGACCCACCTCGTCGTGTATGAGTAAAATGTTCTACGACTCACTTGTACTGGTTAATCTGTGTGCGTGTGTCGTTGCGGCGGGTGGTCGGTCTCGCTGTACTGAGAACTCTTCGTATTTGCTGCGCTCCTATTATTTGCACTGATTTTAAATGTTTTAAATTTACGAAAATAATAACAATAATAAATAATAATAACCTTTATTTTCAGGCGACTAAGGCCCATAGATATACAGAGTTGATATGACAGGGGCATTAAAAGTTGTGTTTAGTATTAATTCGATACGGTATAAAAATTAAAAGCGCAAAAAATGAGAAAATGTTTTTTTCAAACAAACTAGAATAAAACGCAACCACCCTGTGTAAATAAATTTGACTGACTTACTTACTTACTTGTGACATGCGTCAATGCTTAGACATAATCAGCTGTTAGGGAAGATACATCGTGTTGAAACGGTGCAAAATCTTAAAAAATAACTTGCGACTAAACTACTGCTCCTATTTAATTGATTTTTGGTACAAAGCTTGAAAATGGTATCTAGTATAGGCAGTTTAAAGAAAAGCCCCTCTGTCGTATCCACTTTGTATACCTTATAAACTAACATACATATTTTATAAATACATTTTGTGTTAGTATATATAGACTTAAACCTATGTTAGTAAACACTTCCTTATGTACAATCGGGGACACCCAGGTGCCCAGGCCTTATCACTTTTAAAAATATTTAGCTTGACGTTCGACGCAGGCGACTTGCGCGGAAGCTCCGCCCTCCTGTGACGTTGACCAATTAGGACATAGCAGTAACGAGATGGAAATATATATTTTGACTATTTTTGTGGACGTCTCACGTCAGTCGCATCTCACTGTTTGTTGATTGTTGACGTTCGATGTTTTCTCCGTGACTTTGACTACTGTTTACGAACACTCGCGCGTGTTTACCGGACTTTTATTTTATGTGATATTGAAAATTGACCATCGAAGAGCGAATAAAATATATATTAGTCAAATTGCGAATGACCTGAGAATATCTGTAAGTATAACATTTTAATTTTATTTTAAGCATTATGTTTTTTATCAGTCAGCCGAAAACCAGATAGATAAAGTGTATATGCATAGTAGTGGGATAGAAAAAGAGTTTTAGTAACGCGAACTACATATACCAAATTCTAGTTGGTCAAAATTGTTTCATATACTTTTTATTATTGCACCAAACATGAAAACACAAGTTTCTTTTGTAAGTATAGATTTATTAAGTGTTGTTCACGTTGATATTTTAATAATGTGTTTTAATGGTTTTAATACAAATGTATAAAAAATCCTGTTGTGCTAAGTAGGGACGTTTTCAGAATTGATAATTATAATTGATTGTGTGAGTCATCTGACACTAGTCTCATGTTTTAACATCTTAATATATTTAGTGTCAAATTTTAAAGTTATCTTTGTGGCCAATACTTGTTTTTTTATATTCAAACTTCATTATTTCCACGTCACCTGTAGGAACACACACTCTTACAGCTTTTTTTACGCACTGTATTAAGTAACAGTAAGTCAGTGCATTTCCATTCATACTTTTGTTGGGATTTATTTAACTTCACCAAATGAGTGATATGTTAAATAAAAAAAAGTTGTAGTTAAAAAGATAGTTCATCTATATTCTTGTTTAGGGTATACACATTATTTTAAAGAATAATCTATTTATAATAGTGTTTTGTTAGGTGTTTTTTTAATCTTATTTCATTCCTTATGGTTATCATAATATTAAACCTATCTTTAAAAGAGTAATTAAATAAACGTCTTAAATTGAATTTTAAAAATGAAACAATAATTAGCAAAGCCGGCCGGTTTGGCCGGAGCAAGGTATCGGTGCACCCGTGCACAAACCTACTCGTCATTATAACAATAGAATTCCACTACTATAGATAAAAAACTAGTCAGCTCACTCTTAACAAAAGAGTCATAAACCCGAGCTTGCGAGGACTTGTTTACGCAAAGCGCATGTTAGTTGTTATGATGAAATTATATCTAAATAAAATGATATTTACTGGATTGAAAAAAAAATGATTTTACTTGAATTTTGGTTAGCTCAAGTAATTACATCAAAGTCCGCCGGTATGGCCACTACAATGTATCAGTGCACATATTATTATGTGTCGTGCACTCGCGCTAGTAAACACATTTTCACTGGAGTAGATAAAACAACACTCGGTTTAATTTTAACGAAAGAGAGAGAACTTGTTATAATCGTGTATCAGGTGATTATGACCACCGAAGAGCAAAGTAATAAATACATAGGTAGATGACCACATTAGCAGAGAGTAACGATAGCCTAGTATTACCGGCGACCCGTTAAAACTTAAGTCTCGAGTTCGAACCCAACTCGACAGATTTTTAGAAATCTATTTGTGATGACAGATAATCACAAAAAACTTAAAATTTTACTTGATTACCTATTAAGTCAAAACTTTCAATCTAGTTCGGTAAATTGTTATCTTACTACTTGGTATATGATACAATATAGTTTGTTCTATAGTAGGCAGTACTTTTCCTGCTTGTTGTATTCTACATAAGTAACCAAGTACAAAATAAAATATAAAACATCTTGTTACCGTCATGTTTTTGTAAACTTATTAGAATTTTATTATGTACTAGCTGTGCCCGCAACTTCGTTCGCGTGGATGATGAAACTTTTCAATTAGTTTTTTGTTTTAAGTGCTATTTGTGTAGAACGTTATCTATCGAGCATACCTCTAGGCTAGTCTCATTCGCCTAGCGTATCTCGATGTAGCAGAAAGAGGTGGTCTTTTTCTGGAAGGCATCGTGTTATAATTATATATATAATATATATATATATACTACTTCTCAGCCGATTTCGGCTATGGTGACTGCTACCGACTATCACATGCAGAGGAGCCAAGGTGGTCAGCTCTCTTGTTCGCCCTTTGATGGCTGCAGTATCCTATCTTATGAGTAAACGTGCGCGCGCATCGGCTGCACGTTAGGACATCGTCGACATAGTTATAAAACATGGCTGCTCGTGGTCTAGCCTTAAGGGCATCACGCTTCGAATCCAATTCTATGAACCTCAATGAACCGCATTCCTCACCATGCACTTCCATTCAGGGCGGCAAATGGCCTGTTTCTCCCATTTCTGGGGAACAATATTGCACCTTTTCATGTGTCTTTTCTGAACGTCCTTGAAGCGTAAGAACTGGCCGCCTTGTTTCCGCTTGCCGTTCTGGAGTTCAGAAAAGAAGATGCGTTTGGCCAACCTATCATCATCCATTCGTAAAACATGTCCACACCATCGGAGCTGTCGCCGCATCAGGTATGCTTCTGACATAGACATTTGCGCGTCGTAGCACTTCGGTATTTCTAATCCGGTCCGACCATTTGATTTTGAGAATGTCTTTTATGCACCTTAAATGAAACCGGTCCAGCGTCCGTATATGTTTCCGATAGAGGACCCATGACGCAGAGTACAGAAGATTTGGGAGGACTATGGCCATGTAAACGGAGATTTTTGTCGAAAGCTTCAAATCATGTGATTGTAAGACTTTGGCTCGTAATTTACCGAAAGCAGCTGATGCAGCGCCTATGCGATGGTTTATTTCGGCGTCAAGGTCACACTTAGCTGTAATTGTGCTGCACAGGTATATAAACGTATTCACTTGCTTCAGCTCAGTATTGCCAATGGTCACCTTGACAGGTTCTGTAGCTCCATGAGAGTCGATTGCCATCACCTCAGTTTTCTTCACACTGATTTTCAGACCGAAACGGCAGCAGACTTCCTGAAGATTCGTAATCAGGTCCTGGAGTTCTTGTGAAGAGTTGGTAACAAAACACAGATCATCAGCATACATGATCTCCGTTATAAGAGCGTGTGATACTTTTGTGTAAGCTTTTAATCTGGCCAGGTTGAAAAGTCCTGAAACGTATTTTGATTCCAGCAGAAGTTTGTTCGAGTGCTTCACTGACAACGACAGAAAAGTAAAGAGCAAACAGTGTTGGTACAAGCACACAACCTTGTTTAACCCCACAACTGACAGGGAAGAACTCTGACTGATCACCATTATAGGTAACACAGCAGGTCATTTCGTCGTGAAGAAGGCGAATCATTCTAACAAACTTCTCAGGAGAACCTAATTTTGCCAGTAAAGTCCAGAGGGCTTCCCGCGGCACACAGTCAAAATGCTTTCTCCAAGTCCACGAAGCACATATACAAAGGTTGACTGTGTTCGCGACTTTTTATCTGGAGTTGCCGGATGGAAAAGATGGCCTCGCAGGTGGGACGAAACCCAATAGAGTTTCTGGCAATATGTCTTCGGAGACGGGTAAAAGCCGGTTGAGAAGAACTCTGGCGAATATCTTCCCAGGGACAAAGAGGAGCGATATACCCGGTAGGAGTTGCAGTCAGAACGGTCTCCTTTGTTTTTATACAGGGTATCATATTATACAGGGTATTCTATACGGGATATTTTAAATTCAGGCGGTATTATTTCCTCGAATCAAATCAAATGCGATCAAAAATTTGCCAGATGTAAGTGTGAAGTTGCTCCCCTCCGTATTTAAGCAGTTCTCCGGCGATGTTATCAACGCCAACTGCTTTTTTATTTTCTGCTCTTTTGTGGCTCGAACTACTTCAGCAAAAGTCAAGTGGCTCAGCAAGCGAATCATTCAGCGGCAAAGGACGAATACGCTTTATATGATCAAGATCTGCTAATCGATCTACATTGAGCAGATTGTTAAAGTGCTCTGCCCAACGATCAAGTATATCCTGCTTAGCAGTGAGTTTTTGAGAACCATCTAGGGATCTTAGTGGTGTGCTATTTTTAATGGAAACGCCAATCAACTTATGCATTTCTTCATAAAAAGCGCCTAGTTGGTGTGTGTCTGCGAGCCAATGTATCTGTTTTGCCTTTTCAAGCCACTATCTATCTTTCATGTTCCTTGTTAATCTTCTTAAGGAATCACCACTACTTCGGACTTCTTGAGTGAGATTATGATTACCTTCATTACGCTTTATGAATATACGATGCTGTTTGAATGCTTCAGTTAGGGCCCTATCATTTTGGTCAAACCAGTCTACGTTGTTACGTTTTTTGCGTCCTATGATTTCTGTAGCCACAGTCAGTACGGAGGATGACAACTGTATCCATTTTGATATTAGGTCACCTTGCTGGGCATCAAACCCATCTAGCGTGTCTATCAGTCCTTCCTGGTATTTTTCTCGAAGGTCCGCACAATTTAGTCGTTCTAAATTGAGAGATATTGGTTTAGCCCTGCAGGGTCTTCGTGGTTCGCGAAGGCGGAGTCTCAATTTAGTTACCAGAAGCCGGTGGTCTGTCCAGCAATGCGCGCCGCGCATGACGCGGGTGATATGCACCTGGGAGATGTCCCTTCGTCGGGTTATGGCGTAATCGAGGAGGTGCCAGTGTAAAGAACGTGGGTGCATCCAGGTGGTTTTGAATTTGTCACGAAGCCTAAACAGAGTGTTAGTGATGGTAAGGTCGAATTGGGCACAGAGTGTGAGTAGTAATTGTCCGTTACTATTCATATTGCCCACACCATTATTTCCAATCACGCCCGGCCACGACTCAGTATCTCTGCCAACCCTTCACCCAGCAGAAGTATTTGCTCGTTTGAACGTATGTTGCTAAGGCATTGGCAAAGTTCTTCATAAAACTGATCTTTGACACTGTCCTCGTTACGCATTGTTGATGCATATACGCTTATCATATTCAGGTAGTTGTTGATTTGTAGGTGAAGGCGAAGTGTGATAATGCGGTAAGAGATGTATTGCGGATATTCAGACAGTTTTTGCGCGATGGTGGATTTGACGGCAAACCCTACGCCAGCTAACCTTCGTTCCGTTTGGGGTCGTCCTTTTCAGAAGAATGTGTACCCACCACCGATTTCCTCGAGTTCGCCTTGGTCAGCCAAGCGTGTTTCGCTTAACACAGCTACATCTACGTTGTAGCGACCAAGTTCGCGTGCCACGACAGCAGTTTTACGCTCCGGGCAAAATCTTTAAGACTATTTTTAAAGAAGAGCCCTAACACCTAGCGCCTACCTACACATATATGTATATACCAATAAATAAGCAAAATCGACTATTCCAAGTCGCGGGCACAGCTACAATATTTATTTAGAAACTCTAAATGAAGATAAGATACCCAAAAATCAAGGAAAGAACCGCCTAACCTATACCAAATACTTACTATGTTTATTTACAAAATTTTAAAGAAAATTAAGAAAAGGAACCTAACCTACAAACCCTAAAATATAAATAAATGATATATGCAAACAGTCAGCATTTAAGTGAATCTCAATAATCGAATGCAACTATGCGAGGCGTGTACGTACTCTGATAAAATAGCTCAACAAATGTTCGCCATGATTCTTTAAATTGTCATAACTTTTTTATTTATGGACCGATTGACATGAAATAAACACTAAATGTTAAGTGAAGTTTACTACAATATATTAGTGAAAACCGCATCTAAATCGAATAAGCCGTTTCTGATATTAGCGTGCACAAACACACAGACAAACAGACAAACCGACAAACAGACAAAAAAATTAATAATTACAATTTCGGGTTCGGCATCGATATAATAACAACCCCTGCTACTTTTTTTATATATATTTCCATTGTACAGACACCACTTTTCTACAATTTTATTATATGTATATAGATATAGATAGATAGAATAGATAGATGGATTCATTGTTTAAACATTTTGTTTGCAGCGCTCTTACAGTAGGTAAGGCTGTGGATAAGACGGTAGGAAGAGGATGGCAGACTAAATAACTGCCCGCGCGAAGTGAGGTCACGATTTTTCATCGACGAAGAAGACCGACAGCGGATGCTGAGAGAGAACCTATGAAGGCGAACCTTTTACTCCAACGAAGACCTTTGATCGACAATTTGTCTTTTCTATGCGAACAGTGAGGAGAACATTAAAAAGAAAAGCAGAAAGCCTGCAAAACTAATAATATAATCTATATAGGTAGAGACTTTTGCTAGAGATTTGGCGGTTGGCTTATTGGGAGCGTTATAATGTTTTTAAAACTTTCGTCGACCGCAGTATACTAATTATTTTAACTTTCAGTTATTAAATTAGGTCGTTGAGTCTGACGAGGATATGTAATATAATTGTAGCATAATGCTTAATTCTTAGCAGTCTTATTATATTTCAATCGTCATTCTAGGTATATTATCAGGCCCCTGACGGTTTAAAGTAGTTTTATAAGTTCCATCAATAATCTTCTTATTCACCTCTGATTTTATTGCATCTCTATTAAAGATATAATTTAATTCGAATTGTTAATATATACTACTTACTACTATATACTATCGTATTGTAACTGTCAATGGTGGACTGTATTCATTAAACTAAAACATAGGGCTTCTTAATATCTTTATTTATTAACGTTAATCAGGACCGGCTAGCTCGACAAATGTTGACGGACGAATACATACATTCCAAACAAACCGCCTCTATTTATACACTTTTATTAGCGCTAGTATCGGTCGATGCGAGAACCGAAAAACAACCAATCGAAGCGCGTACTTTAATTCATTACATCATCTTTCTAGAACTTATTTCATCATCTTTCTAAGTTCGGGCGCTCGACAGGTTGCGACCTGTTCGTACAATCGCATCGGATCTCACGCCGATTCACAACAGTCATTTTTAGGCACTTATATTTAGTTAGATAATCAAACAACCTTACTCTAACATATCCCTATTATAAAATCATATTTTTATTCTTATTACACAATATACATAAATATTACAACATACCCAAAATGAAGCTCTGTCGTACGTAACATTCTCCCCCCGGCGCAGGGCTACCGTAGCCTAATCTTCCACGCAGAGGACGGCGAGCTTCGTAGTTGGTCGTCGTAGGATGCCCGCTGTGGTCCTCACGTCGGCTGATCGCACCTTGCCGTCTGGACCGCTGTATACTGCTTCCACGACGCCTCGAGGCCACGTCCCTCTAGGTAACGTAGAGTCGATGACAATAACTAGGTCACCGACTTGGAGAGGTCGTCGTTGGTCATCGGATGCACCTCGGGGCACCAACGTAGGCAGATACTCGTCCACCCAGCGCCGCCAGAAGTGGTCGGCGAGCGCTTGGGCGGCTCTCCACTGCTTGCGGCTGACCTCCTCACAAGGCCCAGTATAGGGAAGGCCTGAAGAGGTCCCGATGAGGAAGTGATTGGGGGTGAGAGCCTCCGGATCCTTAGGATCGACAGAGACATGAGTCAGAGGCCGAGAATTTATAGAGTGTTCGGCCTCCGTCAGCAGCGTCAGTAGCACATCTTCTTTTAGCGCCTTTTGGTGTAAGGTCGCCCCCAGCGCTGTCTTGACGGAGCGTACTAAGCGTTCCCACGCTCCCCCCATATGCGGCGCTCCTGGTGGTATGAATTTCCATTTCATACGGTGTTCGAGCCCAAAGTGAGTGAACTCTTTGGCCCATTCCTTGTAGGCTGCCCGTAGTTCGCTGTCAGCCCCCCTGAAGTTGGTGCCGTTGTCGGAGTACATAATTCTGGGCCAACCTCGTCGCGCCGCCATTCTCCTTACAGCCATCAGCGCTGAGTCGGTTGACAAACTTGTCACCAGCTCCAGGTGTACTGCCCTCGTGACCAGGCAGGTGAACAGCGCCCCCCATCGTTTTTCGTGTCTTCTTCCGATGACCACCGTCATTGGACCGAAGTAATCGATCCCGCAGTGGGTGAAGGGTCGCTGTGTCGTCGTCAGTCGTTCCATTGGCAAGTCACCCGTCGTCGGTTTCACTGGCGTCGCTCTTCTGATGCGGCAGAGCTGGCAGCGTTGTGCGATTGATCGCACCGTAGGGAGTAGGTGAACTACCCAGTACCGCTGCCTTAGGTCGTTAATTACGCGTTCGTTGTTAGCGTGACCGGCTCGGCGATGCATGTCCTCTACCAGTAGTCGTGTGAACGGGTGCTTGCCGTGTAGAATCACAGGTGTCTTCTGACTCTCCGTGACTGCCGCGTGTCCAATCCTCCCTCTGACCTTAAGTAACTGATCTTCTAAATAAGGGTCTAACTTGTATAGACTGCTGGACTTGGGCACCGGCTTCCCCTTCTCGAGCAGTTGTATCTCTTCTGCGTAGTCATCGAGCTGTGCTTGTCGTAGCCACAGTTTCTCGGCCTTTTCAATTAGGTCGACTGTCATCTGGCTAGTCCTGTTTTTACATTTTTCCCTGAACAGGAAGGGCACAGCGGTCGCTCGTAATAACTTTTCGTATGAGGAGAACCTGCTTATGTCGGGCAGGTGAGAAGGGCGTTCTCTTCTTTCTTCTATCACGACGTACGTAGTCTCGTCGTGGATGGTGTCAGACTTAATGTTCTCTCTCGGCCAGGACTCTTCCTTGTCGTACAAGAACATGGGGCCGGTGAACCATCTATCCTCTGCCCAAGTAACACATCAAAGCAATATAACGGCTGAGTTACAGCATTTTTGTATCGTTTTTGCATTTTGAGTTAGCTCTATAGTAGCATTACAAACGTTTTTATGGCTACTGTAATGCTTATTTGGGCACAAATTAAATGGCTTTAGATCCTAAATAGGTTCACAAAAGTTGCATAATTGCCTTACAGGCGCATTATAATAGCATTATTGTGGTCAAAGAAAGTACCAATCGCATTAAAGAAGTATTATTATGGGCAATGAAGTTGCCAATGGCATTACTAAAGCATTATACTGGTAATATTAATGTTATTGAAGATGTTAATTGCATTACAAAAGCATTAGACTAGCTTTAAAATGTAGTAAAAGAATGATAAGAGCTGTTTAAGTGTTCACAATTTGAACTTAAATAAACCCTTCCTCATTGCAAAAACATCTCTAATACCACGGTATAAATGTTATTATACAATTAACGTTGTAATTTAACTAAGTACTAATATGGATGAAAACAGTTAAAACCGATCGAGTGAGTGACACCATATTTGTTTACATCAAAGCAAAATTTATAAGGGGTAAGTTTTTAACTCTTTTACTATTTCATGCTTTCAATTATTACTGCGCAATGTAGTTTACTGTAAATGTCTGTATAGGTTTTATTGAAAATTTTCACGCGCCTTAGATATTTTGTGGTTTTGATATAAAATGTTGTTTAAAGATATGTGTGAATTAACAAAAACATTTGTGTATTCCTAGTATAGAACGAATTTTACATAATTAACATAACATTATTGGTGGGAAAGTATTAAATTAAGTTAATATCATTATTACATAGGTCTATTGCTAAATTACTTAATTATTAACAGGTTCGAATTATAATGTTTTTGGTTATAAAGTATTTACAAAATGGTGTCGTTCTATAGCAGCCCGGTGAGCCTTTAAAAAGGCTAATTAATGCCACCAGCAGTATAAATACTCACAGGTGAACAATTGTTAAGCAAGAGGCCAGAGAGAAGACTTTTGATGAATCACTGCTGTGCCATTATCTATAAAGTAGTTCTTTAAGGGTTCACCGGTATACCAGTTAACTTAATGTAGACTGAAACAGTGGGGATCCTTGAGCTAAACATTAAAACCTGTTGACAAAAAAGCTTTCGGGACGCATTATCTTCATCACTATTTCTGCATGTGGCTTATTAAAGTGATTAGGATGCCAACAAAAATAGTTTCATTGCAGAATTTGAATAACATATTAATTGATTCTATAGACCTTATTTTAATGTCGAAACGAAACAAAATTTGTGCAAACGGAACTTGTAGAGTAGTTTGAAGTTAGCGCGAAAGTTGATGCTTGTTACAAAAAGTAAATTTACTGTTTTATTTAAAAAAAAATTATTTAATGCTTTATTTGCACATTTCCAAAATGCCATTCCTATGGAGAAGAACAGGCAAGAAACTCCATAGTCTGTTGTCAACCAAATTAAAACTAGTTAAATGATCTTACTCACACCATCTAATTTATTTGACAAATATTATATAATTCCAATATATAAAAACTATATGTACACTTAAAGAAAACAAATCAATATGAGATGGATTACAATATTTTAATATAACTAGGATGTAAAACAGTAGTTGAAGATAGAGAAAACAAATTGATATGAAATGGATTAAAATATTTTAATATAACTAGGATGTAAAATGTCGTCGTCTTGCCAGCGCCCGCACAACGTCGACGCGACGTCAACGCCGCGATGACGTTGTGCGGGCGCTGGATAAAGTGCGCGCCACAAGTTAACATCTGAAAACAGATAATAATTTATTATTAATAATAGTCTTGTTTCAAGTGGCCACTAATTAGTTTTTTTAATTTATCTTCAACTTATCTTTGGATCTGAAGTCAAAATAATAAAGTGCGCATCTGAAAACAGATAATAATTTATATTTAGTTCTAGACGGCGCTGACGCCCACGTAAACATAGTCTCCGTAGAAATATTTCATTTAAAATTCATAATTTAGTAATTAAGTGTTAAAAACTAGTGTAGTCAATAAAATAAGCTCCAATAACTATGTGAAAACGTTTGCAAGTGTTTAAATACGTGTATCTAAAAGTTATAAGCCAAAGAAATAATAGTGCTTACAAGTGACATTTCTGATACAAATATCAAGTGAAATTATCATAAACTATTCGAAGAAACCCCTAAACAACAGTGATACAGTGACGAGTAAACAATAAACGTTTGAAATTACCTCAAAAACAAAACAATATAAGTGATCCTAACAAATTAAAAACTTGTTTACGATTTTTGAAATGCAAAACCGTTTTTTCTAAAACAACCGTCATTGTTTGAAAAACAAATCAAACTTAGATACCAAAGACTAATTTAAACTATTTGCATCAAGTGAATGTGGCCGAGTGGTAAACACTGTTGCTATTTACTTCACCTATTTATCATCAATGGTCATACGTTCGAAACCAAGTGGAGACAAAGTTACTTTTCGAATTATAATACAAATTATTTCTAATAATATTTGTAAAGATTTAAAAAGATTATAAAAATGAATTTCTTTGAAAATATTACATTTAGGACTACAAAAACAAGGTCAATAAACCATTCACCAACCGATGATTATGATGATATAAGTGGGACAACACTAGATGGCGCCACCAACACGCCTAAGGAGTTTAATGAAGATATTCTATCAGATGATGAAAATGAGCTTATATGTCGACTTAAAATTCAAATAGAAGAACTTAAGGCTAAATTAACGACTGCTCAAGAAGAAATATTTTTTTTACGCTCCGAAAACAAAGACCTTCACAACTCATTAGTAAAGAATAAAACTTTTGTAAATGAAAACAAAAACTGCGATAAGCCACTCACATCGTGCGTACCCTTATCTCTATCACCACCAAAGTCAGAATTAAAAGCTGATGAGAATACCTCCGAAGAGTCGTCTCGCCCAGACACAGAGGGCGCCACTGTTACCCAAGTTATGCCTGAAGTAACGACTCGCTGCCGCGCAAAATTAGATAATGGGAAATGTTTGAAAAAAGTTTGTATAATTAGTGATAATAAAACTAATAGTATTTTAGAAACTGCTGAAAACACTTTTAAAAATGCTGAAATATTTCATTATTGCATGCCTAATGCAGGCATATTAAATCTCCTTGCGAAATTAGAATTAAAACTATTAAACTATACTCTAAAGGATTATTGTATTATCCTAATGGGTGAAAAAGACTTTCATGTCTCTACTAACTATGAAAAATTGGTTAACAACATTAAGAGTATACTTGAAAAAATAACACATACCAATATCATTTTATGTTGTCCTAACTTTAAACTGAATAACAACGTAATTTTATTTAACAAGAGAATAGAAGCTTTTAACCGTCTTTTACATTTAAGTAATCAAAGATATGAGTATACGTTCACATTTGACAGTAATAAAAACCTAAAATATACATATGCTATGTTCACTAAATATACAGGTAAAGTTAACAATTTTGCAATATATAATATCTTCACGAAATTACAAAAATACATATACTACTTAGACGTATGTTACGAAAACTGTAAAGTTACAATGATTAAATACGAAGAAAACAAAATTAAAATGAATGAATGCAAACCAGGGACAATTCCCTACTACTTTAAAAAACTTAATAGTCACAATAGTAAACGAAACTCTTTAATTAATTATAATTGTCCTCAAACCAATACTCTACAAGTTGAAAACTTAACTTCTAATCAAAATCAGCTTTTTCGCATATAATCATCTTACAATTCTACACCAAAATATAAACGGTCTGATGTCTAAATCAGATCTTCTCACATTGACTCTTGATAATGAGCAAAAATCTATAGACGTATTGTGTATTACAGAACACAACATGATTTTGAACGACATAGATATGTTAAACATTCGTGATTATAAACTGGCTTCCTGTTTCTGTAGAAAAAGCCGACACGGTGGGTCTTGTATTATCGTTAAAAGATCGCTCCAGTATGCTGCAATACATGATATTACTAAATGTTCGATAGAAAACATCATAGAGTGTTCTGGTATTGAGCTAATTGAGCATAACATTTTTATAATTTGCATTTATAGACCCCCGAGATCGAATTCAGAAGATATAAATAACTTCTTCACAATTATAAATTCAATTTTAAGTCGATTTTGTTACAAAAAAAAAGAAAGTAATTATATGCGGTGACTTCAACATTAATATACTTACAAAAACATTTGAAACAATTACATTTAAACATATTCTAGATAGCTATAATTTAAAATTAGGTATTAATGAACCCACGCGGCTGTCTAGTAAGACGTGTATTGATAATGTAATTTATAACATCAAAGGATGTACAGCAAAAGTAACTGAGCTCGCATTATCAGACCACACAGCTCAGTTAGTCACCTGCCCAGTCCAAACAAGATTCTTGCTTAAATCTTGGAATGTAGAAAATCGAGACTACTCTAAAGAAAACATAAAGAAATTTAAGACTGTATACACTCCCTTAAATTTACAAGTGTATTTGAGAGTACTGATCCTAACCTAGCATTTGATGAATTTTATGACTTATTTTGCTTGTTTTATAATCTTTGCTTCCCTACGATAACAAAGAAAATATCGGCTAGGTCGCGTCCGCAATGGATAACAAAGGGTCTTAAAGTATGTTGTAAACGTAAACGACAGCTACTATGGCAATACAGAAAAACACCCACTGAATTAAATAAGACAAATTACAAATCATTATCGTCAAGATTAAATCGCGTTATTAAACTCACGCAAAAGTCACGTAATGATGATTACATTAACTCTGCAAATAATAAATCGCAAGCGACATGGAAGATTTCAATGCTAATAAACTCAACATACCAAAGGATCAAATAAAACAAATTATTTCCAATGGCAATACGATAAGTGATCCTGAAGAAATTGCGAATCATTTTAATAATTTCTTTATCGACCAAACTACGAGTTCCGTAACAAATTACACAAAATGTTGCATCCCATCATTCCCATCTAAATCAAGTTCAATTTTTGTACATCCTACTGTACCTGAAGATATTAATAGAATAATTAGAAATTTAAAAAACACTAACAGCACCGGTTATGATTATATATCAACAAGAATTCTTAAACTTGTATCTATAAAAGTATCACATATTCTTAGTTATGTAATAAATTTAAGTATTTTAAACGGAGTTTTCCCAAACAAACTAAAATTAACTTTAATAAAACCTTTATTTAAGAAAAAACGACAGAAATGATATGAGTTGCTATCGTCCAAAAGCTCTTGTACCAATTATATCAAAGATATTCGAAAAAGTGATACATGACAGTATTTATAATTATTTTGAATCAAATAATCTTTTTTGTAATGAGCAAGTTGGGTTCCGAAAGAACAAATCAATAGACATAGCTGTATACAATTTTCTCCATACAGTATTAACCCAAATGGATAAGGGTAAGCAATCTTGTGCACTATTCATGGACCTTACAAAGGCTTTCGATTACGTTAATCATAAAATTTTGCTGGATAAGTTATACGCCTATGGGATAAGAGGAAATATTTACGAACTAATTAAATCTTACTTAGATAATAGAACTCAAATCACCCAGGTCTCTAGAATATGTCCTTCTGTGAAAAAACTTATTCACTACTCTTCAGCATGTAGAATCGTTAGCTCTGGAGTTCCACAAGGGAGTGTACTGGGTCCACTTCTATTCATCATATATATAAATGATCTTCCCAAGATAACAAACTACAACACCGTTTTATTTGCTGACGATAGTACAGTACTCTTTACAGGTGACAATAGATTGCATATGGAATCAGAAATAAACTTGACCCTCAGCAATATTATAAACTGGTTAAAAATAAATAATTTAAATATTAATCTTAGCAAAACAAATATAATAACATTTAGAAGTAAAGTTAATAAAATAACTAACATGAACATAAATTACAATAATAATAAGATCCAAGAAGTAGAGGTAACTAAATTTCTAGGTGTAAATATTGATAATACTCTAAACTTCAAACAACATGTGGAATCGTTATGTTCTAAACTGAATAAATACTCCTATGCTCTGTACATGTATACTTAGACAAACAGTCAGTAGCTCAACTTTAATTACAGCCTATCATGGATATGTTGCTCCCCTTCTAAGGTACTGTGTTATTTTTTGGGGTAACTCCACTGATAAGGAATCTGCCTTTAAGGCACAAAAGAAATGTATACGTGCAATAACCAATATTAAGCATACGGAGAGTTGTAAACCATTATTTATAAAATTAAACATTCTTACTTTACCATGTATATATATATTAGAAGTTGTATTATTCGTTAAGAAAAACATGTGCTACTTTAAGAAATTAAACAGCGCAAGATTAAATTGTAACTTGAATTTACCGGGTAACAAGACAGCGTTAGTGAATAAAAGTATTTTATGTATGGCTCCACGCATTTATAATAATCTACCCAGATCTATTAAAGAAATTTCAAATATTTATGTATTCAAAAATAGTATTAAGAAACTGTTATTAAAGAAAGCTTATTATAGTATTAGAGAATATTTAGAAGATAAGAGTATTATATAAAGTTAAGCATAATGCGTTAGTTGTAGTCATTTTGTATATTGTTAAGTTTGCATACCTTTTGTGGTAGAATGTGGCTAATGTGCACTATTAATATATAAGAACTTCTCGTACCCATGTTCGCAAACGAATAAATGATTTGATTTATTATTAATAATAGTCTTGTTTCAAGTGGCCACTAATTAGTTTTTTTAATTTATCTTCAACTTATCTTTGGATCTGCAGTCAAAATAAAAAGGTGTGCGCCACAAAACATCTGAAAACAAAATATACTCATTAGTTTTTGAATATTATCTTTAACTCATCTTTGGAACTGTATTATTTAAATTTCTTCGGAAGCTCATAGTTAACACACTTTCACGCTTTACAATTTATAAATAAAATGATTAGTGACTATCAAATACATACATTGGTTTAAAACCTAATTTGTTTCAGCCCACAGCCTATTCACAAGAGCCTGTTGTAAGGCTCGTCCCCTCCGTAGGTCCATGTTGACACGGCGGTTACGTGGATCCTGAGTATCCAATGAATGATCAGCTTCGGCTCTCAAATTGATTTCAATCTAGAAGAGATAAAATACTTTTTAATAAATAGAAAGACAGGAATTATAAAAAAATAATAATTATAAATTAAATACCTGGTGCTGTCGCTGCCTTTCAGCATTGGTCTCCTCAGCTGTGAGAGGTATTACAGGGACTCGGTGTCTATTGGCAATGTTATGCAGAACACTGCATGCATTGTCAATTTTCCCTGCTTTGATAGGGCTATAATGCAAAGTGCGTGCCACAAGCAAACATCTGAAAACATATTTTTGTCTTATTTACACTCTAAGTGATGTTAGAAAGATAGCTTAAATCAATATTATGTGTTCATTGTATTACCTGAAACGTGCTTTAAGTAGACCAATGCAGCGTTCCACTAAGTTTCTTGTGGCTACATGTCGCATATAATAATTATGCTCAGGAGTTCCCTCAGCTGTGTTTAATATAGGAGTCATAAGTGTTTCCCTCAAGGGATACCCACTATCACCTAAAGAATAAAAGGCAATATGTAATTTTTACTAAATAGTTTTATAAGAAATAACCTAAATGCTCTTTACAGAATTACAATTTACAAAAATAAAGTGTCTTAAGGGTTTCTTTTACCTACCTAATAAAAACATTTGCTCTCCATTGCGACTGAGCTCGGCCAAGTGATGACTCAAAGGATGATTTTGCCACACCATTGAGTCATGTGTTGACCCAGGGTTGCTTGGGTCAACACACAATATATTTAAATCAGCATCACAAATCTATAATTGAAAAGGATTTATGTACTGCACTGTCTGATGTCGTTTTATTTTATTTAAATTGAAAAATACTTACAATCATGACATTGAGTGAGTGATAACCCTTTCGGTTATAAAAGCGCTAGTGATAACCCTTTCGGTTATAAAAGCGCTCTTCATTTAGTAAGGGCCTTATAATAGCAACATGAGTGCCATCAATGCATCCGATGACCCCAGGAATGCCATACTGGTAGAATCTGCACAATCATATCAATGTTTCATTTATTACATACTTACATTAAATTACAAAGAAAAACTCAAATAAGCTTTGTCTGTTAAGTAAGATGTGACAGAAAACTAGGCCTGCATTTTAATTAGGTATATGGAGTGCTACTTACTTAGCCTTGACTAAATTCCTACTCTGGCTAGGCTATCACTTGGCCAAGTCACATATTTGTGAAACACACTATTTAAAGCATTTGTTACTTCATTCACAGCCCGCGAAACGATGGTCTGAGAAACGATAAGATGGAATGATTGCCCAACCAAAGTTTGGAATGAGCCCGTCGCGTAAAACGCGAGCGCAATGAGTACCTGTAATAAATATACATGTTAAATTTGAACCACTACTTTTGAAGGTGATATAACAAATTTATATATTACGAACATACATCGTTTCCACAAACATCTGTAATTACTATATATATCAAGCTAATAAATGGTTTTCTATTCATCCGCAGTTATTAGGATGTAATCTTTACTAACCTTAGTAGAAGGCGAGATGGCGTCGGATCTTTGTTGTACTTTTAAATGAGGAGTTAACTCAGACACTAACTGGCTAACTTGCTCTTTACCGAGACGAAAGGTTTTAATAAATTCCGTCTCTCCGAGATCGCGGAATGGATCCTTGATCCACACCAAGCCTCAACCTGGCACGGAATTGACGACGCTGAAGATTTCGGCGTCGACGGTCACATAAATTGGCAAGGACTAAAATACGAAAACGCAAAGCAGCAGCAGCTGGTCTCATTTTTGATTTAATTAAAAGTAAAACCACGAGTTTACTGGAGCAACTTTTGCAAGTACGTTGTATTTGCAAAATGGCGCGTTTTCGTTGACCGTTGAGTTTGACGTTTAATGTCGTACTTCAACTGCTGTCAAAAAATTACCGGCCATCGGTCATATTCACTCAACTCTCGGCTCAATCGTTCCAATGGCCAATTGTGACATCGTAAAATGGTCCCACTAACCCCACCCACTCAGACGATTCAAGCAACTGTAAATAGCAGACTCGGGCGCCAGTGGTCACGCACACATGCCCCGCGCGCTTGTAGTAGTGCAACCGATTCGCGCGGTTGTTCGAAGCTTTGCCTCTGTTCCGTTTATCTACTCATGTGCTATAAGTCAAAGTTGATTTTTTGTAAGACCGCAGTGGCGTAACTACAGGGTGGCAGGACTGGCAAAATGCCACGGGCCCCCGACCCAAGAGGCCGCGAGTTCAGTTATTTTTTTTAAGTTTATACCTGAGTATTTTATTCAGTGGCTTAGCGTGACTTGGACCCCGCATACAAAATTATTTTGGGGCCCTTATGAAGGGTAAAGAATTCTCAAAAAAGAAAGAAAAAATTGCATAAAATTAAAAGAAATACTTATTTATCATAATTTTCTGTCTCTTTTCCAAAAAAATTACAAGCAATTTAAATAAAATATGTAACACATCCTTGCCTTTTTTCGGCAAACTTATTTATTGTATCATTTATAGATGATGAGGACTTGAGTTTTTCTTAAGTTCCTGACTCAATGGACAATAGTCACAGGTCTGTCAGGTGTTCATGTCCCATTGTAAATTCATCTTCTGTGCCCTACCTTATTCTAGGAATTTAACTGATGAGCAGAATAGGCACATTTATAATTTAAATTTGTTAATTTATAATATAACAATTCGCCATAGTGAAACTATTTTGTATTTTGAGACAAACAATTTCATTAGTAAATTTAAACTGACAGAGTACAGTATGTATATGTCAACTATATGTAAGCGACGAATTGCTAAGTTGTTAGCATATAATCTACATGATAAAGGTACTAATTTTGTATCGAATGTTTTTGATAATGTTAGTAATATTACTAACAGCTCTTTTACATCTTGTAATTTAAACTACAAGATAGGACAACGGGAAGCCTGCATGAATTGAATGTTGTTCATCAAAACATGCAAGGTCTCTCCGGCAAGGAATTAGAGTTAAGTTTATTTATTGAGAATTACAGTGTTCAGGTGTTATGTTTAACCGAGCACTGGTTAAAAACCCATGAGGTACTAGTATTTAATAGTGTTTATCATTCCATACAAAGTGCGTTCGTAAGAAAGACCACCATTCGAGGAGGGTCACTTATAATAGTTTCAAACAATTTAAAATGTAAAGAACGTCCCGATATTGTCAACCTTTCTATCGAGCGCACTATTGAGCTGTCTTGTGTTGAACTAGATCGGTATGTTATAGTGTGTGTTTATCGACCCCCTATAGGAGACTTTAATTTATTCGAATCGGTTATGGAGGACTCGCTTAATAAAATTAAATCTAGTAGGAAAAGAATAATAGTATGTGGGGATTTTAATGTTAATATTCTAGAAGTTACAGTAACTACTACAAGCTTACTCAATCTTTTTAAGTCATACGGTTTGGTTAATTTATTTTGTGAACCAACTAGAATAACAGCATCATCTTCAACCTGTTTGGATAATATATTTAGCAATTGTGATGCTACTAATAAACAAATTTTAAGTGATTTAACATCTGATCACTGTGGCCAATTAGGTAGTTTTTTTTTTTTTTTTTGGTAGAGATCTTTGCAGTTAGCCTGAGCGCAGGCTTTGACTGCTTCACCGGACTTTTGGCGAGGGCCTTAAGGCCTCCAGCCAGAGCAATAGGAAAAACTAACTACGTCAGCAACGTCCACTAAGGGCACCCCCTGCGGGGTTCGGACCTCGACTTAGTGCGTTGCTAACAATCTTAATAAAGGAAAACAACAAGGGATGGCTGGATCTAAGTTTTTATTATTTAGGGACATATTTTTATTGCTAGTTTGGCCGGCTCGGGCCAGCTTGGTCTAGGGACGGGAGGATAACATTTACGTTACTATTATTTAGAATACGCGACGGGCCTCGCCGGCGAGGACGTAATATACGGCGGTTGTGTTGTGTAATGCTACTGCTAGCTAAATCGAATGCTCCTTGGAGAAGCGTTGTTTTATCGTCAGGGTAGGAGAGAGTATGTCTGGGGCGTTTAATCTTAGATATTACGGAAGGTACGTATCGCGCGGCCGCTACGATTAGCGGGTTACGGTGGCTTTCGGAGGAGTCGAAGAATCGGATCGCGGCGCGTTTCATGAACTGCTTGATTGTTGGCAGCTTTAAGTCACAGTGCAACTGCAAGTTACGGACGTAACCTGGAGCGCCTGTGGCTCTACGCATGAAACGGTTTTGCAGAGTTTGCATTCGTTTGAGTCGATAATCGGGTACGTGAGAGAATACGACGCTGCCGTAAGTCATGATAGGTCTCACACACGCAGTGTAAATTCTCATCTTACAATTAAGAGAGAGTTTACTGTGCTTGTTCAACATACAATGAAGTCGGCCGAGAGCGAAGGCGGCTCGCGCGCACCATAGCCAATCCCACTGGCGAAGAAAGGCACATGACTAGAAACATTGTGCTAGAATATTTCAGTTCATTAATTATCTGAATTATATAATTAAGCTTATTACTTCAAAATTAAACAAATTTTACTTTCAAAATGTCTTTATTTTCTTCTACAGCTATGTATTACCATTAAAACTAGGTGTTTTTTAATTTTTGTATAGTAAGTTCATGGATTTCTTGCCGTCTTGCCTCTTCATTAGCAAGATGTATCATTTTTAATTTGTGCTCCTCTTCTATGAACTGGTGTTGCTTTAGGGTAGTCTCCTTTTGCAACTGTACCAGTTCCAATCGGGCTGCACTTAATTTATCCAGTCTGCTAGTAACACTTGCTTTTGTAACAGTGTCTGGTTTTAATATATTTGACACCCTTGTTTTCAGTGCCTTTGGATGCCACTTTTCCCATTTATTTTCTGAAAGCACAAGTTCAAATATTAATATATTGTAACACACCTATTATTTTACTTTCCATAGAATCTACAAAGTTATTCTACAATTTTGCTACTCACTACTTTTTCTAATATTAATATTGCAAAAATAGATAGAGATAAGTAATACCTTTTTGAGATTCATTATCCTCTACATTTATTTCCAGGATTAGTGACTCGTTCATGTCTAAAATAATAAAATTAATTAAATATCAACTTTGAAATTAAAATGTAACATGTAGGGTTGAGGTACTAATGTTCGTATATGTAGGGTGAACGAAATCAAAGTTCTCAGTGCGTACTCACGTTTTAATTAAGTCCTCACGTTTACAATTACTATCGATACACAAAGGTTCAGAAGGCGAACACAACAGATACGTCACACACAGCACAAATACATATTATACTGTCCAATTTTACGATCTCTCACAGAACAAACAATTAAGCAACCGCGCGGGTTAGAGGTGCGAATTTACTAAGTCATTTTAAGGTTAACTGTCGCTAATGTATATTTCCGCTACCGTGTGCGTGAGCGCAGTCTACGCACACGGGTGCGTGGATGTTGCGCGTTCCCACTGCACCGTAAGATGGTATCGTCCGGCACGGTAACTACCGATTGTGACGTATATGCTGGATTAATAACATTATTATAAATACCGTGTAATGTAAATATTAATTTGTACAGTATTATTGTTTAGTTATTTAAGTTACTTTTATATAATTGTATATATTTTATATAATTTTATATATTTTATATAATTGTAAATATATCTAGGTAAATATTTATTTATTAGTATTTGGTGAGTTATTTTATAATGTATATGTATATAATATATATAACATAAATAAATAATGTAAGGTAGGTAGCCCACAAACATTTATAAGTGTGCTGTTGAAACCTGCAGTAAATTGGCTGACGTTGGTCTACAATGTTGTTGTAAGGTGTGTTACAACAATGTGAATTGGTTGGACAATCTGTTTGTGAGTAGTATTAGAAAAAAACATGCTACAGACCTGGTATTTTAATATCAGCATGGGTGGTCAGTGGGTCATCTTAGGGGCAGAGTGTAGGAGTTGGAGTATACGCTTAGGGGCACTATGAAAAGCAAAGAAAACCAAAAAAAAAAAATTTTGGTTAAAAAAAAATTTTTGGACTTGGTCAATTTTTCGAAGTTTTTTTTTTCGGAATTTTTCCGATTTTTTTGCAGTATCGGGTTGACCTTGTCTGTAGCAACCATTTAGGGTCTGAGAAGCATGGCCCTACGACGCACCGTTTCCGAGATATCAGCCTTCTACCGGTTTATTATTTTATATAAAACAATTTATATTTCCAAAATGGTAGCTCGTATGAGATTGTTTTCGGGAAAGAAATTGTTGCTCTACTCAAAAGCCATGAGGTCATGTAAAAAAATTAGCAAAAACTTCGAAAAAAAAATAATGATCAAAATTTTCTAAGTGTCGGTCGTCGATTCAGCTAGAGTATTCTTAGGGCCAAAGGACTTAGTCAAATTTTCGAAGTTTTTTTTTTTTTTTCGGAATCTGTCCGATTTTTTTGCAGTATCGGGTTGACCTTGTCTGTAGCAACCATTTAAGCTCTGAGAAGCATGGCCCTACGACGCACCGTTTCCGAGTTATGAGCCTTTTCCTTAAACGGCATTTTAACGTACAGATATTCTATTTCACGATGAAGGTTTGGTCTTGTTTGTTGTTAGCCGTGCACATGCACATTGAGTTAGTGTGCGTAACCTCGGGAGCGCTCAGTCACGATCGCGACGCGGTCGAAGTCACTAGTGTTCTTGTACCCGCGCAAGATGTCAGCACAAAGTACCGTCAGCAAGGCAAATAAACGCAGAAAAGTCGTCCACAGTGAGGTAACATTTTTTTTTTACATTCAATAATTTGTTGAATTAGTTGAAAGTCACTAATTCCGATTATATTTATATTTTAGGGTCGAAGCATGATAGCTAGTGTTTACCATTTCCTGAAAGATGAGTTTGAATTTACAAAATCGGTTATGGAGCCTAGCTGTGATTTGTCTCATTTACGAAATATTACACAGCGTACAGCAGAAGCCACAGGTGTTTCTCTTTCAACTGTCCAACGGATCTTGAAAGAAGAGAAGGAATTGCCATGCGCTTCCTCAAAGTTTACTTCTCCTATGAAGAAAAGAAGGAAACGAGATAATAAGATAGAAATAGACAATTTCACAGCTGATGTTGTCCGGAGTACGATACAAAATTTTCATGTCGTCCATAAAGAAATTCCAACGTTGGCAAAATTAAGAACAGTTTTAAATGAAAAAATTGGCTTTGAAGGTTGTCTCGAAACGCTCCGTCAGTTATTGCTGAAATTAGGATACAAGTGGCGTAAAACAGAAAATAACCGTAAAATTTTGACTGAACGTCATGATATACAGATGTGGCGCCTAAAATATTTAAAGAAGATGTCGCAATATCGCTCTCAAGGACGACCAATTGTCTACACCGATGAAAGTTATGTCCTTTCAACACACGTGCGAAACAACACCTGGGCACAAAAAAAAGACAGCACGCCATTTTTAAAAAAGATTAGCACAGGCACTCGATTTATATTGGTGCACGCGGGAACAAAGGATGGATTTATTGAAAATGCCTGTTTGGTTTACAAGGCCAACTCAACAGCTGGCGATTACCATTCCAATATGAGCTATGATAATTATATTAAATGGCTCAACGAAAAACTTTTACCCAATTTACCCGAAGGCGCAGTCATTGTCTTAGACAATGCTTCTTATCATAACACACGAGCTGAAAAATTACCAACATCGGCAACAAAGAAAACAGATATGCAGCAATGGCTCAGAGATAAGGGTATAGCATTTAAACAAACAGATCTTAAATTGGAATTGTACGATACAATTAAAAAACACAAAGATCAACACATAACATACAAAATCGATAACTTTATCAAGAGCAAAGGTTTTGATGTCATACGCCTCCCCCCTTATCACCCAGAATTAAATGCGATTGAAAATATTTGGGGAATTGTAAAAAATTATATCGCTTCAAAGAATATTGTGCAAAACATGACATATACCGAAAAACTTATCAATGAAAGCTTGAACAGAGTTACTAGCGAAACTTGGCATAAAACCTGTAGTCATGTTGAAAAAATTGAAAAGGATTACTTGAAATATGTTGACCTGGATTTTGAGTTTATCATTAATCTGCAAAATGATTCCGATGACAGCGAATCAGAATCCGAAGACCAATCTGACAGTAATTAAAATAGCTAATTATTTCAACTTTGTTTTTTGATCTATTCTTTATTCTTTTTGCTAAATTAAAATGTATCACATTATAACCTAAGTGTTTCTAGTAACTTATTATATTGCATTCCCATTACATAAAAAAAAGTGTTATAAGAGCTAAATAATCATAAATTATTAAATCGCAGTAACAAAAATTAAAACTTAATTTAAAAATGCGTTTCACATTTCTTTGCTAACGCTGCTTCAGTTTACACACACAAACGTGCGTGTCTGTACATGTCACTACTACAACCATGGCCAAACCTTCATCGTGAAATAGAATGTCTGTAAACGGCCTTCTTTGTAGTAAGTAAGGGATGTGAGGTATAACAATGAATTGATAAGATCAAGAATGTTTTAAGAAATAGGATGAAATAACGTCCGATATCATCGAAAACGTAAGTAATTTAATTATTACATTGAATCAATGTTAACAAGATCTTTGAATAACGATTGGAAGTAAATGATATGATGATATGAGAAGTTATACCTCAGAAATGACTGGTTAATTGTAAGGAAAATGTAATCGATAGTTTTAAGAGTTTCATTCTGAATGTAGGTACTTAGATTTTAGACAACGGCATTGGCACGGTAATACTACAACCCGGGCGCAATAACTAGACACCTGGCTCGAAACTCGACCCCCCTCCCGCTACCCCGCGCGAGGCCCCGCTCTCGTCCTTCAGTAGCGTCAGCATCGCTGTTACCGTTGCACGTAATCTTTCTTGAGTTTCGGAGTCATTCGTTTGCTGTTATAATTATTTTTGTTGAGTTTTTGTTATCGTTACGTTTGGACCTTTTATTTGTTTATTGTTATTGGATTTTTCAATATTTACATATTAACTAAAATTAAGTATTAATACATTAATTAAATAATATTAATTAAGTTATAACAATTATTATTATTATAAAAAAAACAACAATTTCCATTATAAATTATAATAAAGTAAGTAGTAAACTTACTTATAATAAAGCTGACCACAAAAATAAATTAAAAAACCATAATGTTTACGTTTCTTTTTTGCACTCAGTACTATAGACAAACGTCATTTGAGCCAGGTGTCTAGTTATTGCGCCCGTGTAGTATAATACAGTACTCCAACTTCATACAAACGGACGAAACGCGAGCTATACCTACGCGCTCGATCTCGGGGTGCGCTCGGGTCGCAGACAGTCACGGCTGTACCGCAGTGTCGAACGGACGGTGTGTGTTTTTTTTAACAATAACCGCGCGACTTTTTCTCTAAAAATCAGTTAATATGACGAGTAGGAAATATTGTGCTGTTTTTGGTTGTATGAATTCGTCAATAACGCATTTTTAATTAACCTTTATGAATGCGGATTTATTATACTTTAAAATTTAACAATAAAGCATTTCGTACGACTCAGTCGAGGCGCAAATATTTTTCGGTCGCAAATTTATGAGCCCGATTGGTTTTTCAAACAAAAACATGTTTTTTTAATTTAATCTACCAATAAAAAAACAACACGCATTTTTATTGAACACTTCCTATACAATATACAAGTATTGAATTTATTTATATAAAAAGGATATTTACAATCACAAAACTAAATAGAAACAGAAAGTAGGCAAATGTAATTAAAATGTTGGAGACGGGCAGCCCTAACGCATGTTTACGTACCGCGCGGCTGTAGGCATTTATTTCTATCATGCGGCCGAGTTCCACTACTGTATGATAATATTACCGTGGCATTGGCGTAGCCAGTTTAATGCGCATTTAACATGACACTATTTTTTCTTCTGGTAAATGAAGCAGAAGAGGTGACGCCTAATTTATGGCCTATTGACCTTATGGAGTTTCTTGCCGGTTCTTCTCCATAGGAAGAACACTTTGGAACCGAGCAAGTCGCGCCTTTTTTATGAGAAGTAAAAACATTTTGATTTTGATATTTACTTAATCGCGTTTGAATTAATGTAAGTTTGATGAAAAACAAAAGTAAGATTATGTTTATCTAATCCATAAATTAAGAAATATAAATTCTAAGATCGTATAAATAGCTTTGCGAAGTTTCTAAAAGAATAAGAACTCGCTTTGTAAGACTTGTATAAAACGCTTTAAAAGCTCATCAAAGTAAAACCAAACATCTCCGAATTTCACATGGAATATTTTTTAGAACTACAAAACTTTCTTGCTGATTTTCTTGAGGAACAGGTTAATTAGCTTTCAAAATAAAACATAATATACTAAATAGCTAACAGATCTCACAAATTAACTACGCCTATATACAGTGGAATAATGGTTAAGCACTATAAGAAAAGACATGAAAAACACCTTATCTTAATACCACACGTCTTAGATTACTGTGTGATCATAAGTATCTGCTGTTTTTACACGACTGCCCAAAAAGGAGTGTTATGTTTTCAGGGTTCATGTATGTATGTATGTAGGTATGTATGTATGTAATGAAATCGCCTGCAAAGGGTTCCGAACGATTTTTTTTTTGTGTTGTGTCATGCTTTTTTGTTGTTCACTAAAAGGTATTAAATAAAAAAAATATAATTAAAAATTAAAAAACACGCTTTGAAATTTGTAAGCCACCCTTCACTTGCCGCAAAGTTTTTGATGCTTAGAGTAGACGCGAACTCTTTTGCTTTTTCCTTCAACAAGTTCCCGCTAATAGACACTTTTTGTCCTCTACACTGTCTTAGCCAAATGACCAGGCTTTCTTCCAGACGAGGAAATTCACCTTTAGTAGTTCTTTTCCGTACTCCAGAAGTTTGAGCAGCATTAATTTTCTCCTTGTGCTTTATTATGGTCGAGAGAGTACTCAGAGGAATCTTAAATTCTTTTGCAACATCACTCTTCTTCTCACCATCCTCTACTTTTTCGATTAACTTCTTCTTTTCAGCAATCGTCAAACATTTATACTTTCTAGGGCTCATAACTAACACAAACTTTTAATCTGCATACCAACGAAAGAGTAACAGTAACTGAAATATAACTAAACAAACCAATTCGTGAGAACTGTGTGTGTCAAATAGTCAAACTAATCAAAACAAAAACAAAGTGTCCACACAGTGTGACAAACAAGTGTGTCGTGTACGTTGATACAAGTTTGAACTTGTCGCAAAATGTACTTACAATCTTTCCGCCTCTTTCTCTCTGCAACTTTGAATTGTCGAGTGTTGGACGCCGATAAGTTCGAATTAACGCGTCGTTTTGTTATATAGCAATGATTTTTTCGTTCGAATTACCAAGTGTATGAAAATGTATTGATTTAGTTCGAAATATAAAGAGATTTTGTAGGGAACTCGTGATCACTTTGAATTATAGAGAGGTTCGAATTATCCAGGTTTGAATTAACGAGAGTCAACTGTATCTATTACTATCAATGTACGTATATCTGTTCTCAATATTTTCTTCATTCTTCTAACACCGTCATAAAAAAATATGTTTTTAACTTTAGTGCGGGTGACAGTTTTCATCACTCACATTAATAATTAATTGTCATCTGTCACTGTCAAAATTGTCACTTGTATTTCCTTGACGTAACGTTTCGCTTTACTCTAAGTTTTTGATTTTTACATTTTTATTACATATTTAGTTTTAGTATTTTTATTTTGTTCTTATTTTGTGTTTAAAATGTATGGGTTTTTGTTAAGTATGAATTTAGTATCTACTATTTAATTAATTTTTGATGCCGGTCTATTATCATTGTTTATCTTTTTTTTTTTTATTCATCTCATACGCCTCATATGAAACACTGTGTGAGTTAGTGGGTGCCTGACAGTTCTTTGTCTAAAGTAATACTTTTAACTGTCAACTACGCGTTTTAAATTAATTTGTTAGTTTTTTTTTTTGTTTACTTTTTATATTTATTCGTATTATATATTTATCCTGTATTATTTAATGCTTAACGACTTAAATCTTAACGATAGCTTCCTCTCATGCTCTTCCTCGGATAGTTTTGTTAGTGCCGGCAGTGACAATTCTCCACCTATCACACTACGTGAAAAAATCGCCTCTGCGTTTTCTACCACTCCCAATGACCTTCATTTAGTCCACATTAATGCCCAGAGTGTTCCCGGCCACTACAATGACCTTCTGGCGTCTATTAGCAGTGAACACATCGACGCTCTGCTGATATCAGAGTCATTTCTTAAACTTTCTACACATTTTGCTCTCCCTGGCTTCGTCCTGATCCGCAATGACCGGACTGGCAAAGGTGGTGGCGGTGTGGCTATTTAACTTCGTGCTGACATATCCTTTAAGATAATTTACACCTCTCCCAATCTATACTCCGAATCAGCTGAATATATTTTCATTGAGGTTATCATTCACCACACCAAAGTATTACTAGTTGTAATATACTGCCCGAACCTTCACCCTTTACAACCACATCATAGCAATGGGGGACTTAAACACTTGCTTGTTAAAGCGTGACACCCGTTCTATTAAGCTTTCATCTCTTTTGTCTTCCTTCAACCTTGACATTCTACCATCTTCTGCTACCCACTTTGCTCCTAATTGCACTCCTTCTCTTCTTGACCTCATGATTGTTTCGTCTCCTAATAATGTTTCTGCTCATGGCCAATTTACAGCTCCCTTCTCCTATCACGATCTTGTATTTATGTCCTATCGAATCCGCCATCCCAAAATCTAACCTCAATACCTCCTACTAAGAAATTATCGCAGCATGGACCTTCAGGCGTTGAGATGCGATGTTGAGGCTGTTGATTGGTCGACGCTGCTTACAGCACAGAACATTGATGATGCTTTATCTTTCTTCAATGCTAAGGTCATTGAAATATTTGATAAGCATGCTCCTAACCGTCCAATAAAAATAAAGCATGAGTCTGCACCCTGGATAACATCCACCATTAAGGAGCTTATGGTTATAAGGGATAGAGCTAAAAGTAGGTATAAGCGGAGACCATCTGAGGCGAACTTGTTGCTTTACAAAGATCTACTTTCGCCGGAAGTGAGGCCCGAATTCCCATCGGCTGTCGAGCACCAATCCCAGGTACTTCATGGTGGACCCGACAGCTATCCGAGCCCCACCGACCACGATGTGTGATCCCGGCGCCGGCGCCGGCGCACGACGGGGGAGTTGTACCACCTGGTGCAACGTCACGGTGGCCTAGAGAATGTGATTACCAAAAACGCTGGGGCAAGGTCGCCGAGGAGATGAGGTCGAATAAGGCTCCGGTCATTGAGAGGAAACTAGACCAGCTCTACGTGAAGTACTTGCTTCTGTACGCCACGCTCAATCACCAGGAACGCCAGGAGATAATGAAGAAAGTAGAAATGGCTTGGCACCAGAAGAACCAGAAAATACTCGACCGGGCTACAAACCCGCTGCACCGTCAGAAGCATATGCTCGGTGAGTCCGAGTCTGCTGACGATGAGACAGAAAACGAAGGCACGGCCAACGGCCTTGCCGACGCTGAGAACTGCGACGTTGTTCTGTGCATGAACTGCGCAAAGTTCAAGAAGGTCGCTACAAATGCCTACGAAAATCACATCGGCATCGAGCGTCCCGGTGCCGACATGCCGTCTATGGAAATCATTGAGGACCACTACTGGCGGCTCGTCGTCATGGGAACCGAGCATCTGCGTGTCAACACCGCGGCTATTGACACCGGCGAGGAGGGACACGGCTTCACTAAGAACAACTACTACTAGTGACAGCAATTTGTGTCTTCAGAGCATGTATTTTAGCCTTCCCCTGACACGTAAGCAATTAAAGTTGCTGGATATAACTAAGGGGTCGGGACCTGACGGGATTCCTCCTTGCTTCTTGAAGTGGATAGCAAATATAATATGCAAACCGATTCATATAATATTTAATAAGAGCATCAGAAGTGGCTCATTCCCTTTTATCTGGAAAAAAGCTAATATTGTACCTGTCCATAAATGTGGCTCTAGGCAAAACATTGAAAATTACAGACCTATCCTTTCTGCTGTAGCTAAACTATTTGAAAGACTCGTCCACCTACAATTATATCCATTTCTACGTAATAGTATAATACCAGAACAACACGGTTTCGTAAGACAAAAATCCACCGTTACTAATTTGATGGTATTTACTAATATGGATAGCAGAGCACAGACTGACGCTGTTTACACAGATTTTAAAAAGGCTTTCGATAGAGTAGATTATAAAATATTACTAAACAAAATAGCATTCAAGGCATCAAAGGCAACTTACTTCGTTGGTTCCAATCATATATTAGTAATAGGAATCAAACAGTTGTAAGCAACGGATATCAGTCTAATGCATTTTTGGCTACATCAGGTCCTACAGGGCTCGATATTGGGTCCTTTATTATTCATTTTGTACGTAAATGATATAGGCAACTGCTTTCATAACAGCAAAGGGGAATGCCCACCGACCATAGACACTTCGGCCCTGGATGCACACATATAAAAGCATACAGAAATGATAATATGCAAATTAAAGAATCAAAGGGTTAAGGAATTGGTTTAAAAAACTAAAAAACACGCTTTTAAAGTACTTCTAACTAAAAAAGTGAAAAATACTTAGGTAATAATTTATTTTTTTTTAAATAATTGTGAAAAAGCGTGGAGCGCTCTGTGCCATATTTTTCGTCTATCGAGCAACCCACGCTTTTTTTTTCAACAAACATAGGTAGTTACAACAGATATGTACCTAACGTTTCGAAAACAAAGACCAACATTTTAAGGTTTTATTTCAGAATATACAAAGCATATATAACAAACAACATATAATGGAAGCATTCATTGATCAAAACCGAACATACCAAGCCATATGTATTTCTGAAACCTGGTTATCTCCAGATAAACTTAGCATCATTCATTTCAACGGATACAAAATAGCAGCATCCTACTGTAGAGAAAACCGACAAGGTGGCGGCGTTTGCATCTTACTAGAAGAACACCAAGAATTTTTAGAAAAATGTGATATAACCAGCATGTCGCTTGAATATATATTAGAAGTTTGTGCGATTGAAATACCAAAAGAAAATCTATTACTAGTGGTAATGTATTGGAATAAAAGAGAAGAACACATCTTTTATAATCAACTCAATCAAATACTCACCCACATTAACAGGAAATACTCCAAACTGAATGTTATTATTGGCGGAGATTTCAATATTAATATTTTAAAAAGTAATTTAAAAAATAGCACCTTTTTGGATCTTATGGCAGAATACAAATATACACAACACATAAAACATGCCACACACATAACGCAAACTACATCCACCTGCCTGGACCTAATATTTACAAACTTTAACGATAAACAGATATATACAAATGTAGAAGAACTTGGTTTTTCAGATCACTGTGGTACAACAATAAGCTTTAAAACATTACAAACCCCTAAACAAACCATTTGGTACACCGAAAAAAGACTACACAATAACAAAAACATAGAAGCCTTTAAACTCGAATTAAACTCAATAAATTGGAGCGATATTATAATTGAAAGTAACGACGTCAATCAAAACTACAATGCTTTTATCGAACACCTAACCACAATACTCGACCAGACCATACCAAAACTTAAAATAAAAATAAAAACACATTACAAAAAATATTGGCTCACTAAAGGCATAAAACTATCATGCATCAATAAAAGACTATTAAAAACACTATGTTTAAAATCAAATAATTCGATTATCAAAACCTACTACAAAAAATACGAAAAAATATTAAAACAGGCCGTAATTGCATCTAAAAAACAACAATATATTAAAAAGATAAAAACATCACAAAACAAAATTAAAGCTATGTGGCACATAGTAAATGAACGCACAAATAAAAATAGATTAACAGATAAACACAATATTAAACTAAAAATTGATAAAACTTTAATCACAGACCCAAAACAAGTAGTAGAAGTGTTCAATAACTTTTTTGCATCGATTGGAGCAGAAAGCCATCGCCCATCAGACAGCCAGGTGCAAGGCCTGCCTGTACCCAACTCTTCGGAAAATACCCTTTTCCTCAGACCATTGAATTGTAAGGAAACATTCAATATTATTAAAAATTTAAAAAACAAAAAAAGTCACGGAGTTGATGAGCTTCCTCCATCCCTGATTAGGCAATGTGCCGCTGAACTAACATTACCTTTATGTAGTTTAATAAATCAATCGTTTAATGATGGAACATTTCCCGACCGCTTAAAAAAGGCTATTATAAAACCTCTTTTTAAGAAAAACTCAAATACGGACCCCAACAATTATCGGCCCATTGCTCTTTTACCCACGATTTCTAAGATCTACGAAAAGGCCATGTGCGTGAGAGTCTATAGTTTCTGTGAAAGGTACAATATTTTTGATGAAGGACAAAATGGTTTTCGAAAACTGCGATCAACAACCCTTGCCGTATACAAATTCATACAAGAAGTGTTAAATATAATCAACGATAAGAAATATGCCATAGGTGTCCTATTAGACATGACCAAGGCATATGATAAGGTACAGTTTAATATTCTCCTAGACAAACTACATATATGGAATTGGAATTCGCGGTAATACACACAAGTGGTTCAAATCATATCTAAAAAATAGGGAGCAATATGTGGAAATAGAACACTTTAACTATGAGCAAAAACAAATAGTAAAAGTCACATCAGATAAAAAAATTATAAACGCATCAATCCCCCAAGGAAGTGTGCTCGGATGTCTCTTGTTTTTAATTTATATAAACGACTTGCCCAAGGCCTTGGAAGAACCGTGTGTCCTTTTTGCCGATGACGTATCTGTACTAACCTCATGTCAAGACGATAGTAATATTAATAATCAGCTGAGTTCAATACTTAATAAAACAATAAATTGGATGGACCAACATAATCTGGAAATAAATTATAAAAAAACTAAAATTATGACCTTCTACCCTTAGGTTACCAAAAAACCCCTTTAACAGTAAACTTCACGGCCAACGGTACAAAAATTGAAGTCGTTAATGACTTCACGCTACTAGGAATAACAATAGACACTCATATAACATGGAAAACCCACATTAAAAATATCAATGCAAAAATTTCTAAATTTAGTTATGCTCTTCGAGAAGTGAAAAGAACTACTGACTTACAAACCGCACTTACAACGTACTACGCCTATGCAAACGCATGGCTAAGCTATGGCATAATAATGTGGGGAAATAGTACGGACGCACCTACTCTATTTACACTCCAAAAGAAATTAATTCGCATTATTGTAAACATCGAACAAACCGATAGCTGTAAACCCTTCTTCATAAGCCTCAAAATACTTACTTTACCATCCATTTACATCCTGGAAATATGCAAGTTTGTTAGGAAATACATTAAATTCTTCACAACTCGAGGAGATAAACATAAAACCAGAACACTAAGACACAAGAACATGCTCATGCTACCTACATCCCGCATGACATTACATTCAAATAGTCCATTTGTAATGGCAATTAAAATATATAATAAACTACCAAACATAATAAAAAATGAAACAAATAATAATGCATATATAAATAGAATTAAGGAAATTTTAATTAAAAAGGCGTACTACACAATTCAGGAATATATGAAAGTCAAGATAAACATAAGTTCAACATAAACTTACTAGCAACTAAACTAATATTGTATAAATTCACTAATATATCTTTAAAATGATAATGTTAATAAGTAATTAGATAATAAATAATATAAATTCTAACTAATAGTATATTACATTACATTAATAATATCCTAAAATTATATAGTAATAAATAGTCAATAGATAAGTACCTATGTATATAATTGTACACACATTAAAATAATTTAATATTAATTTAATATAAATTTAACTAATGTTTATAACTGTTGCAATAATATTTTAACTAGAATAATATTATATAAATAAATAGTTGATAGATCAGTATGTAACCTACTCTACTGGCATTAAATGCCTGATATTGCTGTGCCCTAACAGGGTCCATGATTGTTCCTATAGCTGTAAGCCATTGTAACACCTGTCAAAACATTGTGGAAAGCAAATAAAATATATGAATATGAATATATAACATTACGTGTAAAAAAATTGACTTGTACACACTCACGTATAAAGAATGTTCGGACGGGCCTGTTGGTCTAGGGGTTAGTGACCCTGACTGCTATACCGGAGGTCGTGGGTTCGATTCCCACTCAGGACAAATCTTTGTGTGATGAGCACGATCATTTGTTGATCTGTGTCTGGGTGTAATTTATCTATAACTAGCTGTACCCGGCATGCGTTGCAATGCAATTTTTTCTACCTAGCACCTGCCTACTACCTACCTACTACCTGCCTACTACCTACTACCTACCTACTACCTACCTACTACCTACCTACTACCTACCTACTACCTACCTACTACCTACCTACTACCTACCTACTACCTACCTACTACCTACCTACTACCTACCTACTACCTACCTACTACCTACCTACTCCCTACCTACTACCTACCTACTACCTACCTACTACCTACCTACTACCTACCTACTACCTACCTACTACCTACCTACTACCTACCTACTACCTACCTACTACCTACCTACTACCTACCTACTACCTACCTACTACCTACCTACTACCTACCTACTACCTACCTACTCACTACCTACTACCTACCTACTACCTACCTACTACCTACCTACTACCTACCTACTACCTACCTACTACCTACCTACTACCTACCTACTACCTACCTACTACCTACCTACTACCTACCTACTACCTACCTACTCACTACCTACTACCTACCTACTACCTACCTACTACCTACCTACTACCTACCTACTACCTACCTACTACCTACCTACTACCTACCTACTACCTACCTACTACCTACCTACTACCTACCTACTACCTACCTACTACCTACCTACTACCTACCTACTACCTACCTACTACCTACCTACTACCTACCTACTACCTACCTACTACCTACCTACTACCTACCTACTACCTACCTACTACCTACCTACTACCTACCTACTACCTACCTACTACCTACCTACTACCTACCTACCACCTACCTACCACCTACCTACCACCTACCTACCACCTACCTACCACCTACCTACCACCTACCTACCACCTACCTACCACCTACCTACCACCTACCTACCACCTACCTACCACCTACCTACCACCTACCTACCACCTACCTACCACCTACCTACCACCTACCTACCACCTACCTACCACCTACCTACCACCTACCTACCACCTACCTACCACCTACCTACCACCTACCTACCACCTACCTACCACCTACCTACCACCTACCTACCACCTACCTACCACCTACCTACCACCTACCTACCACCTACCTACCACCTACCTACCACCTACCTACCACCTACCTACCACCTACCCGGGGTTTTCCCGGTTCCAAAAGAACCGGGAATTCCCGGTTCTGAGGGTCTCTGAAAGAACCGGTTCTGTAAATCGGAGAACCGGTTTTTTCGGTTCTTTCGGTTCTTTCTTTCTTACTTAAAATAAATTTAGAAATACCTCAATTCATGCTAAATATCAAGTTATTATCATATAATATTGTTTTCACATGTATTTTCTTCGAATGGTCATCAAGAAATGTTATAAAGTATTTGGCACCCCCTAGAGTTTCTGTTTCCATGGGCCCATAGATATCAGAGAGAACCAGGTCAAGTATTTAATTAGCTCTTGAGCTATCACTCTTAAAAGGTAGTCGTGTCTGTTAACCTTCCTGACACGTAACTCATGTCAGATTTTCCATTTTCTTTGGCAGAATTACATGGTCAGTGTTTTCAGTCATTTTACTAAGACTGAAAATTCAGGTGTCCCATTCTCTGATGCCACAGGTAAGAATCTTGTTCATCAACATCAGACATGCATGTAAAGCCTTTTCCGGACATATTCAACCGATACATGTTGTTGATTAAGCTAGCTGTTGCTACTATCTGACCTTTGCTGTTCACAATAACACAGCCTCTTTCATTGAATCTTACTTGACCACCACTTCGGATTATCTGACTCACTTATGTGACTAAAATTATTTTTTTTATTTGTTTTTATTTATTTACAATTCAATATTTAAATCTAATACAAGAACAAACACTTACAACTATACTAAAATTAAATCTTATATAAATAAATAAAACTAACACGCGTCAAAAAACTCATCGTCATCTTTGTCAATGGCGGGAAACGTGCCCAGAAGGCTGGCAGCATTGCCACGTTGAATGGCTATGCCGATTCTCTGTGCAAGAAACAAACCAGCTCTCTGATCACGAGTCGAGTCTACCAAACGTTTAGACAGTTCTTTAAAAAGCTTTCGTGCACTCGGATCCCATGACCCGAGCGTTTCAACCCCAAACGGCTCGAAAATATAATTCCCCATTAGGTTATTATACTTTCGCAGCAGCGCCGGGAGAGTCCGCCGAACTTAAAACGTGGGATGGCGCAAGGGTGTCGACGCACGTTGCGTCCCACGCCAAAGGCCGACCCAATTTCCAAGGCAACAATGACATACCGTCAGGTCTCTTACCATCGCCGCGCACCAAACCATTGGGTTCCAAAACAGCTGGTACACCGGCAGTGACAAGAACACGACGAATAATGTCATGTAATATTTGCGTGACGGGATATACGCCCTGCGCTCCTGCTGCAGGACAGGCCATGGTGACCGAGGCTATCGACTGTTTCACCGCATTGACAACGATGACATGCGACACAAGGTATACCTAAACGTAAACTAATGGCGAGCCGGAAAGTATTGTCATCCAAAATCGTACCAAGAGTGGTTGACGGAAGTGCCTGTAACCAGAGGCCCGATTCCCATTCTCCCACAGCCAGGAGACGCGCGCGCTCTGCAGTGTTGATTGACGTATTAATTAATTCTGTTTATCAAACTACAAAGCGGCTCGTCCCACTGCCTCTGAGAAGAACGTTGCTCGGGTAGATCTGTGCCCGGGCAGGACAATTCCCAACTATTTACTGCCTCAGTCATGCACAGAATCTGAAAATCAACCAGAGAAGACCCTAAGATTTGCCTGGTTAACTTTTCAGTGCTGTGGACCGCAGACAAAATGCTGGTAAGCCTAAACTGGAAACTTTGCGTACACCAAGCCCACCAAATCGGATTGGCAGCGTGGCTTGACTCACTGATATCAGATTTGTGGCGAGTTCAGGAACACATAGCACATTTGTGAATAAAACTTTCTTTTCTTCACCTTTGTCATTATAAATATCTAAACTCATGTCTCCCGAGCATTGCACATGTAAAACTTTGTTGTCTGAAGTCCTTATGTTCTGTACAACAGGAGTTGTTATAAAAATAATAAACAATCTGATTTCCAATAAAGTGTGTTTTATCCATTCTCCTTTATTCGTTATGGTAGTAGAAAATCAGCTTATCAACTAAAATTTATCAAAAAGAACCGAAAAAACCGAAAAAACCGGGTACCCGGTTCCAGCTTGAGTTTGGAACCGAAAGAACCGGTTCCTAAAATAGGGCCGGTTCTCGATGCCCTACCTACTACCTACCTACTACCTACCTACTACCTATTGTATTCTTCTTGCATTACGGCTTTGTCGGGAAAGATTCGATCGTCTTGGTCGCGGCATTATTAATTAAACTTCACTTCACTTCAATCCACTTGTAAATTATTTATTTAATAGAAATAGTTTTAATATTGATTTCTTACAAATATCAAATTGTCATCCATACGTCATTACATAGCTGTCATTTTACGTCAATTACATAGCTGTCATTTGCGTTTTGTTATTCCAAGTCTGATTCTTTTTTGTTATACCACGTTTTATAGTGACTGACGTTTCATGTCAAGTCACACGGGAACGCTGTCGAACGGGATAAAAAGTATCCTATGTCCGTCTCCTGGCTCTAAGCTACCTCCCCACCAATTTTCAGCCATATCGGTCCAGCCGTTCTTTAGTTATAAATAGTGTAACTAACACGACTTTCTTTTATATATATAGATAGATTTATCTATAATATGTATGTATTTAGAAATATATAAGTATGTTTATCAGTTGTCTGGCTACCATAACACAAGCTCTGCTTAGCTTGGGATCAGATAACCGTGTGTGAGTTGTCCCGGAATATTATTATTATTATTCTGTTTTCAGATGTTTTGTGGTGCGCACTTTATTATTTTGACTGCAGTTCCAAAGATAAGATGAAGATAAAATTAAAAAACAAATTAGTAGCCATTTGAAACAAGACTATTATTAATAATAAATTAAAGAAGATTGAAGAAGATAAATACTAAAGAAAATAAAAAGATGAAATAAGACGATTATTATTTACCAATATTTTCTGTTTTAGATGCTCACCTGTTACGTGCAATTCACGTTGCAAAGCAACAAACGAACGTTAGATAGAATGTATGTATGTTATCGGCCTTGAAATAGGATATAATAGTGTTGTCAAAACTGTTGTTACAGATTGGCAAATATGCAGTGTCTACATCTTCTTATACCAGAAAATTGGTGATTTTTCTTTTCTGGTGAATACATCAACATTGTAAACTGTTTTCTCTTTTTTCCACTACTGTGGAATCTTAGCTAACTTAAAATATTGTAATCCATTTCATATTGATTTGTTTTCTTTAAGTGTACATATAGTTAAGTTTATGTATATGGGAATTATTTAATATATGTCAAATAAATTAAATGGTGTGAGTAAGATAATTTAACTAGTTTTCATTTGGTTGACACCTATAGAGTTTCTTGCCTGTTCTTCTCCATAGGAATGGCATTTTGCAACTGCGCAAATAAAACATTAAATAACGCAGTATACTTATTTTTTGTAAAACCCCGTATGGAGTCTGTCAAGCGAGTCGAGTCCACAACCCTTTTACTGATTTCTTATAATGGCAATACTATGATCTGTCAAACAGATTGTCACAAATTCTGTTGTAACCTCGTACTATATAATCCGGTTTTTGTTGAGTTTTTTAATGTTATAATGCCGAAACCTATTAAAAGTAGTGTCAGGAGCTTGTTGTTTACAATGATTAATAAATATAATCATGTACAGAGTGAATCTGACGACGTGTTATCGCAAAAACGACGACTTTTGGATGAAATCGTTTCAACATCAGGTAGGTTGGCAATAGAGTTGCCCAACTATCGATATTTTCGCTATCGATGGTTGACCTCGAAAACTAGTTACAATATCGATAGTGATATCGATTGTATCGATAAAATCGATACAATCAATACTATCGATATCACAAATAAACTAATACTATTCGATATTATCGATAGGCTATCGATACTATTGATATGACGTCAGCTATCGATAGACTATCGACAGTTTAGCGATAGTCCACTATCGATGTGCAATACTAGTTGGCAACAACGTGTTGATACTTTTAGCACAATTGTCTAACTTTTTTTATTTTACTGTGATGTGATCACGATTTCCGTTTTGGTTTAGATCCAGACGTCGTGTTCATGACCTTGAAACTTACTGGGGCATCTTTAAGTGAAAACTACTATAAAGATTGTTGTCATTTTTTTTCAGCCACCTTGGATGATGAATTAATAAAAAGCACAATTCATAATTTAGTTAAGCAAGTCATAGCCATAGAAGACAATAAAAAAATGAAATCTGAAACAGACTATCTGACAAAAATTGCTGCTATGACAGGTTAGTACACATTTATTGGTTTACCCTGCATTTTCTACATATTATTATAATGTTATCATAAAATTTGCAGCCTGATGCTCTGGAGACCGACGGCATATTCCGTCGTTCTGGCAATATGGCCGTGATTAAGGAGCTCCAGCGGGCCTGCAACCGCGGCGAGCCGCTGCGGTTCCGCAACGATCCTCACAATGCTGCCGTCCTGTTGAAGACTTTCCTGCGTGATTTGGAGGAACCACTTCTCACATTTGAACTGTACGACGAAATAATTGAGTTCCAGACCTGGTCAGCCCGCGATAAGCCGCGCCGCGTCAAGATTTTGATCCTGGAGTGTCTGCCGCTCGACAACTACAAGCTGCTCAAATACGTGTTCCAGTTCCTGTGGAAGGTCCAGGACCGCAGCTGCCTCAACAAGATGACGACGAACAACCTGTCGGTGGTGTTCGGGCCGAACCTGGCGTGGCCTCCCAACGGCCAACAGTCGCTGCTCTCCATCGCGCCCATCAACAACTTCACTGACTTCCTGCTCGCGCACCAGGAGTCCATCTTCATCATCTAAGCTGCTTCCACAACCATATCCATGTCACCATCTAAGAATATATGTAAATTTGAAATTTTTAAATCTCATGCCAAATTTATGGTAGGCTCTTTATGAATGTCTTAAATAGTCCGTAGTTCCAGGAGATTTTTCATAGAAGTTTTCTACACTGAATGTAATTTCATGATCGAAAGTGTGACTCCAGCAAATTTTCGAGGTATTCATGCAACGCTCTAAGAACCGGACTGAGAATATAGTTATAATGACATATTAAACAATAGTAGAATAGTAAATAGAGGAATAGTATTACGATGGCTGCACTTGAAGTTTCTGTCTATCACTATCTAGATGTATTTCATGTGGCAATGTAATGTTATTGGTTATCAAAAATAATATCTTAAAAACGGGGTGTAACACATTAATTTACCCTCTTGTTATATTCCAAGGTTAACTGCATGGCTAGGACGTTATCAAGGTAAGAAGAATAATTGAGATTCTACAGCTTGGTTTGGGCTTCTAAACCAATATTTATAATATTTAACATGATTACACTATCTATTTATGCAAAGTTTGGCTTATAAACAAATTACTTACACCAGCCGAATAACACAATAACTTTGAGATGCTTTTATATCATCTAATTTTTTTAATTCCAAGTAATTTTTTACTCATAATAATAAAACATATCTCAGCATAATTTTCAAGTAATACGTAATATTTTTGCTTTTTTTAGTATCAGTAATTAGACTTGCAAAAATGCTTTAATCAACAAAAATAAATAACGCTTAGGGTTTGGTAGTCAAGGTGTGTGGCACATACATATAGAGAGAGTTGTTTCTATAAATATGGCAAGTATGTAGAACATTGGATGACGCTTTGCACAATACCTTGCGTATATCGCACGTGAGGTCGTACCTCACAGTATTATCTGGACATTAACATAGCTAGAGACAGCCTATAAACTAAACTGCACGAGGTAAGAACCATAACACAAGCTCTTTTTATCGAGCAATATGGTCGATATTTTTGAACCGAAATATCGCGAAGATGGCGTGGCGCTGTAATGAGGGTTTTCGCGATTTGAAATCTGCTGGGTTCGCTGGTGTCGCATGAGGTCCCTGTGACAATTTACACCAATGAGAAACAAGCTACTGGCTCGTGATTGGTGGAAATTTGCAGATAGACCACATGCAAGACTGGCGAACCGAGCGAATTTTTGGATCGCGAACACCCTGATTGCGCTATCGCCGGCTCCAAAAATCGCTTGTGTGTTACCCCGTGGCCACAGCCGAGCGCGGCGCGAATTGCGGCGCGGCGTGAGGCGCGGCAAGCGGTGAGCGGCGAAAATAAATGGTAGACAACCTATGAAGTATGCCACAGCTACCGGCGCGGCGGCGTCGCGAACTGCGGCGCGGGAAGAGTCGCGCGGCACGTGGCGGCGACGGGCTGTGCGGTGTGCGAATACTGCGAATGAAACAAATGTACTAGCGAGTATCGAGGTGGCCACAGCCACAGAGTACTTTTATATACATCACTTCGCTGTGAACACTCATACGCACAGTACGCGCTGCTAAAATTAAATAGATAGTCAACCTTTTTTACATTTTAGTCAAGTCCATATTTTGTCTTCATTATTAATAAGATCTGCTTAGTGTTTTTATTTTTCTTCTTAAAATGAAAACGTGTGCAGCTTGTAATGAGCAGTTCAACGATGGCGTCCAGTGTGGTAGTTGCAAGAAACACCTGGACTTTGGATGTGCAAACATTTCCGAAACCGGATGGAGAAAGCTAGGTGCCAATCGGATGGCTCAATGGAAATGCCCTACTTGCAGAACCTCATCCTCAGTCCTGTTAACCCCCGAACCTGCGTCGCTGGATACCATACTGAGTGAGATACTTGATATGAAAAGGCAGCTACTTAACTTGCCGACCTTGGTGGACAATATTCACGTAATCAAGGATGAGTTGGCTGATCTCAAGTTGACATGTGAGGGCACTGTTGGGAGACTTGACGATTTTGTCTAGTCAAGGCTAGTGGAAGTGGAGGCAAAGGTTTCCGAATTTGAGAAGCTTCAGGAATCCGTGAATTCCTTACAGACTGACTTGGCAAGTACGAAGTATCTACTGTCATCTTATGAACAGAGATCTAGGCTTAACAACGTCGAAATTAAGGGAGTTCCTCTGAAGAAGGATGAGAACCTGTACTCAATCATCGATGCTATCGGCCGTAAGGTGAACTACAGCTGTCCCAAAACACAGGTGAACTATATTTCAAGAGTTCCTATTTTTGGTTCTAATGAGAAGCTGATAATAGTAAGTTTTTTAAACCGCTATGTGAAGGAAGACTTCATAGCAGCGGCTCGTGCAAAGAAGGACCTGTCCACTTGTGACATCGGTTTTCAAGGCTCATCTCAACGTGTCTATGTCAACGATCACTTAAGCGTCGAGTACAAAAAGCTTTTAACCAGAGTTAAAATAATTGCCAAGGATAAACATTATGAGTACGTATGGGTAAAGCACGGTAAAATTCATATACTTAAAAATAACAATTCGAAAGTTTTAATCATAAAGAAGGAGTCAGATTTAAACAAAATTGTTTAATGTGTTTCTTAATTTTTGTAAGTACTTTCCTATTAAGCTGTTATTTTTTGCTTCAATGGCTCCAAATATTTAATATTGTTTGTATCACAATAACTGTTTGCAAAATGTTTGATATCTCTGCCACACTAATGACCCTGACACCTCTCTATTGTCTAATAGCTAATACTTGTATTTGTATCCTTTGTATTCGTTATCGCGCTGTTCACTTTAAAGCTGCAACGCATTACAATATATTCTACTTGCTCGCACTTGCACGCACCACGCACTATTGCTTGCTTTATCACACAGTTGTTTACCACATAACATCGCATGATCTTTGCGCTCGCACAAATGTAGTTGATTTCTACCGTCATCTAACTTACTTGATAAAATTATACCTTATTTTACAACATTATTTAATGAAATGCTTAATTTTAATGTATTATAAAGATTTATATACTATTATTGTTCTTGGTTTTTAATGGCTCATAAATTAAATATTTTTTATCAAAACGTTCGCGGGCTTAGAACTAAAAGTAATACTTTTTATCGTGAAATGCTACTAAGCTCGTATGATATTATCGTTCTTACAGAGACGTGGTTGGTAGACGGAGTTTTAAATTCTGAATTCTTTGATGACCGCTACATTGTCTGGCGTCGTGATCGAGATTATGTTTTGACTGGGCAGTCGCGGGGTGGGGGTGTGCTTATTGCTACGCGTAAAGAACTTTCAGTTGTATGCCAACCCACCTTCCATTCTACAGCAGAGGATGTATGGATCAGTATACGACTAAAAAACTCTAATACACATAAATATATTACCTTACATATTTGTGTTCTCTATTTATGTCAGCAAAACTTAGGCCTTTCTTTTTCACTTCAACTTCGTAACTACCTCACTAAATTAAACCAAATAGTTTTGAGTAATTCTTCTGATACTTTTTTGATCGTGGGTGACTTTAACATGAGTAGTATTAACAGGGGCCCGAGTCTGCTATTTACACTCCGTGTTACTATGATCATAGTGGGATGATAGTGTCAACCCAATATGTGCCTAATTTTCGTATTCAGTTATGCCAACAACAATCAGCATGAGTGGCATGAGTGGGACGCGGTGTTGTCAATTTAAATTAAAAATAAAAGTATCAAACATTTTGTAATTATTAATAGGCAACACCGATTGGCACTAATTATTAATAATCGTTTCTTATGTTGCAAAAAATTGTATTAATTGATTTTTGAATACTAATTAATTGTAAAAGCCCATACAATATGTAATTTCTATTAAAAACTTGTAAATAAGGATAATTATGTTTTAAAAAAGGAAAGTTTTCGTTGAAATTGACACATTGTCTATGAAAAATAAAAAATGTTTAGCCATAGATATGATGCAACTGCTGTCAAAAAATAGCGGAATACGAAATTGTACCGGACATCGGTCATATTCACTCAACTCGCGGCTCAATCGTTCCAATGGCCAATTGTGACGTTTTGACAGTTAGTAGAATGCCAATTATCGTAAAATGGTCCCACTAACCCCACCCACTCAGACGATTCAAGCAGATGTAAATAGCAGACTCGGGCCCCTGGGTCCTATCTGATAACTTATCGTTCTGCCCAATGAACCCGAATAGTCCCGACGAAGTTTTACTTAGTGATGAACTATCTACCATTGATTTTGGTCAATACAATGGTGTTCTAAATAAGTATGGCAAAATTTTAGATTTGGTACTTTCTAACCAAGTAGTTAATGTGAGTGAATGTTCTTATCCGATGGTCCCCATCGATTCTTACCATCCTGCACTATTAATTAATATGGATTTCGTTGAAGCTCCGCTATTAGAAAGCGCGCCGCGAACGCAATATCTGTTTGACAAAGGCGACTATGAGTCTATCAATAGAGACATTTCCATGACTGACTGGGAGTTCGAGTTCGCGACACGATCAATTGACGAATCAGTAAAATTCTTTAATGAAACAATTCACAATTTACATATTAAATACATTCCACAAAAATTACATCGTAGTAAAACATATTCAACTTGGTACAATTCGGCATTAATAAAAACCATTAAAGAAAAACATAAATATTTAAAGAAATTCAAAACATACGGCAATATAGCTGATGAGTTAACATTTAAGCTTCTCCGTAAAAGAGTAAAGGAATTAGAATCGCAATGTTATGAAAACTATTTAAACTTAACCGAAAAATCTATCAAAGACAACCCGAAATATTTTTGGACCTTCGTTAAACAACGACACAACTCAAATGCAGTTCCAAGCACCTTGAACTATAATAACGAAACGTTGCGTTCCGGAGAAAAAATATGCGAAGCGTTTTCAACGTACTTTTATTCTACATTTCTAGTTAGTAATCCTAGTCATGGAATTTCTACACCCCCTATTTTTATTGAATCTTCCAGCCTGTCTGATATATGTAGTATTGTGGTAAACGCTGAAGAGGTTTCTAGCTTGCTTTGTAAGTTAGATACTTCTAAAGCGGCTGGCCCGGACAATATTTCGTCTAAATTTCTTGTCAGGTGCTCGAATTCGATCGCCCAACCCATCTCGATTCTCTTTCGGAAATCTTTGGATACTTGTGTTGTTCCTGGACTTTGGAAATCGGCTTTCATAACACCTATTCATAAAAAAGGGGTCAAAACCGAAATTGTAAACTACAGGCCGATATCCAAGCTTTGTATCGTGGCAAAGATCTTCGAAAGGATCGTCTATAATCAGGTGTATAGTGCTCTCAAAAACTCATTTAGTACCTTTCAACATGGTTTTTTGAAAGGAAGGTCTACTGTCACCAATTTAATTCTGCTAAATGACTTTATAACTGAAGCTATGGATAACGGTAAGCAGGTTGATGTCATTTATACTGATTACAGTAAGGCTTTCGATCGGATTGACCATGATATTTTATTGTCAAAATTATATAGCATAGGAATACGAGGTGATTTACTCAGATGGTTTTCTTCCTACCTGGAGAACAGGTCCCAAGCAGTAGTGTTAAGCAATTATATGTCTGGTTGGGTGCCTGTCCCCAGTGGAGTCCCCCAGGGTTCATTGCTCGGCCCATTTCTTTTCATTATCTATATAAATGACATCAGCTCTTACCTGACTTCATCCAAACTGTTGTGTTTTGCTGACGATATGAAAATTTATGCCACAATATCATCACATGCGGACGTGGTGGCACTTCAGGATGATCTATATCGTCTGGAGGCCTACTGTCGTGGGAGTAAGCTTGACCTCAACCCTGCTAAATGTTCGGTTACAACATATTCTCGAAAGCGTTCAGTTATCCATTCATCATATATTTTAGGCAATCAAGTACTTCCTAGAACGAACAGCATCCGAGATTTGGGTGTATATCACGATTCTAAGCTTACGTTTGAATTACATGTCGATGCCATAGTCGCTAAAGCATCCAAAGCACTTGGTTTCATTATGCGGCTCTCCAAGTGCTTCAGTCAAGCTAAAACATTAAAAATCCTATATTGTACTTTTGTTAGAAGCCACTTGGAGTACGCGTCTGAGATCTGGAATCCATGTTACCACAAATACATTGATCGTATAGAGAGCATCCAGAAAAGATTTATAAAGTATTTGTGTTATCATCAGAAGGTACCGTACCGATCTGAAGATTACCTCAATCTCTGTAAGAGGTATCATATATTACCCCTTATTAATCGGCGATCAATCTCAGACTGCATTTCATTATTTAAAATTTTCAATAATTCTATTAATAATTCCGATATTCTATCCAAGTTTTATTTTAATGTTCCTGTAAGGTCGAAGCGATGGAACTCAACGCTGTGCGTTCCATTTACCTCTACGAATTATAGGCAAAACTCATTTATAGTGCGTGCAAGTAATAATTTTAATAACATGTGCAGACAATATGACTTTGATCCTTTCGTGACAAGTGTATCCTCGGCCAGAAAGTGCATGAGCCTTAACTTTTTCACCTAAGTTTTGTATAATCGACTTTTAATCCTGGGATTGATTGAAATGTATTAAGTCAAATTTTATTGTTATCCTGTTTCTTCTTGGTGGCTGTATTGTATTGTGTTGTTCACACACACTTTATCAATCTGTTCTTTAGAAGTGAAGACTTTTAATTGGCTGTCAGTCTCACACACTGTTTTTATTATGTTTACTTTAGCTGTAAGTCTTCCATGATAAATAAATAAATAAATATATAGGGAATAGAGGTCCAACTCTACGTCAAAAGTGAGAAACGTCAAATGTCGCCCTCTGGACGCAGGTTTTGGAACTAACGCCAACATAAGTATAGCTATATACGCACCTACGTAGTCTACTACTTGAATATTTTTAAGGTTCAGGTGGTTTAGGGCTATGTGAATGAGGAAGATGTAAATAAAAAAAAAACGCATTTTTATTGGCTTATCAAAAAATTTAGGTGAATAAAAAAATAACTGCGAAAAAATTATGTCGATATCTCCAGTAGTTAATTTTTTATAAATTTTTCAATTTCGTATCCCCCGATAACTTTTTGAGCCGGCCGAGAACCTGTCGTGACGTCACGCCGCAGTACCGCAGGCGACGGGCGCTCGGGCCGGCCGGTGGTTATTTTAAAATTATGATACCTCCTAAGATGTTGATGGAAATCAAGTAATGTCAAAGACAATTTTGTTCACAATTAAATACTTGTGATTAATATCACATTTATTTAGATAAGGATTAGTATAATTTTGACAAAACGCCTTCGCAAATAATTCATAATTTAAAACAAAGTTGATTTCCATAAAAATGCGGTTATAGAATTAAATCTTGAAAGATAGCCATATGTTGTCGCTGACTTTTTTTTAGAACTTTTAAAGAGGAACAATTTCGTCATACATGAATTTTGCCTAACTTCAACCGTTTACGCTGCGCACGCAACGGAAGTTCACAAATAGGGATATTTTTCCGTTTTTGTTACATTTTCCATTGATGCTTCGCCCTATTGGGTGCAGCGTAGTGTTATAAAGTCTGAATCAGTAGTTCCTAAGATTAGCAAGTTCAAGCAAACAAACATACTCTTTAGCTTTATAATATCAGTATAGATAGGTAGATTTCTATGTTGAACATTTTACTCATGTTCGAGAACATGAAAAGCAGCGGAACGCTAAATATTCAGTAGTATATGTGCCCCAATGTTTCACAAAATCCCCTTTTAAAATAAATAAAATTTAAACTTCCTATTGCATTATCTATCTGTGACTGAAAGTTCTGTCAAAATCGGTCCAGCCGTTTCAGAGATTTCGTTTCAGAGCCAAACAAAAAAATTAAAACATGTTTTTTTACGTAAGTATGTACCGTATTTGTATTTAGTGTAATGCTGTTAACCTAAAGTGTGTTTGTAATTTCATATTAAGATATCTTTGATAATATAAGAAAGAGGCAAGATTTGATTGATTGTTTCTTTGGTTGCATTTTGAATATGCTACGAAATTATTATACCTATTTAAAAAAATCTTTCATTGTTGATTAGCTACACTATCGTTGCGTGAAGTAGCCTATATTATATTAAAATAATAATAGGGATCCTTACTAAAACTCCAATAATGCAACAAGTGTTCTTTCATTAAAAAAAAAATACAATGACGTCGCTGGAAATGGCGACCTTGTGTTTGACCTTGGTAGTAATCCTTATCAAAATAATTTGCTTTATATTTAAGACTGCTTTAATACCATTATATCATCATATCAGCCCGGAATCACCTACTGCTGGGTATAGGCCTCCCCTTTTTTCTGCTATTGTTATCTGTCCTGCTCGTAATATAATACATTATATTATATATTATTATTATATTAATACATTATATTAATTCAAGTTATATAATACCATTATATAACTTGAATTTTTCAATTTGGACATTACATTCGCAAGATAACACGAGTTCAAAAGTGTAAATATTAGAAAAAAGTCGCTTGGTTAATGGTGGCCGCTCTCTCTGCTCGGCTAACTATGCGATGTAGACGTCACTGGAGTACGGGAGGGGAGTAAACTAAAATAAAATATAAAATGTAATAGAAAGATTCATAAACAATAATAAAAAAAGAAATAACAATCCAATTTTCTTTATAATGAAATTTAATGTACCTACTCTTTTTTTGTACCCCATTCAAAAACGTGTTTGTGTGAGTGTTTATTAAAATTAATATATTTTAAAATGTTTGTTAAATACTCGTGCGAAGCCGGGACGGGCCGCTATGGATAGAAATAAAGTTTTAGCATTATTTTTCACATTGAAACGATCTTTTCAAGAATGACGACTTGTTCTTCCTTTTCATTAATTTACGACAATATAATACACGAGCGCATACTTTTTTTTGTCATTTCGGGCACAAATCAGTTTTCAGTTTCTAATATAAATTAATTTTAAACACAAGCTTCAAATTTAACTAAGCTCACAGCAATAGTGTAGACTTATCAAACAAGCCCAAACGCGATGCGATTACGTCATTTAGTTAGAGAGTTCCTCGGGCCACCTTCTGGCGCCATCATCAGATCAGCTCGAAAGTACTATAAAATTATATTGTCATCCAAACTTAACAGATATACAAAATTTCAGCCCAATCAGTTAAAGATATCTGTTTCAAAATTAAGTTGCAAGATTCCACTCGTAGCTGTAGGTACAAACGTATACATTGAATGTTAAATAAAAGCTTGTAAAGATATATTTTTTGGCGTGCTAACTGTTGTATTAGTAACAAGAAACCTATTCAGTAACTTTACGCTACTCTTTTTTCCATATTTAGCAAAATCTAGAAAAATATGCGAGTAACATAAAAATACTGCACGAGATCGTATGTACGGGAGCGGAGGACGGGCGTTGTGACGTCACGCGTTGATCGGGCGAACCAAAACTAAATTTAAGAATGCCCGACTTTAAAAATTCGTAAAAAATAGAGTTTTTGAGATATCGCTAAAATTTTTTCACCATTGTTTTTCTAATTTTTAGTTTGATTTTTCTAGATGATAAAAAAAACATGCTCATCTTCCTCCAGTTATGTAGAAAAGCGAAAAAGTAATTCACATTATTAAACAACAAAACAATGATCTTCGATTTAATTTTTTATTTCATTCTTTTAAAACACTTCTTACTTAGTTTTTTAGCTTTAACTTTAAACGAATCCGTATCATCATCACACTCCCTCTTATTTATTAATATATTATTTATGGATTTACAATAGTAAGTTGTAAATAAAAAATCTGCAGGATATTTTTATTAAACAATCAGTTAACTTCTCGTATTGGGCATTTTATGAAGGAAAAATCTACAGCCATAAAAATCATGGTTTTTATTAAACTTCTTAATTTTTTTTTCTAAATTGACTTTTAATAGTATATAATTTATATCCTGCAGATCTGAGATACAATTTAAGAGGGAGTCGCTGTGACTGCAAAGCCATTTCTTATTTGCGTATTCTCGATATTTTAAATATTCATGCTCACTGTTTGACATTAAATCGTTTTTACATTCAACACACCCCTTAAATACTTATTTTTTTGCACTTTTTACAAAATATCCACTAACATATTGTAAGCCCCCTATTACATGTGGGTAATTTTCTCTTCAAGGGGTGTGAATGTTATATCGGGAATATTAGTAAGTTCGCAATTTGTTTGCTCTTTGATGCCCCCGCTTGTGATGAGTACTTCATGTAAAGTTTCACAATCGTCAATTTCACAGTTAGCTCCAGGAGCATGGACACTAAAGAGGCTGTTGACTAGTAATGTGGTGAATGCTGCTTCGAATCGCTCTGGTGTTGGGTTCACGTTGCGGCATTCGTGGCTCCTTATGGACCCAAAAAAGTTTTCTATTGGGTCTTGATTCAGATGCCGCAACCAAACTGATGTTACACCACATTTTGTTTGTAGTTTAATTTAAATATACTTAGTTTTACTCCAACTAGAGTAAGTTTTTTGTACAAAGCATGCTCAGATTGAGTTAGAGCAACACGTTTCACCCGCCTTCTAGTAGCGACAGTTCGTTGTTGCTTCTTGCGATGCTCTGTAATGAAAGAAAACATAATACACTTATTATTACAGAAAATTATTTACTTATTTACTATGATGTTTTCATGACAGAATGAGTGTTTACCATAAAAAGTCAGTCAGCCATAGTAGATAAAAACTGAATTAAAATGAATAATTTTTAGCTGGTTTGATTCCCAGTTGTAAGCTGGTCAAGAAATCTGTTAATGGTTTTGTTTCTTTTTAAAAATAATGTTTCGTCATCATCTGTTTACCTTCCTACATAATGTATCCTAAATAAAAAGATAAGTAAGGAAAAATACTACTTATAATTATGTTTACTTACCAAGATTTTGGTTAATTTGTACATCTTCCACAGCAACTGTAGCATGCATAGGCACATTATCTCTAGAAACTGTGGCACATCTATGTGAAGTTATAGGATCTGGAATGAAAATTAATGTATTCATTATAATAGTTCTAAATTAATGTGTAAATAATTATAATAAGTTTATCAATGCATAACAAAAACAACAGCACAGTACATAAATTAAACGAAAAAAAAAAATAGATAAATTAATTTTTATCAAGTATTACATCCTCAGTCTTGAATTGTCACAATGTATGCATGATTTAAAGAGGATATAAATCGATTAGTATCCATAATTGTAATAACCGATAATGGCTGTTTTAGACTGTCATAAGTAATAATAAACCTACTATCCTAAGTCTGTATTCTTTCTGTTTATAAAAAATTATTATATCTAACCTGGCATGTTTCTTGTCCGTATAGCATCTTTGCTAAGTTGATTATTCCAGCAGCAATATTTTTGTTCGAAGTGCACTTGACATACACGGCGATATTTGAAAATGTGTTCATTTCCAAGTTGCAATATGTCACCACCAACGGAATAGACCCACTTATTAAATAATTCCTTATCCTTGTCTGGGTTAGGGAATTTATGCAAATTCGCATTGGTATCTGAAATAATCAAGTAAGTAATCAGTGGAGTTGAATGTCAAAACCTGAAATTTACAGGTAGCGGACTCTGCCCATGGGGCTGTCTTATGATCAGCCCCCTTATACACAAACGCACGGTCCGAGACTTCGATTCGGATATTGTCTATATTTTTTTGCAAAACGAAAGCGAGCGACAGTGAGATAGAATTTCCGAATCGAAATCTCGGATCGACCGGTTGTGAATACGGGGGCTGAATTGCATAAATATCAGCCAACAAAATGCGAAGCTTTGGCCCAGCGGCATTTTATGAAACCCTTACCTAAGCTGTTCAAGCATCCGGGGACGCAACACTGTCTGTTAGACATGATAATGGGAAGATATCAATGACACAAACACAAAAGTTGCGGCACCAAACTTCGTCAGAGTCCTGTCTCAAAACTTGATTTTAACAACAACACAAGCACAAAATCAACACGGCCAGAGGAGCCGAGACTCAACTCAACGGACTTAAGTGGGAAAGCACTTTAGGACGGTTAAAATCTGGAAAAAACAAGCAAGACGCGGAAAATGCGCTAACGCAAACCAGCGGCCAAGTTTGTTTTGTTTGTTTGACATTTGTTGTAGTCAGTAGTGTTGCTATTACTTTTCTCTATGGTGTAGCTTATTTAAAAATAAATTCAATTATTAACTCTTGAAATTCTTTTTAAGGACTTTATATTTTAATGACCTTTTAAATAATATTTTATTGTTTTCTCGTTGTTTTGTTTATAATACATAAGTTTATCGAGATTATACTACTCATATCAATTGAGCGAAGGTCATACCAAAGAGTCAAATGCAAGACTGTTTGCACGCCATCTTGCGTACTTATTAGAACTACGTAGTCACAAATCTTGTAAAACTGCCATCTCTTAGAGTTTTATAAACGTAGCGCAAAATAATGTAACCAAATTAAAATGTCAGTTTCATGTGCAAGCCGGCAGTACTTCTGGTGTCCAATCTTATTTTGCATACTTATACGAGAACGATTACTCGTTTCCCAGTACTAAGATTGACAACCCTGCCTACACCATTCCCGTATATATTTAAAATCAAAGAGAATACAGAAAGTATTTTTTTTTTTATTTAAAAAGCTCGTATACGTTGATTATTATGGTGTAGTTATAATTTTGATATTTTTTAATTTCCAGGTGTGAATTATGGTCAAAGTATTGCTTCCCAAACGAAGCCTGGTCTTCACCAAAATTCCAGAATGGACTCAATTATTATCATGCTAAATAAAAGGTCAACTAAAAATCTTTGGTTTTATTAGACTGCTCTATTAATATAAGTTTTCGCATTATGCACAAGTACACTGTGTTTCTCGATAGTGATTCTGTTTAGATGTCAACTATTGCTGAGCAAAACTTTACCATTTTGTAGGAAACTATCGAGAAACACAGTGTACTTGTGCATATAAAACCATTACAAAGTATCGAAATACATTGTAGTTTGAAATTCCCGCCCTAGCTTCTACTCTCTAGTTCTCGTGGGTGGAATATAGATGGCGCTGGCCGGTAAGGAAAAATTTCCTCCTAAAATTTGTATGGAGTCGTTATTCTTCCCTTTAGGGTATATATGTTCTGTGGTGCAAGCTATGTGCAGTTGTGCACTAGTGAGTCTAGTGACTTAAAATTTGAAGATATTGTAACAAGATGGCCAGGTTCAACACATGACAGTTTGATATTCTCAAACTCTGCAGCCAAGTGTCAATTTGATATTAATAGGTTTCAGAATGGGCTTGTATTAGGTGACAGTGGTTATTTTTTAAATAATTATTTACTGACTCCGCTAAGTGATCCCCGAACAGAAGCTGAAAAACTATATAATGAGTCTCATATCCGTACTCGAAATGTAATTGAGAGATGTTTTGGGGTTTGGAAAAGGAGATTTCCTGTTTTAAGTATAGGACTGCGGTGCCGAATCCCTCTTGCTCAAGACATTATTGTAGCAACAGCAATTTTACATAATCTTGCAAGAAGTAGAAATGAGAGCGAACCACCTGTGGACCCTGAAATCCACATACCACAACAACCACAATTTGAAACTGTCATTGCTGACCAGCCAGGACACCAACGCAACAGCACAAGGGACTCTATGTTAGAATATTTTGAAAGTCTAATCAACCAGTAATAATAATTTACTTTGAACTGTACTGTTTCAACAATTTTATTAATAAAACATAATTAAAATGTGTTCTTTTTATTATACCCTTACTTTACAAGAAAGCGTAGTCAATTATTATCAACTATTTGTGGTGAGTTTGTCACTGCTTTTGAATAGGATTATCAGAATTCAAAGGGCTGGATGATGGTGATGGCGATGAAAATGTTCATAGACTAAAGAGACCACCACAACAACAGGTGGACCATATTATGTAAGTTAGCTATCCTTGATCTAAATGTATTGTTACACAGGCAAGTAAAAAAAAAACATAATTTATAAATCTTTATTAATATCTATAATATTAGTTTGGTCATGTACCCTATTACGGAGCTGACCTATAAGAACTTCATGCATTTCCTGCTTTCTTCTTTCGTCATTCTGCAGATGCTGCATTTTTAATTTGTGTTCTGCATTTACAAATTCATGCTCTTTTATGGCAATTTCTTTTTGTAGCTCCACTAATTCTAAGCGAGATTTTGTTAATTCGTCCAGTTTTGTAGTCACTCCTATTTTGGTAATTTTTTGGGTTGGTTTTAAATATGGACTAATCTTGGTTTTTAATGCCTTTGGTTTCCATGAAGACCAATTATTCTCTGAAAATATGATAAGTTTTAATTAATGTTAAATTAATTAATTTAGATTAATCAACTGGAAAATTGGTAAAGACATAAGTACCTTTACAGTTTGTTCCACTTCCATATCCTTTACCTGTACAGGTTGATGAGCATCAAAGGCATCTTTGTCTAAAAATAAACAAAATATTTTAAGTACTTCTTTTTTCATTTTACATTATACAAACAAATAGCATGCTAAAAAATTTACCTACCATTTTCAATTGCATCATTAACTTTCTCCTTTAAAACTTGTTGCGGGTAAAAGTCATCTTGATCTAAAACAAAAAATAATATTAAGATCCTTCTTTCTTGTTAATAAATATAATTATTATTGAATTATATACTTCACCTAAAACACAAGGAATATTGTCATCACATGGGACAATTATTATGTTATTTTCTAATGTTTGCAGGGGCAATGCTTCCGGGATAACTTTAACAGTCTCTTTCAGTTTCAGTTCTGAAAACATAAACAACAAAATATATAGAAACATTTGAAAAGATGTGAAGAAATATGTAGCGTGGTATTACTTTTGGTTTTATCGACACAATATCCCTGCCCAATAGTATCATGAATAAAAATAACTAAAAGTATTATACTTCATACCTGGAATTTTGTCACTGTCATTGCGAGCATCTAGCCCAGTGATATTGGAGCATATCGCCATAACCTTCTCCTCAATATCCGTAAAATCTTGGGCTGAAGAGGGCCCGCCACCAGTTTTATACAGCTCTTGCCGATGTTTTGCCATGGTTTTCTTAGTTTCTTTTTTAATGCTCTCATATTTTAGCTTTAGGCTCTTCACACTTCTTGCTGTAAAGCCTGTAGCTGCATTAAATAACAAAGTTATTTTATTCCACGCTGCTTCCTTTTCTTTATTAGTTACAGCGTCGGTCTGCTTGTTTTCGATTATTGTGCGATATTTTGCCACGAAATCGGTCAACAATCTCACTTCACTCTTGTTGAAATTCGTGGAACGTTCACGTTTTACGGTATTTTCCATAATTAGAACACAGAAGACACACACACAACACAGGACAGAAGATATTCAAACGAATTACGAAAACAAAATACCACGGAGCCAAGCCGACAAGGTTTAAGGTTATGTCGTTATGAATATGATTCCCGACAATTCCCGTTTTATTGTGACAACCGCTGTCATTCCGTTGAAAGTTGTCTGTGTCTTTCTAAAATCTGTAAACGTGCATAAGCGCGTCTCGCTCTCGCAGATGTAGTGTGAAGCTAGTCACAAAAATCGGTCAGGTAACTAGCTGAATGCTAACTGACCTTTGAAAAATTGAAACTCTTTAATCGTTTGATAAAATCTCAGATAAAGTTATTGAACTGTTAGCTATCTGAGGTTTTATCTCGCTCTTGAAAAATCGGCCCTAAAAGTAGGTAATTAATGAAATTTATTGAAACTGAATATTGTCATGAATGTGTTATATAATATTACCTTAGTGCAAAGATTCTAGTATATTTTTAAATATTTAAAAATAAAAAAGTGCTACAGTTGATTTACCGTTGAAAATATAGTACCAATTTTTCGTACCATATTATTTTGCTATTATATATATTACAATTTACTGTATTATGATGAATGTCGTACGAAATGCTTTATTGTTAAATTTTAAAGTATAATAAATCCGCATTCTTAAAGCTTAATTAAAAATGCCTTATTGACGAATTCATACAACCAAAAACAGCACAATATTTCCTACTCGTCATATTAACTGATTTTTAGAGAAAAAATCGCGCGGTTATTGTTAAAAAAAAACACCGTCCGTTCGACACTGCGGTACAGCCGTGACTGTCTGCGACCCGAGCGCACCCCGAGATCGAGCGCGTAGGTATAGCTCGCGTTTCGTCAGTTTGTATGAAGTTGGAGTACTGTATTATAGTATTACCGTGCCTACACCACGCAGCTAGCACGCAGAAAGTCTCGACTAGACTTTCTCGCGACAAGCAAGCACGCTGCCGCACTTTTTGATTTTGTAATCATGCGATTTGAACTCTACCGAACGCCCGACGGATACACCTAGGGTTGCAATCTTTACGTAAGATATGTGCAGTTTCAAAACCGCTAAAATAATTCACATGTGGAAAAATAGGATGAAATATAATATACACTATTTAGGATTTTGCGTTGATTGCACCATCGAAACTCATTATTTTTATAATTCTAATGGTTATTTTTTTTAACTTATCAATTCATCTCCACTATTGAAAAACATTTGTAACTATTCAGTAGATTTTAGACTAGACATCTATTATTCGTGTACCTTTTATTTGATTTTATTTTCTGTACTTAATTTTATGTAGGTATGTTTATAAAACAAATAATTATATTTTTTATACTGCGAATACAACATAACATTACTTAAAACTAAATCTTTGTCTATACGTTAAGTGTGTGTTAAAATGTTGGTAAACCTAAATTTATTAAAAAATAATAACTTATTAGCGCATTACTAAAAATATCGATATCGACATCGTCCACCTTGTTTCCCTGACGACCAACACCAAAAACTTCACACTGGCGATTGAGTAGCATGCGATTTTAGTCCGGTGTAATAACGAGCGTGCTAGTTAGTCTGTCAGCCAGGCTAGCTAGTCTTGACTGGAAATTGTGTCGTGTAATTGCCCCTTAAGCACGCTGCCGCACTGTTTAACCTTGTAAGCCAAGCGATTTGACCTCTACCGACCGCCCGACGAATACACCTAGGGTTGCAATTTTTACATAAAACATGTGCAGTAAACTGTTTCATGCAATTGTTAAAAATAGGATAAAAATATAATACATCTTGATTACTTTTCTATTTCATATTTTGGATTTTGCGATGTGACTTTTGAAACTTATTATTTTTATAGTACTAATAGTTATTTCGTTTTAACTTTACGATTGATCTCTGCTATTGAAAAGCCTCCGTGGTCGAGTGGCGAACGCACCGGTTTCAAGGTGTCGCTAGCTCTGAGGTCCCGGGTTCGATCCCCGGTCGGGTCAATGTAGAAACCAACTTTTCTACATTGCCTCGGGTCTGGGTGTTTGTGGTACCTTCGTTGTGTCTGAATTCCATAACACAAGTGCTTTAGCTACTTACTTTGGGTTCAGAGCAATGTATGTGATGTTGTCCGCATTTATTTATTTATTTATTATTATTTATTGAAAAGCATTTATCACTATTCAGTAGTTTTCTTTTGGTACTAAAATACCTACTCCTTGCTTACCTTTCATATGATTTTGTTAGTGAAAGAAATTTATTGAAACTAAATATTACCATGAATGTCTTATCTATTACCTTAGTTCAAAGATTCCAGTATATCTTTAAATATTTGAAAGTAAATAAAAAATTAATAAATTAAAAAAATAAAAAAACCCGACTGCATAAAAACATATTGGTTTCTTAGGTTTACGCGAATGTTAGACATTGAAATAAAACTACTTTTACGGATTTTATCGCGGTTTGTATTTAGATTTTAAGTCCCGACGTTTCGACACCTTTGCAGGTATCATGGTCACGGGCAGACTGAGATGGCGTTCGTCTTGACAGTAGATGTTGCTCGTTCTACCTTCATATTTTAACTAATTATTTGAGTTCCGACCTACGCAATATGAGCTCACTGTGTCTTGATGTCTTGCAGCGCTGCTCTTGGGTTTGGCCTTGAGTTTATGTATTATTGGGTCCCAAGTAGGTGATATCTTCCAGCCATCTTCTCTATTGAAATTAGGGTGTTTTTTAATTTCAATAGCCTCGCGAAACATCCTAGGTAGGAATTTGGGTTCTTTAGCGAGGATCTGTGGTTGGTCAAATCTAATATAATGGCTGGAGCCTTCAGCATGTTCGGCGACTGCAGACTTCGTTGAGCGGCGGTGTTTCACGTCAGCTATGTGTTCTTTAACGCGGGTCCCTATGCTTCGTTTTGTTTGACCGATGTAAGAGAGGCCACAGTCACAATCTAGTTTATAAACTCCTGCATCTTGTAGAGGTATGTGACACTTGACGGATGGTAAGGACTGACTAATCTTCTTGGGCGGCTTGAAGTATGTTTTAATTGAAGCTCGCTTCAGGATGTAGCCAATCTTGTCTGTGACACCTCTGACGTATGGTAGTACAGCAGGTAAACGATCAACTGTGGCTGGCTTCACTCGGTTTCTGTGACGGGGCCGTGGAATTTGGAGCTTGTTGTCTCGCAGTACTTGCTTGACATGTTGAAGCTCAGCGGCAAGGTGTCTGTCATCACAGAGTCCGTGTGCTCTCTGAAACAAGGATTTTCCCACGGTAGCTAACTGTTTAGGGTGGTGGTGAGATTCACCGTTTAGGTACCTATCTGTATGGGTCTTTTTGCGATACACAGTGTGACTTATTGTCTGATCAGGATTACGTTTGACTAAAATGTCTAAGAAGGCAAGAGATTTATTATCCTCCAACTCCATAGTGAATTGAATTTTGTTATTGATGGAGTTAAGATGTTTTAAGAATGCATTTACTTGATTAGATGGTAAAATTGTGAAAGTGTCATCTACGTACCGTTTATAAAACCTGGGAGTGAAAGGAGCTGTTTTTAAGGCTGTCTCCTCGAAATCTTCCATGAATATATCGGCAACTACAGGGGAAACAGGCGAGCCCATCGCTACACCATCTATTTGTATATAGAAACTGTTGTTCCACAGCAGGTAGCCAGATGTGAGGCAGTGTTCAAGGAGTTCTGCATATTCTAAAGGTAAGTTATTCTCTGCTAGCTTCTTGGAAACAATTTCAGTACAATCCTTAACTGGTAGGCATGTAAACAAGGATTGTACATCGAAACTAACCATTACTTCATTGTCATGTAGACGTAGATGTTTAATCTCATTGACAAAGTGGTATGAATCCTTCACAAACGCTGTCGTCTTGCCTCTGAGTGGTGAGAGTATTTTCGCAACGTGTTGAGCCAATCTGTAGGTTGGTGTGTCGATTTGGCTTACAATAGGACGTAGCGGGGCGTTTGGTTTGTGTATCTTGGGTAACCCATACAGTTTAGGTGGTTTCGCGCATGTAGGTATTAAGTACGTGACATCTAGACTTAATGCTTCGGAGTGTTTCTTAACCAAGGTGGTGGTGGTTGTTAACACCTTTTTGGTAGGATCAGTTTTCACTGATTTATATGTACTTGCGTCCGACAATAGATCTTGTATTTTAGCATTGTAGTCCGATGTATCCATGATAACCGTAGCGTTTCCTTTATCTGCACGGAGTATAGTTACATCTTGTCTGTTCTTGAGGTTCTTTAAAGCGAGATATTGGGCTTTAGGGAGGTTTGGTTTGGGCACTACACTTCGACGTAAGACAGATGATATATCTTGGCGTATCGCCTCCAAATCTTCCTTCCTCACGTTGTTATTGAACAGGCAAGTCTCAACATTGCAAATAATATCTTCGTACGGTATCCTACGCGGTGTTATGGCGAAATTTAAACCTTTTTGTAGAACCTGCACGGTCGGTGTATCTAATGTTTGTTGTGACAGATTTATAACTGCGCGTGATTGGTTGACGTTTGACGGGCGCGTTCCGTTTTCGTTTGTTGTGTTATTCGACGCGTTTGATTTTAATTTTAGTTTTTCATATTTATTTATTAATTTTTGTTTGCTTTCGAGGTATTCGGTATTTTCGCGCTTATTTAGTTTTTCAAAGCAAGTATTAAAATCAAAAGTTGATAAAACTGTTTTCAAATCATTAGTCACGATCTCAACGGTATTATTTAAATTTTGTAAATCGGAACGAGTTTCATGAATTTTGAGGACGAGTAACTTTTTGCTTGCCTGATTGAGGATCTTGGCGCTCCCTCGTATGTCCTTCTTGGGTGATATCTTGAGACATGTTGGGATGAGATTGTGGTCACGGCATCTCTTCAAGAATGCTAAAGATGTTGTGTATCTTGCGCGCTTAGTCTTGAGATCTTCCAACCGGCGTATTTTATTTGCTATGTCCAGTCCGTACTGGTTTACATATTGGTTTCTTAGGTTTACGCGAATGTTAGACATTGAAATAAAACTACTTTTACGGATTTTATCGCGGTTTGTATTTAGATTTTAAGTCCCGACGTTTCGACACCTTTGCAGGTATCATGGTCACGGGCAGACTGAGATGGCGTTCGTCTTGACAGTAGATGTTGCTCGTTCTACCTTCATATTTTAACTAATTATTTGAGTTCCGACCTACGCAATATGAGCTCACTGTGTCTTGATGTCTTGCAGCGCTGCTCTTGGGTTTGGCCTTGAGTTTATGTATTATTGGGTCCCAAGTAGGTGATATCTTCCAGCCATCTTCTCTATTGAAATTAGGGTGTTTTTTAATTTCAATAGCCTCGCGAAACATCCTAGGTAGGAATTTGGGTTCTTTAGCGAGGATCTGTGGTTGGTCAAATCTAATATAATGGCTGGAGCCTTCAGCATGTTCGGCGACTGCAGACTTCGTTGAGCGGCGGTGTTTCACGTCAGCTATGTGTTCTTTAACGCGGGTCCCTATGCTTCGTTTTGTTTGACCGATGTAAGAGAGGCCACAGTCACAATCTAGTTTATAAACTCCTGCATCTTGTAGAGGTATGTGACACTTGACGGATGGTAAGGACTGACTAATCTTCTTGGGCGGCTTGAAGTATGTTTTAATTGAAGCTCGCTTCAGGATGTAGCCAATCTTGTCTGTGACACCTCTGACGTATGGTAGTACAGCAGGTAAACGATCAACTGTGGCTGGCTTCACTCGGTTTCTGTGACGGGGCCGTGGAATTTGGAGCTTGTTGTCTCGCAGTACTTGCTTGACATGTTGAAGCTCAGCGGCAAGGTGTCTGTCATCACAGAGTCCGTGTGCTCTCTGAAACAAGGATTTTCCCACGGTAGCTAACTGTTTAGGGTGGTGGTGAGATTCACCGTTTAGGTACCTATCTGTATGGGTCTTTTTGCGATACACAGTGTGACTTATTGTCTGATCAGGATTACGTTTGACTAAAATGTCTAAGAAGGCAAGAGATTTATTATCCTCCAACTCCATAGTGAATTGAATTTTGTTATTGATGGAGTTAAGATGTTTTAAGAATGCATTTACTTGATTAGATGGTAAAATTGTGAAAGTGTCATCTACGTACCGTTTATAAAACCTGGGAGTGAAAGGAGCTGTTTTTAAGGCTGTCTCCTCGAAATCTTCCATGAATATATCGGCAACTACAGGGGAAACAGGCGAGCCCATCGCTACACCATCTATTTGTATATAGAAACTGTTGTTCCACAGCAGGTAGCCAGATGTGAGGCAGTGTTCAAGGAGTTCTGCATATTCTAAAGGTAAGTTATTCTCTGCTAGCTTCTTGGAAACAATTTCAGTACAATCCTTAACTGGTAGGCATGTAAACAAGGATTGTACATCGAAACTAACCATTACTTCATTGTCATGTAGACGTAGATGTTTAATCTCATTGACAAAGTGGTATGAATCCTTCACAAACGCTGTCGTCTTGCCTCTGAGTGGTGAGAGTATTTTCGCAACGTGTTGAGCCAATCTGTAGGTTGGTGTGTCGATTTGGCTTACAATAGGACGTAGCGGGGCGTTTGGTTTGTGTATCTTGGGTAACCCATACAGTTTAGGTGGTTTCGCGCATGTAGGTATTAAGTACGTGACATCTAGACTTAATGCTTCGGAGTGTTTCTTAACCAAGGTGGTGGTGGTTGTTAACACCTTTTTGGTAGGATCAGTTTTCACTGATTTATATGTACTTGCGTCCGACAATAGATCTTGTATTTTAGCATTGTAGTCCGATGTGTCCATGATAACCGTAGCGTTTCCTTTATCTGCACGGAGTATAGTTACATCTTGTCTGTTCTTGAGGTTCTTTAAAGCGAGATATTGGGCTTTAGGGAGGTTTGGTTTGGGCACTACACTTCGACGTAAGACAGATGATATATCTTGGCGTATCGCCTCCAAATCTTCCTTCCTCACGTTTTATTGAACAGGCAAGTCTCAACATTGCAAATAATATCTTCGTACGTTATCCTACGCGGTGTTATGGCGAAATTTAAACCTTTTTGTAGAACCTGCACGGTCGGTGTATCTAATGTTTGTTGTGACAGATTTATAACTGCGCGTGATTGGTTGACGTTTGACGGGCGCGTTCCGTTTTCGTTTGTTGTGTTATTTACCCAAGATACACAAACCAAACGCCCCGCTACGTCCTATTGTAAGCCAAATCGACACACCAACCTACAGATTGGCTCAACACGTTGCGAAAATACTCTCACCACTCAGAGGCAAGACGACAGCGTTTGTGAAGGATTCATACCACTTTGTCAATGAGATTAAACATCTACGTCTACATGACAATGAAGTAATGGTTAGTTTCGATGTACAATCCTTGTTTACATGCCTACCAGTTAAGGATTGTACTGAAATTGTTTCCAAGAAGCTAGCAGAGAATAACTTACCTTTAGAATATGCAGAACTCCTTGAACACTGCCTCACATCTGGCTACCTGCTGTGGAACAACAGTTTCTATATACAAATAGATGGTGTAGCGATGGGCTCGCCTGTTTCCCCTGTAGTTGCCGATATATTCATGGAAGATTTCGAGGAGACAGCCTTAAAAACAGCTCCTTTCACTCCCAGGTTTTATAAACGGTACGTAGATGACACTTTCACAATTTTACCATCTAATCAAGTAAATGCATTCTTAAAACATCTTAACTCCATCAATAACAAAATTCAATTCACTATGGAGTTGGAGGATAATAAATCTCTTGCCTTCTTAGACATTTTAGTCAAACGTAATCCTGATCAGACAATAAGTCACACTGTGTATCGCAAAAAGACCCATACAGATAGGTACCTAAACGGTGAATCTCACCACCACCCTAAACAGTTAGCTACCGTGGGAAAATCCTTGTTTCAGAGAGCACACGGACTCTGTGATGACAGACACCTTGCCGCTGAGCTTCAACATGTCAAGCAAGTACTGCGAGACAACAAGCTCCAAATTCCACGGCCCCGTCACAGAAACCGAGTGAAGCCAGCCACAGTTGATCGTTTACCTGCTGTACTACCATACGTCAGAGGTGTCACAGACAAGATTGGCTACATCCTGAAGCGAGCTTCAATTAAAACATACTTCAAGCCGCCCAAGAAGATTAGTCAGTCCTTACCATCCGTCAAGTGTCACATACCTCTACAAGATGCAGGAGTTTATAAACTAGATTGTGACTGTGGCCTCTCTTACATCGGTCAAACAAAACGAAGCATAGGGACCCGCGTTAAAGAACACATAGCTGACGTGAAACACCGCCGCTCAACGAAGTCTGCAGTCGCCGAACATGCTGAAGGCTCCAGCCATTATATTAGATTTGACCAACCACAGATCCTCGCTAAAGAACCCAAATTCCTACCTAGGATGTTTCGCGAGGCTATTGAAATTAAAAAACACCCTAATTTCAATAGAGAAGATGGCTGGAAGATATCACCTACTTGGGACCCAATAATACATAAACTCAAGGCCAAACCCAAGAGCAGCGCTGCAAGACATCAAGACACAGTGAGCTCATATTGCGTAGGTCGGAACTCAAATAATTAGTTAAAATATGAAGGTAGAACGAGCAACATCTACTGTCAAGACGAACGCCATCTGAGTCTGCCCGTGACCATGATACCTGCAAAGGTGTCGAAACGTCGGGACTTAAAATCTAAATACAAACCGCGATAAAATCCGTAAAAGTAGTTTTATTTCAATGCATAAAAACACTTTTTAGTTAAAATCATAATACGTCATGGTGGTGGAACTGGCTATCCACCTAGCATACGGCTTTCGAGTATGTATTTAGTTTGGATAAAGAACAATTTTTCACATTGTATTTTTTTTTATACGTGAATGATATACCATTTTGGAATCCTCGTTACAAGCCCTTTAATTTGATACCCATATTGTAGCAAACATATTTTTTTTATTTTTTTTTACCTCAGTCTATGGCATCTCGTGGCCGCCATAGTGGTTTTTGTTTGACGTGACATATCTAAGAATGGGTATATCACTTATCACTTGGGTAATCGATACGAATCCAACGATACCCTAATTATCGAAATCCATTCGGCCGTTTCGAAGATATGAGGTAATAAAGAATATTACACACATACATACATACAAGATACGCGCGAAAAACATAACCCTTCTTGGCAGTCGGGTAAAAAGTGCTACAGTTGTTTTAGCGTTGGAAATGTAGTACCAAATTTTCGTATCATATTATTTTCCTATAATATATAATACAATTTACTGTATTATGATGAACGTAGTACAATACCTACTATATAATAAATTGCAGGTGGTAACCCTACACCACGCAGCTAGCACGCAGAAAGTCTCGACTCTAGACTTTCTCGCGACGAGCAAGTGCGCTGCCGCACTTTTTGATTTTGTAATCATGCGACTCGACCTCTACCGACCGTCCGACGGATGCACCTAGGGTTGTAATCTTTACGTAAAACATGTGCAGTAAATTGTTTCAAAACTACTAAACTTTTTCATAATGCGAATACAACATAACATTACTTAAAACGAAAATCTTTGTTTATACGTTAAGTATGTGTAGAAATGTTGGTAAACCTAAATTAAAAAAAAAAAAAACTTATTAAACGCATTACTAAAAATATCGATATCGACATCGTCCACCTTGTTCCCCTGACGACCAACACTAAAAACTGGGCACTTGTGATCGAGTAGCATGCGATATTAAGTCCGGTGTAATAACGAGCGTGCTAGCTAGTCTGTCAGCCAGGCTAGCTAGTCTAGACTGAAAATTGTGTCGTGTAATTGCCCCTTTAGAGCGCAACATCACGTAAACATGTAAATAAACCAATTCGCTGCTGCACTTTGAATGTTATGAGCAAAATTAAACAAAAAAATACCCATTAAAAGCCGTAATTCCAAAGTTACATATGCATAGTGTAGCATACACGATCATAATGAACATACAAACAGACGCACACACACAACCATACAACTACACACACTGTCAAACATCTGTCGTCTCGTTCCTACACTCCCACGCAGGGTGCGGGGTGGGGGAGGCAGTCTGCTACCCACCGCCGCAGAGTGAAGACGTGTTCGAGTGAGGTTAATGAGCCGATACATAAACTAAACAAATAGTCCATTACTTTAGTATACATAGCTACTTTATAATATAGGTTAGTGACTACTACATTGTGGCGACGACGGAGAACTGTAAGTAATTTATTTGACCTATTTAAATAAAAAGGAAAAAGTAAGTCGTTTGGTTTCATAAATAAACATATTCTTTCAATGTTAAGACTTTTTTAGATCCCTAGCAATTTTTATTTATTTCAACTGCCAATAAAGTAGAATCAAACAAATGCTCGGATAGTTAATATTTTATGAACCTACCTTTTATTATTGTATCGTAGTTTCAAGGAAAAAAAAAACGTTTTACCAACTTAACTGTCCCGCCAGTAGACACAATAGTTAAAAACAAAGGAAATGTTCATATGTGACTCACGGGACAGGGAAATGGTTAAGCTATTTTTCTTTGTTCCACTGTAGGTATATACTTTTAATTGCAATAAAGAACATAACAAACAATTTTATTTTGCATTACTTTACTTACCCACCATTTTACGAAATAATTATCCATTGTTGCCCTTGTTTTGGTTACCAACTGCTTGGGTCAAACCGGTTGCGCGTTAAACTCGGGTAGGTACACATTTGGATTTGTACATAATGTTCCAGTGATTTAAGGGATATGTTATTATATGTGCAAGGTTGTCTAGACATGACTTACAAAAATAGAAGATACTGAACCATATTTAATTATGTAAGTACCTCGATAACCGTGTATATCCGAAGCGTAATAACAATAAGCTTATAATATAAGTATAACTTGCCTAGTTAACCAAAGGGATTATGGCCGGCAAATAACGCACAGCTGCTACTGTTGCGTAGGGATTATTAATGTTAAGAATAGAATAGAATAGAATAATTTATTGTTTAAAAATTACGGGGGCGCATTGTCTTACATAACTTTTCAACTCCTATCATCGGATGTCCGAAAATATTTGTCATACCATTTAAAGTCATAAAGATCATTCTTCATAAAATTTTAAAAAATAAATATTAAAACATATAATCATTGAAATTCATAATATCACTAATCATACATTTACTTTTTACTAATATTTGTTTTAATATCTTTGTTTATACTAATGGTCAAAACTCATAATCATTTCAATAAATAACTATAATACTCCTAAATATGTTTTATTCTAATATTCGTTTTCATGCATTTCTTAATAATAAGTGTTTTTATTCATAATATTAAAAATCATAATCATCGACTCCATTGAAAAAATAGAAATAACGGAAACAAATCTGAGTTAGTGACAGAAACGAATCGCTGCAAAACCGACTCCACGTAGTCTTTTCTGCCCTACCCTAGAGTGTAATTTAGAGTCGCGTAGGCGCGGAGGGGTGAGGCGGCCCGCGGGCTGAGGAGCAGGCGGTCTTAACACACGCCGCCGCGGCTGAGGCTGGCCGGCGAAGCCGGCCAGCAAGCCGAAGCTGCGGTGGTGAGCGTAAGACCATCTGCGACGATAAGCTCGCGTGGGGCCGCCGGAACCCTGCAGCGCCGGAGCCGTGACAGAAACCATGCCTGCTGCATGCTTGCTTGCATGCTCGCTTGCATGCTTGCTTGCATGCTGCATGCTTGCTTGCATGCTGCATGCTTGCTTGCATGCTGCATGCTGCATGCTTGCTTGCATGCTGCATGCTTGCTTGCATGCTGCATGCTTGCTTGCATGCTGCATGCTTGCTTGCATGCTGCATGCTTGCTTGCATGCTGCATGCTTGCTTGCATGCTGCTTGCTTGCTTGCATGCTGCATGCTTGCTTGCTTGCATGCTGCAGCAATATTGTACAGAAATGTGTATCAGTGTCTAATATTTTAGGTGTTAATTATTAATTCTTTGTTATGCCTATAATTATAATGTGAGCAATATGTAAAATTGTGTATGATGAAGTTTTTAATAATTAGGGAGTTAGATATTTGTATGGTGTATAATTAGTTTGCTTATAAAAGTTATGCTTAAATATCATTATGCGTAAGGATATTTCATACAAAAAAAAATCATACAAAGACACCCCGACAAACCTTTTCCTTTAATGGATCCGGATCATGGTTGTGTTTGTTAATTGACGTTGTTACACAGTAAGCTATTCTGAACAATGACGTTATGAGTTGAAGTATGTTTTTAGTAACAACATTATTAATTAAAGCAATATGATCATTGAATGTTATGAAAAAAAAAATTCTGAAAAAAGAAATTATAATTTTAAACTGGTTCTTGGCAGTAACAGTATTGATAAAAAAATATGATCACTAACGGTTATGAGATCAATTGTTAGTAATAAAAATGTATGAATTAAAAAAGTATGAATAAAAAAATTATGAAGAGTGATTATTATGAGCACAGACCGGTAGTAAGACCAAAAATAGGATTAAGAATTTTATGTAAGCCAATATGGACCCAAAAATTACATACAATGGTTTGATCCCTGAAACTCACACTAGGATTCCATGTGTCGTGAGTTCCAGGCTCTTTCGTTACGCTGACAGTTTCGTTATGAATTTAATTACAGAAATATTAAAAAAAAAACATATAATAGTAATAGTAATATTATGCTCATCCGTTATATTAAATTACTATACTAATCTAACCAACTCGTAGAAAAAAAAATAAAATAAAAGGATTACACAAAATAAAAAAAAAAAACATAATAGTCATAAGGCTTATAGGTCTCGAGTGTAATTAGTTCTTGTGTAGGCTTAGTTTTTATAATATTGTAAATATTTTAAGTTTAATTTCATTAATAAAGTATTAACCGTTATAGTATATATATTTTTTATATAAATAGTTATAATTGTAGGTATATAATAAAAAAATATATAAATAGACGTATACACACAAAACCATAAGACCTACTACCAATTGATTTATGGCAGCGAACCTTTTCCCAATGTATCCTTCGACCAGACATAACACAAGTACACAGGGATGTTTTGTGAAATCTTAGAGTGACAGACAATGTTAGTTAGTTAATGATTTTATTGGTAAAACATAAAAAACTGCATACACACGTATATTGCTGTTTTGCTTCCACGCGTATCTGTATAGATGCTTATATGGCTGAAGTTGCTGTCGCAAAAAAAAAAAAAAAAAAAAAAAAAAAAAAAAAAAAAAAAAAAAAAAAAAAAACAGCTTGTAACATGGCATTGAATTGCGATGACATCATAAGACCATGCATTTGATTGCGTTAATAGTATCAATAGTAACGCCAGGCCTCCGTCACTCCATGTACTTGCGCGCTATAATTACCTACCGCTCGGCCGAGCGGTCTCGGGCCGTTTGCGGACCAAATTCAGTGAGGTTTTCGCAAGCGAAGCGCACGCACGTTGGTAATAAAATTGTAATATATTTATATTTGTTCATAATTATGTAAGAAAACTTGAGCCTATGTTTATTCATTATTTTGAAAAAAATATGAAACAAAGGCCGGGTAGTACTCTTTATGAAATTTTAAATGACATACATTTTGATTCTCTCTGCCCTTGTTTTCCAAAACAATAGGTATCTCATAAATTTATCTCATAAAACTTTTTATAAGATTCAGGATTTTTTCTACACTAAAATTTAATAACCGAGAATTTAGAAAGGGTAAGAAATATATACAAAAATATATAAAAATAAAACACATGTACCTAACTTTTAAAGATTTTTTTATTTTACCTACACAGTGATGCACGGTCAGAACCAATTTATAAAAAAAATATTTTAGAAACGATTCAATTTTATTCTGCCACATACCTTGTCAGAACATATTCACAGTTCTCAAAAACATGACACAAAAAGTTATGTAAATTTAATTTTATCGAAGCGGCAGCCCTGCGATTGCTGTGGGATCGCGCGGTGCAAAGCAATCACAACTGTACGCTTTGGCATTTAGGCACATTTTCGCATGCAGCGGTTGCTAACGCGACGGAGTAGGCTCTTATAGCAGTAGGTATTGGAAATTTTCTACTGAGTGAAGTATCTGTTACGTAGTAACTATTTAGTAATCTGTGGTAACGCATTGAATTGCGATGTAAGGAGAGCATTAATTGCGATGTAAGGAGTTAAGCATTAAATTGCGATGTAAGGAGTTAAGCATTAAATTGCGATGTAAGGAGTTAAGCATTAAATTGCGAGGCAAGGAATTAAGCATTAAATTGCGGGCCATGGAGCTAGTAATTATCACGGGAATTTACGAAATGCATTAAATTGCGTAACGCTATATCCCATTGCCTACAGGTAAACCACAATGACTCAGGCGGTATTCACACTCGACAAATTCGAATGCGAAGGTGATATAGGATCAGTTGCGGTCCGATGAGAGCGATGGAAACGCGGGTTGTACATTTACTTGGAAGCAGCGGGAATAATATAATAATAACTTTTTATTCAAATTAAAATGTTACAATTAATACTAAGGTACATGAAATCTTAATACATACAGCCTACGTTACATGTGTGCCTGAACTAGGTAATCCTGTGTTTCAGGCGTTCAGTGCTAGCTAAATCTAAAATAAACAGAAACCTTTTTATTACAATATAATTGTTAGATAAATAGTATAAATGAATCCATAATAGAGATACAGGACATGCTTTGGAGGGTATACTTGAGGAATATATGCTTTATATCGCATTTAATCTATTATAAAGAAGCGGTCCTAGAAACACATAAAATTTAGTCGTAAAAGCATGCTGTGTTCTTATTTTGGGGCAAACTAAATTTTTCCGTCTTTTATGAGTAAATTCAGTGCTGAAAGGAAGGGCTGCATGCTGTTTTAATACTATGCCCATTATGAACAACTGTCGGACTGTTAGGACTTTACACGATTCATAGAGGAGGTTAGTGGGGAAAAGGAAAGAGCGGAAAGTACATACTTTGAGAATACACACATACTCTGGGCACGCTTGATGGTTAGTAGTAGTGTTTTGCCCGCTCCACCCCATGCGGCAATACAGTAAGTTAATATAGATTGACATAAGGCAAAGTAAACTTGTTTAATTCTTAGAGAAATTACTAAAGCATAGAGGGAGCGAACAAAATAGACACAAATTACGATGAATCCAAGCTCCTCTCTCTTATGGTGCAGATTATATATATAAAAGAGACAAACATATATGGACTCATATATGCTTAAAGCTAAATGGACACTCCGCAATTGTCAAACGGTCATATTTGGTCTCTTACTACACTACCAATTAAAAGAGCACATAGTTGCTTAGTAGAACCTTTTCTACACGGTAAACTGTACAAAGCATTTGATTTAGTCGTATCATACGTTGTGAATGTCAGTCGTTGCTGGTCATTGTTTATTTTACAAATAATATTATTTTTTGCGTAATATAAGCAACTTGATTGTGTACAAAAGGTGCAAAGGACAGATAAATAAGCGTTTAATATGGCTCGTTTTGTTTTATCGTGTAAATCACATTCATTACGGAAAGATATCAATGAATATGTAAGCGTTCAACGGTAAGTGTTTTTTTGCAATTTTCTAATAAAATCATGCGTAATTTTTGTATGCGATCACTTATAACATAGGTACACATTAGATTGATAATGATACTTTCAGACTATCTTTTTTACTAATAATATCGTGTAAGCGAATTAATCTTAAAAAAAGTAATTTGTTTATTTGTGAGGTTATGTTATGATAGTGAAGTAGATATTTTTCATCGATACTATTCGATACGAGAATTAACTTTATGTCATTATAATGTAGCAAATGTCGTTTTATTTTACAGTATGCTTCAAAAATGATAGAAGAACTGGTGTAAACTGTAAAGTGCTTTCAAGAGCCAGAAATTGTTGGACTAAGCATAGCCGAAAAAATGTCTTCGTCTCCGCCCCGAATAACAGAATAACTACAAAGACATCAGGAACTACACTTAGGTATTCACGCGGGTGAAACCGCGGGGCACAGAGAGATAATAAAAATAATGTATTTTCACTGTTTTTATTTATTAAAAATTTACATAATTTATATATTATGTTTTTACTTTTACTCCCAGTTTCTAAAGGCCGATCAACATAAAGATTAGACATTCATTTATCAAATATTTCATATCAAGTACTGTGATTGGCGGAGTTGTGTTGCAATAGATCTTTTAGTCAACCTATCAAGTATTTGTTTTAATTTAAACGATGTTTTAATTTTATTGATAATTCGTAAATTTGGGACTAAAATATTGATTGCCTTGGTGATGTATGTTTTATAAAAAGGCATTTGGTGTGGGACGCAACGTGCGTCGACAGTTCGACACCCTTGCGCTATCCCACGTTCTAAGTTCGGCGGCCTCTCCTGGCGTTGCTGCTGGAGCTGCGGAGACCCTTAAGCGGCGAAAGTATAATAACCTAATAGGTTATTATATTTTCGAGCCGTTTGGGTTTGAAACTTTGAAACGCTCGGGTCATGGGGTCCTAGTGCACGAAATCTTTTTAATGAACTTTTGGTAGATTCTACTCGTGATCAGAGGGCTGGTTTGTTCCTTGCACAAAGAATCGGCATAGCCATTCAACGTGGCAATGCTGCCAGCTTTCTAGGCACGTTTCCCGCCATTGACAAGGATGATGATGAGTTTTTTGACGCGTGTTAGTATTATTTATTTATAGATTTAATTTTAGTGTAGTTGTTTTATAAAGATGTAACATGAAAATAACGTACATTCAATAGAAGTATATTTTCTGTCAAGAACTAAATTTATTTCGATACCTCTACCAAATACGGCACATCACTACCGAGGCAAAAAAAGTGGACAGTATTGCTGCAAGCACCCTTAAAACTATATATCTGTCCTTCTTTTTCACAATGAATGTGTCATAGGTTAAAAGAGTATAACTATAGTGAAATTTGACGCTCCCTCTATGCTTTAATAATTTCTCTAAGGTTTAATTATTATTTTTCATTTGCAATGAATCGTAACTTTTGAAAGTAAATATCAATTTACGTATTCTATTATTAAGAGCTCCTATATGATGTTTAAAGGAAAGAGTTTCATCTATTATACAACCTAGGTATTTTGGGTTATTAGTCCTTTTAAGCTTGGGGCAGACACATTGGTTAATTAATCTCAAAATCAGCCGAAAATAGTAGAGCAGTATCGTCAGCGTATGATATGATTATGCGATGATCTAGGTTAAGCTTACATAGGTCACTAATGTAAATTAAGAACAGAGTAGATGCTAAAATACTTCCTTGAGGAACTCCGAAGTGTTTTTCTGATAAGTACTGTGTATATTGCCAATTCTTACGCATTAAGTACGGTCTTCTAGGTAGCTAGTGAAAAGTTTCAGCTGGTTACCTCTTATCACTATAGCTTCAAGCTTACGCAATAGAATAGGGACAAAAACTGTGTCGAACGCTTTTGCGAGGTCTATGAATATTCCTACAGCATATTCGAACACCTTTATCGAGTTCTTGTGCTAGTCAGTCAGATGATGTACGGCGTCGGCAGTTGATAATTTAGGTCTAAATCCAAACTGAGTTTTAGAAAGAATCAATTTATCCTCCAAATATTTAACCATAGAAGAAGAAGAAGACATAGAAGGCAACAAGGAAATTGGTCTATAGTTTGTCACTTGATCTTTGCTGCCAGATTTATGAACAGGAACAACAGCTTTTTGAGACACTTGGGGAAAATGACTTTGGATAGGCAATTTTGAAAGTATAAGTAAGTGGAGGCCCTAAAATGTGTTTGAACTGTTTAATTATTTTGTTTGGGATATTATCCCATCCGACTGCACAGTCGTCCTTTAAACTCATGATTATGCTTTGCACTTCTGTTTCGTCAGTATCTAATAGCGTAAATGATGATAATGTATTGCTACTCGTAAAAGATTATTGTAAAAGTTTCGATATCTTTTGTACGATAATTGCAATATGGAATTATCTGGGTGACGCTTAGCTTTCATATGCAGTGTATCCCTATGTCTCATACATTAATGAGACCTGGCGTGATCCAAGGTTTTATGTTATAATTTTTATTACTCAGCCGAATATTAGTTGTGTTTTTCTGAATTGCCTGTTGCACATTTTCGATTAGGTATAACATACAAAACTGTGGGGTGTGGGTCAGCATTATTGTAAACGGGGTCGAAGTCAATGTTGTATAAATCTTCTTCAAGTTTATTTGTGTTTAATTTAGAAATTGTGCGAGTATTATCTTGTTTGGGTAATTTGCAATTTAAGGTTAGTAGGATAGCATTGTGATCGGTTATTGTCGGCATGATATGATCTAGGCAGGAACCACTTTGATGTGTTGGTAGCGAATGCGCTGGGAACATGCCATGAAAAGAGCAGAGGTTAAGGTATTCCTGTGCAGCTACATCGTAAGAATGTTGATATTAATATCTCTAATCAAAACGATGTTTTTATAGGATGATAACTCTTGCAAGGTATTATTCAGAGAGTCCACAAACTTGTATATATTTCTAAAAGAGGGGGGTCTATATAATGCTAGGATCGAAAAATTTGTTCCATTTTTAATTAACAGACTGTTACAATCGAGTATGTTTGGTTCTTCAACAGATATATCGTAGTGGTTCCTTGCATATACTACCACACCATCGTTTGATTGTAATTAAATACTCTTGTACATACTATATCCCGGCATTAATGGTACGTTGTATTGTTTGGCAAGCCAACATTCGGTTAGGATAATAAAGTCACTGGCGCAGTCGGTAGGTTTTGTGGTTGCTCGGCTTCTTGAAATGCAGACAAGTGGCGCATTGTGGTGCCTCAGCCTTCTTCATACATTCCTTTATTGAAGGTGTGTGTTGATTCCCGACATGACTTGGCTGCATGACCATACTGCTGGCAGTTATAACACCGTGTTACCACGGTAAAATCTCTCACTGGGCAAGATGACCAATCTACAAAAACTCTTTCTTTTGAGGGAAAGGAAGTAACATAAATTGATACTGATGATTTAGGAAGTAACATAAATTGATACTGATGATTTACATAAATACAAATAATTAACATTATATACAGGAATTAAAACTGATAGTAATGATTTGAAAATATATAAATAAAGTTGATTACAAATACGTAAATGAGCATATTAAAAATAAAAAAAAAATAAAAAGTAAGGGAGGGATGTAGCATACACGATCATAATGAACATACAAACAGACGCACACACACAACCATACAACTACACACACTGTCAAACATCTGTCGTCTCGTTCCTACACTTCCACGCAGGGTGCGGGGTGGGGGAGGCAGTCTGCTACCCACCGCCGCAGAGTGAAGACGTGTTCGAGTGAGGTTAATGAGCCGATACATAAACTAAACAAATAGTCCATTACTTTAGTATACATAGCTACTTTATAATATAGGTTAGTGACTACTACACATAGTAAAATCGCATGACTTTTGTCCACAACTTTATGACCAGGTCAGAAACAAAAACAAAACACTATTCCCTTCTATTTTTAAACAATAAAACCTACAGATAGTAATCTAATAGAAAACACGTGCAGTCAGAATACATCGCCTTTTTGTGCCATCATGTCGCATTTTCTCGTGAACAACAATGACATCAAAAAATACGTGATACCTACATTAATTTGTGCTTCAAAATATCCCCCGAAAATGAAAACAAGGTGAAATAATGTTATTTTCGGAACTTTCGACTACAGCATAAAAAGCAATGGTATATTTTTTTTAAATTTCATTATGTGTAAAAAAACAGCTGTAACGTCAATTTCCATCTGATGGATTTTGTTTTTTAAAGTATTTTTTAAGCCATTGAAAATGGTATTGTTGATGCCTGTATTTAGGTTAAATTGGCTTAGTAGTGATTTTAAAGTGCTTGGTGCAGGAAGACACCAGAGTCTTTGAAGGAGTCAGTAGCAGGTAGTAGATCTTTTATATAGCCTCAATGCTATATGATTTTTTCTTCTAATGTCCACCTTCTGCCAGTGTGTTTCCTTTTCACATTTCTTAATGAGGAAGATGTAAATAAAAAAAAAACGCATTTTTATTGGCTTATCAAAAAATTTAGGTGAATAAAAAAATAACTGCGAAAAAATTATGTCGATATCTCCAGTAGTTAATTTTTTATAAATTTTTCAATTTCGTATCCCCCGATAACTTTTTGAGCCGGCCGAGAACCTGTCGTGACGTCACGCCGCAGTACCGCAGGCGACGGGCGCTCGGGCCGGCCGGTGGTTATTTTAAAATTATGATACCTCCTAAGATGTTGATGGAAATCAAGTAATGTCAAAGACAATTTTGTTCACAATTAAATACTTGACATTTATTTAGATAAGGATTAGTATAATTTTGACAAAACGCCTTCGCAAATAATTCATAATTTAAAACAAAGTTGATTTCCATAAAAATGCGGTTATAGTATTAAATCTTGAAAGATAGCCATATGTTGTCGCTGACTTTTTTTTAGAACTTTTAAAGAGGAACAATTTCGTCATACATGAATTTTGCCTAACTTCAACCGTTTACGCTGCACACGCAACGGAAGTTCACAAATAGGGATATTTTTCCGTTTTTGTTACATTTTCCATTGATGCTTCGCCCTATTGGGTGCAGCGTAGTGTTATAAAGTCTGAATCAGTAGTTCCTAAGATTAGCAAGTTCAAGCAAACAAACATACTCTTTAGCTTTATAATATCAGTATAGATAGGTAGATTTCTATGTTGAACATTTCACTCATGTTCGAGAACATGAAAAGCAGCGGAATGCTAAATATTCAGTAGTATATGTGCCCCAATGTTTCACAAAATCCCCTTTTAAAATAAATAAAATTTAAACTTCCTATTGCATTATCTATCTGTGACTGAAAGTTCTGTCAAAATCGGTCCAGCCGTTTCAGAGCCAAACAAAAAAATTAAAACATGTTTTTTTACGTAAGTATGTACCGTATTTGTAGTTAGTGTAATGCTGTTAACCTAAAGTGTGTTTGTAATTTCATATTAAGATATCTATGATAATATAAGAAAGAGGCAAGATTTGATTGATTGTTTCTTTGGTTGCATTTTGAATAGGCTACGAAATTATTATACCTATTTAAAAAAATCTTTCATTGTTGATTAGCTACACTATCGTTGCGTGAAGTAGCCTATATTATATTAAAATAATAATAGGGATCCTTACTAAAACTCCAATAATGCAACAAGTGTTCTTTCATTAAAAAAAAAATACAATGACGTCGCTGGAAATGGCGACCTTGTGTTTGACCTTGGTAGTAATCCTTATCAAAATAATTTGCTTTATATTTAAGACTGCTTTAATACCATTATATCATCATCATCATATCAGCCCGGAATCACCTACTGCTGGGTATAGGCCTCCCCTTTTTTCTGCTATTGTTATCTGTCCTGCTCGTAATATAATACATTATATTATATATTATTATTATATTAATACATTATATTAATTCAAGTTATATAATACCATTATATAACTTGAATTTTTCAATTTGGACATTACATTCGAAAGATAACACGAGTTCAAAAGTGTAAATATTAGAAAAAAGTCGCTTGGTTAATGGTGGCCGCTCTCTCCGCTCGGCTAACTATGCGATGTAGACGTCACTGGAGTACGGGAGGGGAGTAAACTAAAATAAAATATAAAATGTAATAGAAAGATTCATAAACAATAATAAAAAAAGAAATAACAATCCAATTTTCTTTATAATGAAATTTAATGTACCTACTCTTTTTTTGTACCCCATTCAAAAACGTGTTTGTGTGAGTGTTTATTAAAATTAATATATTTTAAAATGTTTGTTAAATACTCGTGCGAAGCCGGGACGGGCCGCTATGGATAGAAATAAAGTTTTAGCATTATTTTTCACATTGAAACGATCTTTTCAAGAATGACGACTTGTTCTTCCTTTTCATTAATTTACGACAATATAATACACGAGCGCATACTTTTTTTTGTCATTTCGGGCACAAATCAGTTTTCAGTTTCTAATATAAATTAATTTTAAACACAAGCTTCAAATTTAACTAAGCTCACAGCAATAGTGTAGACTTATCAAACAAGCCCAAACGCGATGCGATTACGTCATTTAGTTAGAGAGTTCCTCGGGCCACCTTCTGGCGCCATCATCAGATCAGCTCGAAAGTACTATAAAATTATATTGTCATCCAAACTTAACAGATATACAAAATTTCAGCTCAATCAGTTAAAGATATCTGTTTCAAAATTAAGTTGCAAGATTCCACTCGTAGCTGTAGGTACAAACGTATACATTGAATGTTAAATAAAAGCTTGTAAAGATATATTTTTTGGCGTGCTAACTGTTGTATTAGTACAAAGAAACCTATTCAGTAACTTTACGCTACTCTTTTTTCCATATTTAGCAAAATCTAGAAAAATATGCGAGTAACATAAAAATACTGCACGAGATCGTATGTACGGGAGCGGAGGACGGGCGTTGTGACGTCACGCGTTGATCGGGCGAACCAAAACTAAATTTAAGAATGCCCGACTTTAAAAATTCGTAAAAAATAGAGTTTTTGAGATATCGCTAAAATTTTTTCACCATTGTTTTTTTAATTTTTAGTTTGATTTTTCTAGATGATAAAAAAAACACGCTCATCTTCCTCAATTTTCTACTCAATTGTTAGTTATTATTATTATATTTTTTAGTAAATAAACTACGAAATATAAAATTATTTCTTTTTGTCTGATAATTTTATGTTTTTTTTTTTTTTGATTTAGAGAATGTATATACCAGTGTCTGCGTGAAATGAAATAAACAGATGACAACGATGTTGTGTTGTAGCCATATCAAAAAAACAAGCCAGTAATACCAGTGTAATAAAAATATTTTTATTAAAATGTTTAAATAGCACCATCTAGTGTTAAGTGCAACAAACTTTTGAAGATTCTATCAGGTTGTTTGAAGTTATGACACCATGTACGTCGCTTACGTCAAAACGTACGGAGTGTCATCCCCCTGATCGGTTAAACCTAGCTTGAGGAAAATGATTGGTGTCAGTGAAAGTGACGACTTAACTTTGTAGCGTCGTCGTAACGGATGATTTATATTGGCACACGAAAAAGTATTGATATTTAGCATTACATTTTTTTTTACACTTATAATTTACATATATACTTTATTCAAATTTGAAATGATTCAATTTGTTCTATAAAATCATCTTAAAACTGAAATAATTTTCACTGAAATGTGTCAGAATATTAACCAAGACACGTAAAAGGTTATGTCATATTGCAAAAATGTTAGGGACAAGACACCTCGATAGATGTAAATCGATTGAACAAAGGAGTATTTAGTGTTATTTGTTACAAGTTTTAATGGACAGTCTGAAATAAAGATTATTATTATTATTTATAGATTTTATTAGAAGGTCTCTACCATTTTCTTATTATTCAACTTGCAATGTAGTACGTATGTTTGTCCGGGTGTAATCTTGCTACTTAATTTTGAACCAAATCAAATTTTGTTGGAGTCATCTTCAACTGATAGAGCTTAAATTTTGCATGCATGTATAAATCGGATGACAGTGCAATATTAGTATGACATAGAGCTGATAGAGCTGATCCGATGATGGAGCTGTAAGGTGGCCATAGGAACTTCGTAATTAAACGACGCAACCCCTTCGTGTTTCGAATCAATTGATTCGTCTTGACGAGTATCTTAGTTGGTAAAAAAAATATAATAAAAAAAAATAAAAGACACGCAACAATTCATTACAGGTCCCCCGACTGCAATTAAATGATCGGTTAATTACAAATATTTGACTTGTTTTTAATTTTTTAGTTCACTTTTTTAATATTTTTTTGACATGGCAGGCGTTTTTTTTTTTTTTTTTTTTTTATATATTTTTTTATTTAATACCTTTTAGTGAACAACACAAACATGACACAACACAAAAAAAAATCGTTCGGAACCCTTTACAGGCGATTTCGACTCATACTTGACCATTTTTAATGTCCACATAGCCTATGTCACTCGGGATAACTCAAAGCTTCTAATGATACCACAAACATTGAAATCGGTCAAGCCTTTTAGAAGTTATGTTGGAATAAAGAAAGTCACAAACATACATACATACATAGGTACATACATGAACCCTGAAAACATAACACTCCTTTTTGGGCAGTCGTGTAAAAACAGGGTATTTTTTTGGGTATTCGGAACCTCATATTTATGTTTGTAATAGATACCCACCAAAAACATTCAATGTAAAAAAAAGCCAAGTCTCTCTATGCAATTCTTCCATCGTAAAAAGTTTTGAGATCGCATAGGAGCCAAGTCCTGTTCAACTTAATTTGTAATAATAAATCAATATTTTGTGACTATATCAAAAGTTTTGTTTACATTACAATAACAGTGACTTAGCCATGAGCACAAGTTAAAGGTCGTTTGCTCCTTGTAATTACGTGCAAATACCGTTGAATTTATATATTATATATATTATGGACATGATTTTGTAACTGATTGGAATTTGAGATCACTATGGACTAAACATGCGCCATAGTGTATGTGCAGTTCACTGATCTTGGATGATACCGACTGTCGGTTAAGGTGTCCTGATATTATTTATTATTTACTTGCAACTCCTCCAAATATGCCGCTTTATATTTGTATCTTATTGTGCTCATGGCCAAGTCACTATTATTGTAATGTAAACAAAACTATTGATATAGTCACAAAATATTGATTTATTATTACAAATTAAGTTGAACAGGACTTGGCTCCTATGCGATCTCAAAACTTTTTACGATGGAAGAATTGCATAGAGAGACTTGGCTTTTTTTTACATTGAATGTTTTTGGTGGGATCTCATTTATTTTTTGTAGGTCTCTTTCTTTTCTTTTTATAAATAAACAAAATTGCTATAAAAAATATTTGCTTTTTGTACATAAACAAAGAACAAAGTTAACAATGCAGTCAAAATTCATATACCATGTTCTTGTAAAACCGCAAATATAAATTTGTTTCATATTATTTACTAAGGTATATAATTTATTACCGTTTTTATAATTTTCCCTTTACATGTAGCTAAAAACCTATCTTGGTGCCAAATTTGAAGGTTCTAAGTTTGCTAGAAGTACCTTAGATTTTTGATGATCGGTCAGTGAGTGAGTCAGTGAGTGACAAAATGGTGTAACTTTGATCGCTCATAACTCGTAAACTATTGGTTCAAATGTCATGTAATTTTGAGGCTGAGCTTGTTTTAATACTTACTCTAGGTCATCGAAAACCTAAACCCCTAGCTTTGTCCGTATCGATGATACAGGGGGGGTGAAATAGCCGCGAAACGCTTCGAGAAAAGAATGGTACGGCCGTGCCCGTTTTGCTCGAGACTTGGCTGGGGCACTGCCGTGCCCCCAGATTTTGAAAAAAAAAATGATAGGGACATGCCTTTAGTAGGCCTACATTTTTAGAAATAAAAACGATTACTCTAGAGGCATTTTTCAGGAAGAGAATAGAGGAATACGTTTGTATGGAAAAAATGCAGCCCGTCTACGCTCTTAATGGTATCAGTTTTCGATACCTAACAACAATTTAACAGATCGGACAGGGTTTTCTTAGCACCCTGTATAGAAGGAGTATCAATGCGAACCGCTTGCGAATTGAATGAATATATCCAGTGTTACTGATTCCTACACATTATTATGTTCAGTCAAGTATATATCAAACGTATATATCAAACGGACGAAACGCGAGCTATACCTACGCGCTCGATCTCGGGGTGCGCTCGGGTCGCAGACAGTCACGGCTGTACCGCAGTGTCGAACGGACGGTGTGTTTTTTTTTAACAATAACCGCGCGACTTTTTCTCTAAAAATCAGTTAATATGACGAGTAGGAAATATTGTGCTGTTTTTGGTTGTATGAATTTGTCAATAACGCATTTTTAATTAAGCTTTATGAATGCGGATTTATTATACTTTAAAATTTAACAATAAAGCATTTCGTACGACTCAGTCGAGGCGCAAATATTTTTCGGTCGCAAATTTATGAGCCCGATTGGTTTTTCAAACAAAAACATGTTTTTTTAATTTAATCTACCAATAAAAAAACAACACGCATTTTTATTGAACACTTCCTATACAATATACAAGTATTGAATTTATTTATATAAAAAGGATATTTACAATCACAAAACTAAATAGAAACAGAAAGTAGGCAAATGTAATTAAAATGTTGGAGACGGGCAGCCCTAACGCATGTTTACGTACCGCGCGGCTGTAGGCATTTATTTCTATCATGCGGCCGAGTTACACTACTGTATGATAATATTACCGTGACTTGGGGGTTCGAACTCACGGCTGAGCTGTAGGTAGCTATCGCGCAACCTTGAGCAAGTGACGGAGGCCTGCTACGACAATAAATAAAAATAAATATATAATACACTATTTGTTTAATATTTTAAAAGCATGCTGTGGACACGCCTTAATCAAATTTTATGTAACGTAACATAAAAAATGTTATATAAATGTTACATAAAGGAAGAAATAAGCATGTTTTCCTACAGACTAACCGCAATTCACAGAACATTATTAACTCGATCGTTGCAGCTAATTAGCGACAGAATAGCACTAACATAATAGTTTCCTGACAATAAGAAATAGTTTAAAGTTACTTACCTAACGTATTTTTTCAATTTACCAAAGATAAACCCGTTTTTGTTTTTTTTTCGACGCACACCATACACTCAACTTTTTTGCCGAGAACAAAATGGCTGATGCCCTATGATTGGTCGCCTGAGGTTCGGACAGTGACAGCTAATGTTGCCAGTATTAAAGTTTTACAAAATACCATTTTCACGACTAAATAATGCGTTACATAAATGAAATAACATCGATGAAGAAATTTTGAGACGAGTTTTATTTTTTATTTAAAACTATAATTTATATTTCAAATGAATTTTCAAGGATTCTACGTACATTTTACAGTGTTATTTGAGAGGGTAGCCAATTTTGTTTACTAAAAAATATAATATTTTTAATGTTTTTTAAAGTTTAAAATATCAGTGCTGGAAGTTGGACACACGTTTTTTGTAGGAAGACCAGAAGACATGCCATTAAAAATGCCGCAATATTTAAAAACCGAGGTATCAACTACCAACAATTACATTTATAATACAATATAAAGAAGGGCTTTTTTGTAATATCAGTATTTTATTAATATTGCCTTGACAGTTTTTTAGTAGAAATTAAGGAAAGATGATGGACAAGTAAATTTTCTGAAATTAGCAATTATTTTGATTTTGACCCATATAGGTGTAGTGGTTAAGGTGTCGCCTGGTAAATAAAAAAATATCCGCATATTTAGCACACAATTTTTGAATGGAAATTTGTTCTTCGGAATTTAAATGTTTCATGTTTAGCTGAGATAACAAAGACTTTACACGTTCCGCGTTACGTAAACAACTATCAAAGGTACACATATTATATTCACTTAACTTGTGTATAGTTGGCTTAATTTCGTTCAATGTTATAGAATTTTCAGTTGTGTTTAATATTTTAATTGGTATCTTTCCTTCAATCGGTGACCCTATACTACTAGCCATAAAGATACCTTCGCATAGCTCTGTCGCACAGACCACACACTCATCATTTACATTTGTTTCTATATAATGTATCGATTCCGACCTCGACGGTAGGTATATGAAAAGCTTGGTTTTCTTGACCACTCAAATTTAAAAGTATTCTAACATTTGATGAGGTGTTTAAATATAAATGTGTATGTTCCAAATTGATGCTAGATCTAAACTTGTTTAAAAAGTCACACCCAATTATGCCATCTGCCTTACATGGTAAGGAATTGAAAACATAAAACTTGTGACTAAAATAGTGTCCCTGTGTCTCTAACTGTAAATAAACGAATCCAATTGCTTCGACTTTGCCCCCAATACCATTTATTGAGGTTCTCCATTTGTGTATCTGAATGTTTTGTTTTATAATCCTACTAAGTATAGTCAACGGCTGAAATCGATGCTCCAGTGTCAATTAACCATGAATATTCTAAACCATTTAAGGATAAGCTAGCGACTAATGAATTATCATAGGAAAAAATATATTTGCTTTTAGTCTCGAAAAAATTGTAAAACATTTTCTTGATCTTCGTCATCATCTTTATTCGTAGTCATCACCTGTTTGTTCTGAAAACGTCTATTAGTATGATTATTATTATTAGACTGACCTCGCTCTCCACGTCTTGAAGAATTCCCTCGGAAGGGTCCGCGCCAGCCTCGTACAGCTCCTCGCTGGGGATTGTATCCTCCAACTCCTCGTCTGTTACTTCCGCGCTGCTGGCTGCTATTATAATAATACCTACCTCTCGTAGCTGAATGGTGATCTCTATGGTTGTTCCCAAAATTATAATTATAATTCTGTCTATTTGACCTTCTTATTGACATAATATTCGATGAAGGGTAATCTGATGATGAAGATTCTTCATCTATCGCAGCCTGAATGGCATCATTTAGTGAGTCATAATTTCTTGCAGCTATAATAGTGCTTAACCTACGGTTTCGCAACCCGTCGGCAAAGCGTTTTATTGCAAGCTTCTCGTTTACGCGTTTCAATGAATCATAGCTCTCCTCGTGTCCCTCGGATTGCGAAATCGTGAGGTCTACGAATAAGCTCGATAGTTCTTGGCCGTAGTCAGTTATAGTTTTTTCATTTTGCTTAATAGACTGTAATTTACTGGATATAGCCGTGAATGATTTTTTAGGTAATAAATGTATCTTCATATCCTTTAATAATTCGGAAACGCTACTATATTTTCTAACAAGTCTTAATTTAGCAAACTGTGATAATCGACTTTTTAGAACAAACTCCATTAACTCCTTCTTGGACGCATCCTCTAAAATAGAATCATAATATTCTATACCATCTATCAATTGTTTTGTAACTAATTCAGTGTCATTCATTACTGGTAATAAGTTAAGCGCTATTTTTAAATCAAACTTGGACATCGTGACAGAGATAATTGGCTCACTTTTACACAAATTAGTAACTTCTAAGTACAATTTATGAAACTTAATAGCACATTCATCAATATTTTTAATTTCTGATACACTTTTAAATTGCTTAATCCTTTTTATTTCTTCTATATAATCATTGCATTGTTCATACAAAATATTAGCCTCATCTAGCTTTTTACAACATACATTGCTAAGCCTCCTAGCAGGGCCAATTTTCATTAAATATGTTCGTATTTTCAATAAATCTCTATGCAATTCCTCAATGAAGTCTGCCATATAATAAACATTACATTACCATTTGATATAATCTTACATACACACCTACAAGTTATTTAATAATACATACCAATATTGCTGCATATCTACGTACCGATACTGTCACCGTAATATTACACTTAAAGTCTAAAGTTCATTTGACGTGGTTACTTCACTACCGCGGTACTATGATTTACGATTACACACTTTTAATATATTACGATATTAGGAACCGCACTTTCACTGCACTATGCACTTTTGATAACGTGTTTACACAGTTTCTCCCGGCTGCGTCCCTTTACGCTGACCACGAAGTATACTCGCATATCTTCTCAAGACAAGGTCATTTACATGTTTCTCCACCAATTTTCCGTGACATCTCCTGTACATTTTATACACCAGAATAATGCCTCCAATACCAAGAAACAGTGCAATAATGAGTAGTATTATGTTGGTGGTACTTGCATGATACAGCAACTCCGTGTTAGCAGAATTTTTGCCATTACCGGCTGCAGCTTGAGCGATCACCACCTCTTCCTTCGTGTTACTCTGAGTGGTACCCATCTTTGATTTTTCCAAAAACTAACCGCAGGTATTGTCCAACCGAACCTGACAGTTCACAGTCTAGCCTCTTATAATTCTTCATTTTGTACGTCGTATATTGAAAGTTTATAATTCACTTGCCTTAGGTATAGAGTCATGGTATCAATTGCACCCGCGCTAGGCAGCCCGCTCTGGCAGGGTCGCCATGTAAGGTTAGGATAATTATTATAATGAAACCCAAGCTTGCATGAAATGATACTGCCTTTTATTACCGATAAACATTCAATATATAGTGCTTACATCGATCACATGACTTAACTAAAATGGGTACATTGTATACATACTTATACACTACACCATGAAAAAGGCGGCAAATTCAAAAATCTTTCAGGTGTCAACACTGATATAGCACGCTGAAAACTTATTGATACTTGAATTTTTGATAAAAAAAAAAATTGAAATAAATAAAAAAAAAAGCATTTCAATGTAAGTATTTATTTGTCACAATCAGAACTAAAATCAGAAACAAGAAATTCAATGCCTTCATATGAGAAATCACTGTCAGTATCATCATTACGCACAGAAATGATGAAAGGTTCCAACTCAGTTTTGGATATCCTGTCTCTTACTTTATATTTGTTTTCGACACTAATAGTGTGATCTGTGCATTTTTTCCAATCATTGGCTGTGACACTATTAAAACATTCTTTTATAAGGTTCTCCATTTCATTACCTGGAATCCCTAAATTTTTGCTGGCTATTTTTCTTTTAGCCAAACGCCATATGAGTTCAATAGCGTTCAGGTCTCAATGATATGGTGGAAGTTTCAAAACTTCATGGCCATGTTGTTTCAAACATTCTTTCTTCAGCTTCATATATTGGAGTTGTTTTATTTTCATTCACAAGGCACATAAGCTCAGCCTTTGTGAAAAATTCTTCATAATGGATTCCATTTTCAGTTAGCCATTTCTGAATGTCAGCCTTTAAATCATTCATAGATGGTGGCTTATTTATTTGTGTTACATGGTAGCTATCGTTGTCCATAACAATGACACTGGGCTGACTTAAATTAGGTATTAATTTTTCACGTAACCATTTCATAAAATTAATCTGCGATTTTTTATTTAGCTTATACTAATAAATTATATTAGTTTATACTAATAAAGCATTGGGGACAAAACCTTTTTCGGATCCAGCATGAATAGCAATATGTCTTTTGCCTGATGATATTTTATCAATTACACCGCTTGTTGATGGCCCTTGCCATGATTTTTTAACTTTATAATTTTGGTGGACATAGGTTTCCGCTTTTCATCAATAGCTCTGAGATACCTATGTCGCCATGCAGCTAGTTCATACTTTTCAAGAAGAAGAGATCTCTCGTTTTTATTTTTTTTTAATTCAAATCCATTTTTGAGTAATAATTGTCTAAATGTTTCATGTGTAGCGAGTGCACTGGCACGATTAAACGCAGCACAGGATCACGCCATTTGACGTCAGAGCGAGCCGTGTGCAAAACAGGTTCCAGAGGCTCCGCCCACTTCGGGTCGGCAGGTGAACTTAGCCCCGCCTCCTAAGACATGGCGCCTGCGCATCTTTTGTTCAAGCGCTAACGAGGCAAGATGGCTGCGCACACGTCTATTGTCTTCAGTGCTGAGAGGGCGTCACCCCCTACGCAAGATGCGTCAAGCGGGAGTCGTTTTTTGTAGTATTTATTTTAGTATAAATAGCTGTGCATTTTCGTAAATAAGTTAATACGCTTTTGTATCTTGTTACCGCAATATAACGCTGTTACTACGCCCGGCATTTTATTTCTTCGCCTATCGCTTTACTGCTGCTGCTGCTACCTATCCACATCGCAAGTAGTACCTACCTAGCCACAATACTGCTGTGAATACCGTACTACTTCACATGACATCCAGTAAATCCAATAGACTCTCTTAAATCTGCAAGAAAACTTCGTAGAGTTGGAACTTGCCTTTTCATACAGTGAAATTCATTAATTTTATTGCGTATGGCTGATAAATCAAAACTATCCAGGTTGGCTACAGTTGGCTGTCGTGGACGCTTTTTCCCTGGTGTGTTCCACTCACCTTGGTTAATAGCACCTTCTTTTTTAATTCTCCGCAGTGTTTTACACTTAAATCTGAAAATGTCCCACTGCTGGGCAAAGGCCTCCCCACTCTCCCTCCATTTATCTCTCTCAAGAGCCGCGGCTGACCAGTTCGGCAAAAATGAACATAGGTCATCCCGCCACCTCCGCCTGGGTCTGCCTCGCTGACGCCTAATGTGTGTTGGGAACCATTCGGTGGTAATTTTAGCCTATTGTTGTATTGGCATACGACAAACATGTCCAGCCCATTTCCACTTCAACGCAGCAGCTTTTTGTGTGACATCGGTAATTTTAGTTTTGGAACGGATTATGGTGTTTCTTATTTTGTCTGTTATTTTAATATTGAGGATACTCCGTTCCATATTTCTTTAGCAAACCGCGAGTGCAGACCTCTGTTGACCAGTCAATGACCATGTCTGAGCACCATATGTGAGAACAGGGAGAATGCAAACGTCAATGAGTCTCTTTTTAAGGGATAAGGGAAGTTCACCCTTCATAAGGTCTTTCATAGACCAATAGCTCTTCCAGGCATTTTCAGTGCGTCTTGCCACTTCTTTATCTTGTCTTGCCTGGAAGGAGACTATTTGGCCTAGGTAGAGATACTCATCAACGTATGCAACCTCTGCACCCTCTAATGTGATTTTGTGGTGTATACTGTTTGTCATCACCTTAGTCTTTGACATGTTCATTCGAAGTCCGACCGCGAGGCTTGCCTTGCTTAGGTCTTCAAGCATTTGTGTTAACTCTACGGCTGAAGATGAAAATAGCACGACGTCGTCAGCAAATCGAAGGTTGGACAAGATCTTTTGGCCAACGACAATGCCCTTTTTCGCCCAACTTACTGCCAGTGTCCGGAAAACCTCTTCAAGTATGGCTGTAAAAAGTTTTGGAGACAGCGGATCTCCCTGTTTAACACCTTTGTCTATGCGGAATGATGGTCCCGTCATTGAATTAATTTTAATTGCCGCTGTACTGTTCCTGTAAATGTTTTGTAAAATTTTAATGTAGGTGTTATCTATTTCTACTAAACTGGCTTTTTTCCCATACACTCACACTTAATACCTCAAAAACTAAGTTCATTACCTATTCCGTCAGCTCTGCTACCCAACCTAACTTGCCTATATCACTAAAAGCTCACACATGCAAATTGCAAACTCAAATTCCATGCCACTGTTTATCCATATCCTCTACTGATCATATCAAATACCTAGGTATAGTCATAGACAAGAATCTAAATTTTAAATCTCATATAAATGCACTTACTGGCAGAGTTCGGAAATTAATCTATATCTTTAAAACCTTAAGAAATGTTGCTAATCCTATAATCATACATACTGTTAGGGTATACTTCCAACACTTCGTATTATGATAACTAATTATGTCCAATATCTAAAACATTGCATTTGAGGATACCAAGAAACTAAAGACAACTTATGGGAGCGGCAACTATCGGTATAGAGGAACGGAATTTATAATGGAGAACACCAAGATACTTTTCGAACTCTTTTAATTTCTTTATGCTTTCAATTCAAATAATATACGTTACACAATCACATCTTTATTCCTTCCTTAACACTAATTACAATAAATTACAATAAATCAAACATAATTAACTATTAATTTACCTGTAATATTACAGTAGCACACAACTTGTCTTCACTCACTATAAATTAGGTGCAGAGCACGTCTTTCTCCTCTGACGGTCGATAACCAAAGAGGACGCGTTGCCGCGTCTTCTTTCTAATGACAGTTTTCAATGTTGCCATTACAATAAAATTGATCTGCACTAGTTTAATATTTAAAATGTTGCCAGTAAAATAAACTAATTATTTGCTTTCAATTAAACCTAACACTCGACCATCCTGACTATGTGCATGTCCCCATGCACAATTTCAAACAACAACCTAACACTTGGCTCTATTGGTTTGACTCTCATAACAGCAGTATTAGCAAAACATTTAAAATCACATCAATCAAAATAGATATATAAATGTAAGTATTACATCACAATCATGTACAAAAAATCCTAAAAATATCTTTATTTCACGTAAGCCTTCAATCTACAAAAGCACTTATACAACATCAGAAGCTAGTGCACTGTGAACCCTCAATTCTCACAGCAAAATCATTATACATCAATATGCATTTTACCTAGTTATTGTGAACCCTCAATTCTCACAAAACTTGGCAATACTTGGTTTCACTTTTCTATTCTAGTGGCGTGAACCCTCACTTCTCACATCCAATAGTATAGATTCATACTCATATCAGTTCATTACATAATCAAGCCATTGCAAACCCTCAATTCTTACAAAGACTTAATTATATACTTCCAGGTTTACTTAATTGGTGTAAACCCTCATTTCTTACAACCAACTAAATAAATTCATTACCTCTCAGTTCATTACATAATCAAGCCATTGCAAACCCTCAATTCTTACAAAGACTTAATTATATATTTTTAGGTTTACCTAATTGGTGTAAACCCTCATTTCTTACAACCAATTAAATAAATTCATTATCTCGTCAGTTTCCTATCGTAATAGTATTCATATCTTATTTAATCAAAGTAACAATCATCTCTCATTTGATACATTCATATAAAACATTATTGCCAAAACATTACAATACAAATCTAATCATTAATATCGGTTTCTCTATCATCATCATTGCCATCATTAGTATCATTATCAGCATCATCATCAGTATCATCATTATTTAACTCTAAAGAAGCTACATGAACCCAAGGTGACATACGAGCAGCAGCAATTGTTGTTTTACGTTTATTTTTACTATTAGTTAAGCCCGGTATGGCTGCGACTTTATAACGGTCATTCTCTAATACATCTACTACTCTATATGGACCTATATAAGATGGCAAAAGCTTTTTACTTTTGCCATCGTTGTTAAAATTAGTTTTGCTGATTTTAACTAAATCTCCTTCACTGTAAACGCGGAAAGGACGTTTGTTCTTGTTATTAAGTTTCTGTTTGTTCTGCTCTAAGTCAATATTGTCCTTAGCCGATTCTCTAATTAACGTAAGATTTGATTCATCTCGAGTTTCTGTTACTATTTCATTTACCTAACCTAGGGTCTATTTCAGACTTCATACCAAACCCGAACATAACCTCCGAAGGTGTCTTACCGGTCGTCTTTTGGAGAGTATTGTTTAAACCCCATTGAATAGCTCCTACTTTGTTATCCCAATCCTTTTCATTATCATTAAGATTCTGGGCTGTTAGTGCACTAAGAATTGTGCGATTGTACCTTTCAACTTGCCCGTTTGATCTTGGGCTAGCTACCGCATTTAGTACATGTGTGATACCCTTGTCTAAGCAAAAACGTTTAAACGCATGTGACGTAAATGATGTTCCACGATCGCTTATAATGCGATCTGGATTACGGAAAGTATAAAATATTTCTTCTAGAGTTCGTATCGAAATTAGTGACTTAGTGCTTCTAACCGGTTTAATAAAAACAAATTTCGTAAAAGCGTCTACTATAACAAGAACATAGCAATTACCTCGTTTTGACCGAACAAATGGACCCAAGTGGTCGATGTGAAGAGTATGAAAGGGTACCTCTACTTTTGTTTTCGGATGTAGGTGACCCTCATTTGTGCTACTCTTTTTGGAATAGGCGCACTCGATGCATGCCTGGACGTACTTCTTGACAAAACGGGACATTTTCGGAAACCAGTAAGTACTTTTAATTCGCTCCAGGGTCTTTTCAACTCCAAAATGTCCTATTTCATCATGATTCTTACGTAATATCTGCCACCTTGCTCCCTTGGGTACCACCCATCGTAACTGGGTTTTATCCCCATCCAAATAACGGAATAATTTATTATCCTTAACAAATATATCGTTAGTTGTCCCTCATATACTTTAAGCCTTCTGCATCCAGGTCACTAACTAACGTATCATGGATTCTACGCAATTCCGAATCACCTAGTTGCAAAGTGGCTAACCAATCCTCACTATTTATGGACATTACTACAGGTAATTGCTCAGACTCTACTAACGTTTCTACATCGTGAACGGGATTTCGGGATAATGCATCAACATGCTTCATTCTCGTCCCTGCGCGATATTCCACCGTACAATTGAATTCCTGCAAAAGTAACCACCATCTTGCTATACGGGGTATAAGATCGCGTTTGCTAAATGTTGAACGCAGCGCACTACAGTCTGTTACAACCTTAAAATTCTGACCTAACAAATACACCCTAAATTTCTTGAGTGAGCATATTACTGCAAGGGTCTCTAACTCGTATGCATGAAAGTTCCTTTCTTCAGGTGACGTTTGGCGACTATAATAAGCCACTGGTAGGAACATGTCGTGATCATGAAGCCTTTGCATTAATATACCACCAATACCTAACTTGCTGGCATCAGTGTGCAATTCGTACTGAGCTGCTGGATTATAAATCGCTAGTATGGGCCTATCAATTAATCTATTCTTTAGTTCCACGAACGACTGTTCTTGCTCTTCTCCCCACTCCCAGGCAACATCCTTTTTAAGAAGTTTATTTAAAGGATGTGAAAGTATCGCAAAGCCCTTAATAAATTTTCTAAAATACCCTACTAGACCTAAAAACTGACGTACTGAATGTTGGTTGAGGGGACGAGGAAAATCTAAAACGGACTGAGTTTTCTTGTCGCCAGGCCGAACACCAGACGCGCTTATCTCATACCCTAAATAATTAATCTTTTCTTGCAAAAAATTACACTTGGTTAAATTAAGTGTTAAATTGGCCTGTTCTAATAATTTCAAAACTTTCTCGAGTCTTCCTAAGCATTGCTCTACGCTATCACCGTAAATTAAGACGTCATCCATATATGCTGTAGCTTCTGTGAACCGAGACGAACCTAGAACCCTATTTATCGTGCGCTGAAAGACGGCGGGAGCATTTGCCAATCCAAACGGCATACGGTTAAATTCGTATTGTCCGTCTGGAGTGACAAAGGAAGTAAGTGGCTTTGAGTTTTCTGAAATCGGCACTTGGTAATATCCGGATATCAAGTCTAATGTGATGAAAAATGCTTGCCCTGATAAACGGGCAATTTCGTCCTCGATTACAGGCATAGGGTATCGCTCCTTAACTGTTATCGAATTAAGCATACGATAGTCCACACACATCCTTACCCCGCCATCCTTCTTACGAACCAATATAATTGGACTCGCGTATTCTGAAGTAGACTCGTTTACAATTCCCGCGTCCAACATCTCACCGACTAATTCTCTAACCTGTTCGCGTTCTTTGTGGGATAGTCTATAAGGACGGTAGACAATAGGTTTGCGACTATTTAATTCTATTTCCATCTCAGTGACATTAGTACAGCCTAGATCTTTTAAGGACGCCGCAAAACAATGTCTATACTTTTGTAATAACTTTAACAAATCTTGTTTTTGAGAATCGCTTATTGTATTGCCTATATGAACGTTACTCTCATCAATTTTGTTTTGGTCTGATACAGTTAATACTTCAGCCGTCGTCGTGAGTATCCGATTAACTATTTGTACTCTAGTACCTCTTGCTACAACCGTCCCTTCTCGCAAAAGAACAACCTTCATCATAGGTATAACGTCTATGTGTAACAGACCATTGTTTATATAATGAACACCTCCATTAACCAAAAATTGTTGATTGGGTCGCCCTATAACTTTACTATCGAGTAAAATATTCCCGGAATAACTTGAATCTGATCTAACTTTGACAGTAATTGGACCAAAAGCTTCTACGTCAGCTGCAATTATTAATGGTATACTTGCGTCCTCTATCAGACTAATTTTATTTAAATCCGAGCAAAAGCTATTCTCATAAAAGATCATTTCATTTGCATTCTTATAAACTAATATGTGCGACTGCTCGGTAAACGATTGGCCTACTAACAATGGAAAATCCAACAACACGTCCTCAACTACATGACATACGACTTTTGCTCCTACACCGTCTATATACAGATCGACCTCAACCCTACCCAACGAGTGTACAATTTCGTTGCCAAAACCTTTTAAAGATAGCGTTACTTTGTCCATATTTAATTTCAATTCGTCTACAATTGTTAGTGTTATAAGCGAAACGTCACTACCAAAATCAACAAAACATTTTATAGAGACTCCGTTTATCGTACAATCCTTTATATACTTTGCATTAGTGCGAGTAGTTGATATTAGCATCGTCTTTGAGATAGAATCAGCCTTATATTTCTGGTTGGATGAAACGTCATTCTTGAGGGTACAATGTTCAAATTTATGACCATAACGATTGCATTTTGTACATTGTACTAGCGGCTTAGGACATTTTGAATAAGGATGACCCTTCTCTTTACAATTAAAGCAAAATATTTGACCTGTAAATGCTCGATTTTGTGGTTTACGAATTGAATTACTGTCAACTTTACCGTCGCTTTGTTCATACTTCGATTTATTCCTATTATTAGGCTGAATAACTGTCTGTGTAATGTCTTGATTACTCATCAAAAATTGAAGAAGTTGATCAGGCTGAGTACAGCGTAATGCATTCGCGCTAGACCTCATAGTTTTATCGCTTAAGCCATGAATTAGACAATCAACTGCATGCTTGCCAATTATGTCACATTGGTTTAACAGGGCTAACTTCTCATAGTAATAAACGTCTAGGGGTTCATTATATGCACTTTTCCTACGTAGCATATTCTCCAAAGACTGACCATAATTTAGTTCGCAGGGGAAAGCGCTCATAAGTTTTTCTTGCCATTCAGACCAGCTAAATAAAATAGAGTTTTGGCTTTCATACCAAACTTTGGCCAATCCTTGAAGTTTCTGCATGGCAAAGTGAACTGTTGTTCGTTCGTCCCACCCGTAGACAGAAGCACACTCATTAACCTTCCTGATCCAAATATCAGTTCTCTGGGTCTTAACCGACGGATCAAAACCCGGTAAAATATTTTTATGATTTATAGTACTAGTAGGTAATGAGGTGCCTGTTGTCACTGGTTGGGATTTCAATGTTTTAATAATGTCAAAGAAATCTTTAGAATTAAATTGAGGGCTACGTGACCTTGTATTCCTCGCGGCGAGTCTGCTGCCCTCCCGTTCTCGTTCATCTCGACGGCGTAGTCGGCTACGCTCCTTGTCCACATCTTCTGCAAGCACACGAAGCCGCGCGCGTTGCCTGTCAAGCTCCTGTTCACGTTCACGTAGACCCACGTCCAAACTCTGCCTGGCATGGCTGCGACTCTTCTCCCGCTCACGCCTACTGCTGGGTCTATGATTGGTCCCACTGCGACTCCGCTCACGCTCGCGTCTCCGATGGCTGGGTTCCCGGCGGATACTGCGTTCGGGACTTCTGCTACGGCCACAGTGACTCACATGGCGGCGGCTACGACTGCGACTCTGGTCTGTCCTTGACCGAGCATCTGCTCGGGTCGGTGTAGCCAGCCGACGCCGAGACGTTTCACTGTCGCGTGGCATTATCTGAAACTTGACCACAAAAGGGCTTGACTCCTTTTCGAATAAATCCTGAAAAAGTTAGTCTCTAATATCTCGTAAACGGTAAGTCGTAGCTCAAAAATAACAAAATTTCGCATCCCCGTAGACCCCTGCTAGGGTCCTCCAAATTCAATTTACACGAAGAAAAGTTGACCCCACTAGGGACCCCGCAAAATCAAATACACAAGAATAATAGAATTGACCTCTTGACCTCTAAAATAACTTGCTAGGGGCCACCAATATCAATTACACACAAAAAAAAATATTGACCCCACTCGAGACCCCAATATCAAATGCAAAAAAAAATCAAAAATTGACCAAATGTATTTCCAAATTGCAGATAAATTTCAAATAATTCTCACACTCATTTAATTACAACAAAAGGAAAAAGATGTGATGTGGGTATTTACATTTTTGTTAGCGTATGATACCTTTATTTTAATGCAAGGCAATTGCGGGCTATTATCCCACTTCTGAAATGTTAGGGTATACTTCCAACACTTCGTATTATGATAACTAATTATGTCCAATATCTAAAACATTGCATTTGAGGATACCAAGAAACTAAAGACAACTTATGGGAGCGGCAACTATCGGTATAGAGGAACGGAATTTATAATGGAGAACACCAAGATACTTTTCGAACTCTTTTAATTTCTTTATGCTTTCAATTCAAATAATATACGTTACACAATCACATCTTTATTCCTTCCTTAACACTAATTACAATAAATCAAACATAATTAACTATTAATTTACCTGTAATATTACAGTAGCACACAACTTGTCTTCACTCACTATAAATTAGGTGCAGAGCACGTCTTTCTCCTCTGACGGTCGATAACCAAAGAGGACGCGTTGCCGCGTCTTCTTTCTAATGACAGTTTTCAATGTTGCCATTACAATAAAATTGATCTGCACTAGTTTAATATTTAAAATGTTGCCAGTAAAATAAACTAATTATTTGCTTTCAATTAAACCTAACAATACGTAATGTCTATTTTGCCTTATGCCTATCAATTATAACTTATTGTATTTCCTGCTGGGGTGGTGCTGTAAAAACTATCTTTAAACCTTTAAAAGTTGGACATCGAGTGGCTACCTTTCGTCCAATTATTTTTCCAACTAACCAGTTATACAAAGACTGCAACGTCCTTAACGTGCGACAACATTTTATTTTGCAAACCGTACTAGGCTCTTACAACACCACATAACACCCTACAAAGAAATTAAAAAACGTAGAAAAGATATAATATGTACTCCTCCACAACCCCGGTTGTCGTTTACTAAAAGATTCTTTTATTTCTTAGGTCCGTCTCTTTACAATAAACTAAACAAGAAATGTCCTATATATAATCTATCGTATCATAATTGCAAAAAGACTGTTCGCTCATTCCTTCAAAATAAAACCTACGACGAAACAGAAAAATATTTAATAGTGATGACAAGTTTGTACATTGGACCACACAACACATAGACCCACACAAATTCACACTCCCCACACCACGCATACTCGCTCACTCTAAATGCACGCACGCATACTTACTTGCACTGCCCACACGTTCACGCACTACATACATACACGCTCACACACACCCTCATACACACAAACACACATACACACACACAATCTTGATATCTGTTATTAAAATCACTTTTAGTTAATTTGTAAAATTAGTAGCACTTGTAGTTATAAATTCGTATATAACATACATTTTTAATGTACTAAACAGTTATGTCAATAAAAATAGAGGGGATCGGGACTGTTACTCCTTAATACAGGCTATTCTATAGCCTAGCTAGGAGAACAGCACTGCACCCACTTGATTGGAGAACTATAATAGTACTAACTACCCACTTTGTAAAAATTATGAATTGTATCTACAATCTGTATTATATAAATAAAGATTATTATTATTTCTTGGGTTTTTAAAGCTTTAAAGATCGATCTGTGGTTGACGCTATCAAAAGCCTTGCTGTAGTCAACAAATGCCATGTAAATTGGAAGCCGATATTCCGAATGTTTCTCTATCAGTTGATTGATGGAATGAAGATGGTCGGTAGTGGAGAGACCCCGGCGAAAACCTGCTTGTTCAGGTGGTTGGTGTTTTTCGAGATACCCGGAAATGCGGTTCTCGATGGATTTAATAAATGCCTTATACAAATGTGATACCAAGCTGATAGGGCGGTAATTCCCAATATCTGTTTTGTCACTGTCACCCTTTTTATGAAGAAGAATGATGTCTGAATGGCAAAACTTCTGTGGTAGGATTCCAGTTGCTAGGATATTGTTAAATAAGTTTGTCACATGTGAAAGAAGGACGGGCTCCCCGATTTTTAATATTTCAGTTGTTATTCCGTCCGCGCCTGGACTCTTGCGATACTTCATACTCTGTAATGCCTGATGTACTTCCGAAGCGGTGAATGGCAAGATATCTTTAGAGCATGAGTAATCGTTAGTATTTGGTGTATCATTATTTTTTGACAATTCACTGTATAGGTGTCTATAAAATTCAGTACAGATATCTAAAACTTTACCTCTATCCGTATGTTTTTTACCAGTGTGGTCTTTCAAGCACGTGATAGTTGGACGACCTTTGTGTGAAATACCCTGCATAGCCGACTTCAGCGAAGTATGTTGTTCTAGCACTGATTGAATGAGACGGGTGTTGTGGTGTCTTATGTCTCGACGAATACTTCGCTTGATTTGTCGATCTATTGACTTATATTCTGGAGTACCTATACATTTGAAGTTTTAGCCTTTCGTTAATCAGTTCTTTTGTTTGGGGGGTAAGTTTACTGGTTTTTTCTTTACTTGTTTTAATTTTATGACTAACCTTTTTTATTGTGTTAATATTGCTATAAGTATTGTAATTCAACATTGTTATCATTTACTTTATCTAATAAACTGAAACTATTTGACAAATCTAAGAGGAATTGTTCTTGATTAGCTAAAAGTACATCTTTGTTTAATCGTTTAATAGAGCTTTTAATTATCTTAGCACGTTTAATAGTATTGGTGAATTTTAATGTGCTTCGTAATGGCCTATGATCAGAACTAAATTTAAAATTATTAAGTAAGTATTTCTACGTTTTTAATAAGTTGTTTGTTTGATGTGAGACAGAAGTCTATTTAATTTTTTGTTAGTTTGTCTAGTGACAGCCACGACCATCGACGTTGGGGTTTTTTATAGAAATAACTGTTACCTAGGCTTAGACTTTGCCCGAACGCAAATTGAAGTAATCTTGTTCCGCGATCGTTTCTTAACCCTAATCCATGAGGTCCGAGTATATCACTGTTGTCGTATTCTTGTCAAACACCAACCTTAGCGTTAAAATCACCCTGTACAATGGTCCACGTGCTTCGGTTCTCATCGCACACTCTGTTTAAAAGGTCATAAAAATCTTCAACTTCATTATCAGGGTGAGACGTGGTTGGTGCATAAACTTGAATTACGGTTAAGGTTTTCTTCTCATCTATGCGGAATCTAAGGGCAGCTATTCTATCAGAGTATGCTTTAAACTCTATAATATGGTCCTTCCATTTTTTGGAGATTAAAAAGCCTACGCCGTATCTACTTCCTGTCCCTCCACTGTAATAAAATATGTTATTGCTTCTCTCCAACACATGAGTAGATAAACGGAACAGAGGCAAAGCTTCGAACAACGGCGCAAATCGGTTGCACTAATGTACTTGATATAAATAAGGCCTACCTAATTTCAAACACTCAAAATTTGATAAATTATTCGAAGAAGGTGATAAATAAAAGCGTGGACTTCTTTTTTGGTTAATATTTTATTATGAATTAAGTAAACATTATATAATCTTTAATCAAAAATCAACTAAAATGAGATAATTGTAAAACCTTAGCTTTAGGCCTTTTTAAAAACTAGTGACTTAATTAAGCCTACATATTTAAAGTATAGGAATATTGTTATTAAACTATCAATCATTATAAAATTATGTATTTCTGAGTTTTTTATCACGTTTTCATGAGATCCTTGTACAACTTTTAAATTTATGTGACTAAATCATCTTCCTAGCCTTTTCCCAACTATGTTGGGGTCGGCTACCAGTCATACCGGATTCAGCCAGACCAACCGCGGCGAGCGCGGCTTAACCTGTATTATCGGTCAAACCGTATGGCTTACACTTAGCCACGAGCCCCTCAAAATTTATGTGACTAAATATTATACTTAAATTGCTAGTCAGACTTGACGTCGTATATTAACAAGAAATAAAGAATACTATAAAAAATACCTTATCTATTCAAACAAATATTAGAAAATGAACATATTTTCTCAAAAATATTATTAAATATTTAAAAATGAATTATTTTTTGTAGGCCTTATTTAAACAAGGTAACAAAATAAGGCCTTAGAAAATAACACCTATAGCGTAATCTACTTATAAGAAAGTTATAAGGAACGTAATATAAAATAGTAGCATAATTTGCTTAGGAACATTAATCAGTCTTATTAATAATAAGTAAGTAGTAATAGAAGTAGCTATAAAATCAATTTTCTTGACAGTTAGGACATACAAATGCGTCTAGATCACTTTTTGTCAAGCCGAAATCTTTTGATTGCTCTTTCGTAAATATAGCGTTTCTTCCTAAGCTCTTATGTAAAATACCACTTTTAAGATGATTTCTAATGGTTCTTCTCGGCACGCCATATTGCGCCGAAGCTTTGTAATTGTATGTCGACAATCGTCCAGAACGTACTTCATTAACTGCCGCTCTCAAGCTTTCATCAGACCACGTAGCCCGTTTTCGAGGAGACATACTGAGAGGAATCAATCTGTAAAAAACACAATAAAGCTAAAATTCAACAGAATTTCTAACAAGGCCTAGGGTTACAAATAAGGCCTATTAAAAAAGTAGGCCTTATTTCGTACCATATACCTCATACATGTTATACGCAATAATTAATTCACATATCCTAAATAATACAAAATAAAGTCATAGTTACCTTTTCGATAAGTTATAATGTAAACCGTGTACATAACTTGAAATAAAACTCTAAATAAAAAATTATAATTAAAAAAATTAAATAACGCCTGCCATGTCAAAAAAATTTAAAAACAAGTCAAATACACACACCGGCAAAATTAGGGGAACACAAAAAAAAAGATATTTTTTTAAATAACTCGTGGGTAATTTGATAAGAGAGTTCTTGATTTGAATTATTACCCTCTTAGAACATAACATTTTGAGACATTTTGACGTCCTACAACAATCTTACACGAATTATTACTCTCTTATGTGTTTTTTGCCAATCAGCCCTTTTAAGTGTTTTGGATAAGAAATTTGTTTATGCAGTCAATAGTGGCCCTAACTTATTTTGTTGTTGTTGTTCGGAGAGTTAACATTGTATTGCATAGAAAATGAGTGATTTACCTGCAACTGAAGTCGCCAGAGCAGTGACAATGATCGAGGAAGGTCACACATACCGTTCAGTGAGTCGAACATTGGGAGTATCAGTATCTGTGATCCACCGTAATGTGAAACGGTACAGACAGACAGGGTCTTACCTGCGGAGGCCGGGACAAGGCAGAAATCGTGCAACTAGTGCCTTGGACGATCGTTTTATAAGGGTGCAAACTTTGAGAAATCGTCGTCAAACAGCTGTTCAGACCCGAAATGTCTTAGAAGAAGTGCGTAACGTGCGTGTAAGTGAACGTACAGTGAGAAGAAGGTTAAACGAAGTTGGTTTAAAATCCTACGTGCCAGCTAAAGCGCCTAAACTTGAGGCAACTCATCGAGTTGCAAGATTAGCGTTCGCTCGTCAACATCAAAATTGGTCCGATGAATGGAGTCGAGTTTTATTCTCTGACGAAAGCCGGTTTTGTGTTAATTTCATCGACGGGAGGGAGAGGATGTGGAGGTATCGAGGAGAACGTTACCATCAAGCAAATTTTACCGAAACGGTGTCATACGGTGGAGGGTCCGTTATGGTGTGGGGTGGCATAAATTTGACAGCACGCACGGCGTTGGTCATCATTGATGGCGGTTCTCTGACTGCACACAGGTACATAACCGAGATCTTGGAACCCCATGTCATGCCTTTTGCCCCATTTATAGGGCCAGATTTTTTGTTTATGCACGATAACGCACGGCCCCACACTGCTCGCGTGGTTTGCGATTACCTAAATGCAATCGGAATTACCCAAATGGATTGGCCAGCGCGATCACCAGACATGAATCCAATAGAGCATGTCTGGGACATGATTGGACGAAGAGTACGGGAGAGGATTCCATCTCCTAGGAATGTTGAGGAGTTAAAATTGGCACTAGTCGAGGAGTGGACCAATTTGCCCCAGGAAATGATCGAAAGTGTCATTAAGAGCATGGGCAGACGTATCCAAGCCCTAATAAGAGCCCGTGGAGGCAACACTAGGTATTAATTGTTTTCTTTTATAAGGTTTTTCGACATAATTTGATTTTAAAAATTGTTCGCAAAACTGATAAATGTCACATTTCTTTGTTTTTTTCTGTATTTCTAACAATAAATTAATTTTAATCCTAGTTTCTGTTGTTTCATACTTATTCCAAATAACTAAGGTCAAATGAAGCGAAAAACAGACATAAAAAGCTAGTAGTTTAAAAAAATCTGCCCTTTTTTTTGTGTTCCTCTAATTTTGCCGGTGTGTGTATTTGCAGTCGGGGGACCTGTAATGAATTGTTCCAAGTAACCGACCCCGACTGCAAATAATTGACTTGTTTTTAAATTTTTTTGACATGGCAGGCGTTATTAAATTTTTTTAATTATAATTTTTTATTTAATACCTTTTAGTGAACAACAAAAAAAAATGACACAACACAAATAACAAATAACGTTCAGAACCCTTTGCAGGCGATTTCGACTCACACTTGACCATTTTTTTATGTCCACATAGCCTATGTCACTCGGGATAACTCAAAGCTTCTAATGATACCACAAACATTGAAATCGGTCAAGCCTTTTAGAAGTTATGGTGGAATAAAGAAACTCACAAACATACATACATACATACATACATGAACCCTGAAAACATAACACTCCTTTTTGGGCAGTCGTGTAAAAATACCGTAATAAAATACGATAGAAATTACGACAAATTAATAACACGCAATGAAAACGGCCATCGTCCACGAACGACCGACGAACACTGGCGCTGTGAGCGTGAGCGGGCCTCTCGCGCACTATTTGCCGAGTTGTGGAGGTGTAGTCTATACGTTCGTGCAATATATATTTGATGTAAATACATTAAACGACTTTTTCGCACTATAGGCCTTATTTGAGCATAGGCCTTATTTGTATCAAGTACCTTACTACAAGCGCGCGGGGCATGTGTGCGTGACCACTGGCCGCTTGTCGCATACGCGGCGAGACTGGAAAAAACCAGTTTACGCTGGCACAGCCAGTGTACAATCTAAGGGTCAGTCCGACGCACGCTGTTTGTTTTGTTAGTTGCAAGTTTAAGTTTTTATAAGTTTAGTTGTAAAAACGTGGTATTATATTAATAATAATGGTTGTTTATTGTACCGTGTGTATGAACAATAATAGAGAAAACAAAAATATATCATACTTTAACTATCCCAAGGAGTACAATAGGTAAGTAAATATTTGGTTATTACTTTTTCAAGCAAGTATTACTTTATTTTATTGTATGATCCTTTTTATAATAAGAAGAGAGTAATTTGTACAACACGGTAGGTATTTTTTATTTAAAAAAAAACAAAAATTATAAAAAGAAAATTCTTAGAGTAAGTAATTTGTAAACTATTCTATCATACTGACTATTAAAACTATTTAAAAAACGTTTTGTTTCATTTGTCTTCACCTATTGTGACAACCCTAACAAAATAGGTAACAATTTTGCACGTTCTTAAGAAGCTTTGCCTCTGTTCCGTTTATCTACTCATGTGTCTCCAAGGTGTCTTCTCCATCTCGTCTTATTTCAGCCAGGCCAATAATGTCCCACTTAATGCTATCCATTGCATTCTCTAATTCGGTTAAGCGTTCTTCCGTTCTTAGTGTTCTTGTATTAAATGTTAAAACATAAAGTGTATCGGGATCCTTTATGCGTGCTTTGGTCGTCTGACAATTCAATCCCACCCGGAGATTTTGAGGCCCCGCGGCTCCGAAGAGTCGCTGTCTACTGTCAGAATAAACATCGGCTCCTCTGGAACCGATGCCGGGTACTGGGGGCGTTATAATGTTGTGTGTCATAAGAGAGTAGGGGTTTGGACAAATTAACCCTCCGCGCTTGTCCTCTACGAGTTGGAAGGTATACAGTAGACCAACCTAACTGGGCCTGTGGGCGCCACCATTGACGTGCAAGACGTTCATTAGCCGCCGCCCTAAGTCATCATCCTGTATTAATAATAATAATAATAATCCATTTATTTCAGGCATCAAGGCCCATATAAAATATACAATACTATACTAATACAACTTAAAAATACTATAAATATATATAACATAATGAACTAATACTAATGTACACGAAGTGTCGGCGTCGTGTTTCGCTGACTGGAGTCACGTAGCTGGCCACGAAACCGGCGGTATATAACTCCTTTCGGCCAAAACTCTTCTTTGAGGAACATCTCGAGGTGATGTGTCGGAACGCGCACCACGAACGACTTGAAGTTCGTTTTGTGACGCGGCTCCAACAGCTCGACCCTCAAAGTCCAGTTGGTCTTCACGCGCATGTATTCCACGACCTCCTCAACCTTCGTGGAGTGATGAAGTCTGGACACGTACAGCAGCGTTGTCGGTACGGCTGGACGCAGCAACATGTTGGGTCCTGCCAACGCAGTACCGCACTGGTTCCGACAAGGAGGCTTCTTCTTCTTCCTCTTCTCCACCTTGATGAAACCATCGCTGTCGCCCGTGTCCTTCTCTAGACCCTGCCTTTTCATAACCTGTTTTGGTTTTGACAGGCTCCGTTTACCCCCTTTAGCTTTGTCCGCTAGTTTAACCTGCGAGTTTTGTGGCTCAACAGGCTTTTTAGCGGCGGCTACAATTGCTGCGTAGGCTCGTTTGGGGGTCGTCGAACCTACACACGTCGTCGTCTCCACCGGTGTCGAGGCAGGGACGGCCGCTGCACACGTTGCAACGCGTGCATTCTCGGCAGCTGGTGACGCATTCGAGCCCGCCGACTCGAAACTGCAGATGGAGGCGTTTTGTGCCCCGCGACGTGTGTTCACATTCGCGTTGCTAAGTGACCTACTTGCAGAAATTGCATTGCGCAATAACACTACTTCTGCCCGTAGATCACTGATGGTGTTGTTGGACACCTCCAGCTGATGCTGCATCTCGACCTGGCTTTGCTTCAGGAGTGTTATATCCTTCAGCAGCCTGGTGACATCTACGTGGTCGAACGTGACGGGAGGCAGCTTGTGCAGATCCTTCGCCACGAATTCAGGCACGTCGTCCGGGTCGGTCTCCTTCAACAACGTCACGATGTCTTGGAGGCTCTTCTCTGTGCCGTCCCTTCGACGAGACGGCATCTGGCTGAGTTTGCCAAGCGTCGTGAACAGCAGCAACTTGGCACTGCAAATCTCATCCTCCTTGAACGATGACTTGCAGATCTGCAAGATGCTGACCTCGTCCATGTAATCAATGGCATGTTTGATAAATGCCAGAACTTCATTGGCTATGAGCGTTTGAGTACTCATAGCGAAACCGGGCAGCGGCTAAAGCCGCGCGCTTCGAGAATATAATATTCAAGCGTAGCAGCGCACACGCGACCGTACTCGACCGCGCATCGCAACCGACTGTTCCATTCAGGCCTATTTGGGATACTATTTCCCATAGCCCTGGATGGCTTGTTCGACTGTCATACAAATAAGTTATTATAAAAATGCATAACATTAGTACATGGACGACTTTAAATTTCTCTGATAATAACCTACATTTTATACATAATCTCGTAAAATCATAGTTTGCACATCGTTTTTCAATCGCTATGTTCCAAAGAGTAAACTTGCATTAATAATTGCTAGACTGCTATTTCTGTAATAAGGTTTCGTAAATCGTAAAATAACAATTAAAGAACATTTTTCGGATTCTCATTATTTCCTTGTAGAATTTGTTTATGACAAGTAGGTAATAAAAAACAAAAAAATAATAATAAGTTTTAGATTTGTTCACGATTGGACTGGACAACAAAAATATCGCGTAACTCGTAATCAATGTAAGCAAAAAAGTATTATTGAAAAGATCTTTATTATTATGTGTAGATAATCTACGTAAATCTGTGACATATTCGAGTTTATATAACATTTAGTTATGCAAGTTCACTAGATTAATATTTTTATTTGTATGTACATACTTGTGCGCATTTTTTGTTGTTGTTTTAGTTAAGGCTTGTCAAGTAAGCACACCGAGACCAATTAATGTGAAAATTAAAGAAATAGGAATAATGATTTAATGTGCATTTAAAAGGTTCAAATCAATTTTTACACGACTGCCCAAAAAGGAGTGTTATGTTTTCAGGGTTCATGTATGTATGTATGTAGGTATGTATGTATGTATGTTTGTGAGTTTCTTTATTTCACCATAACTTCTAAAAGGCTTGACCGATTTCAATGTTTGTGGTATCATTAGAAGCTTTGAGTTATCCCGAGTGACATAGGCTATGTGGACATTAAAAAATGGTCAAGTGTGAGTCGAAATCGCCTGCAAAGGTTTCCGAACGATTTTTTTTTGTGTTGTCATGTTTTTGTGTTGTTCACTAAAAGGTATATCCTCTATTGTATTTATTCTATAATCAATTGACATTTCTAGTAATAATGTATGTGTAATACCTTTGTATCAATAAAGTATTATATTTATTGTTGTTTAATAAAAAACTTTCAGTCTTTCACGTTCTGGTTAGTTTCCAAACGTGGGTACAAAGTTATTTTCAACCAGCAGAAAGTTGATTAGTTAAACATCGGAAACCTTTTCAAACCTTCTAAAATTTGTTTTAGGAATGATTGGACGGTGAAAACTCTTTCTTGAATAAGTAAATAAGTACATTAATTAGTTTAATATTTTACAGTTTATTTAGGTTGGTTTTGATTTGAACAGCTTGTGCGATTTTCCATTAATAATTTAGATTTTAATTCTTCCTTGATTTAATGTGATCAATAATTAAAACGATAAAAATAGTTAGCAGCTTAGTTAGGACACAAAAACTCAAATGAATTAAATGTGGTCTTGGCAATCCTCAATCTATTGGATTATTTCTCATTGCTCCGGTAGCTCTGCTTTAATTATCCTTCTTACAATGGTGGAAAGAGAAATCTTAATAAATCCTGTCTCCCAAGGCACTGAGAGCTCTTCACTTCACACAAAGAAGTTTTATTGTTTTACTATTTAATATTTAGTCATAGTTATTTGGGCTTAATACTAAATGCTGGGAATGGTTGGGAAATCTTCTGGTAAACTGTTTCACTTATCATGATCAGTCAATGTTAAGTGGAACTGCTTCAGCAACTTAAACAGGTCCTGCTTATTTTTAAGTTCGCACATAGAAAAACCCAGGATCATGCAGTTAATATTCACGGCGGCAATTTGCTGCCTGACTGACAAACACAGTGTGTTCTTCACGGTAATTAAGACAGTCTGTTGGTTGCTCTAAATACAGATGTAATATATCGGGTTTTGGAATAGAGCGATATAGAACATTTACACATAAACGCTGCGTTTTTTATCGCGCTTAGAAACTCCGCATATGCTGAAACTCTAAAGAACCATTGAACACAGAAAGGCGTGCTATTATATATATAGTGTATTTGTATATCATTATGCTCTTGCAACTGTGAATGTTTGATGTTCCATGTTTGAGCCACAACGCATATTTCAGTTTAAGTTTTTATTTTAACAGGAGGACTTGAACCAGATATGACTAGTGTCGACGACTGGCTCAGCTGAAGTCGGGCCAAATGGCTACGACGATCAGGCCAGTTGACTAGGCGTGACCACATGGCGGGCCCCACCGTAGCGTCGCAGCTGCTAGACCGCCACTTCCACGGGGACGCTGGGGCCCCAGGATTCGCCCCTACAAATTATCCTTATCCACTTACTACGAGTTGGTCCTCCGCGCCGAAGACATCCTGCGACGGCTACTGGTTTCAGACAGATATGATTCCGTGAGTAATTTTCTGTCTCTTTATAACGTCTACACGGAGTCAGGTAGGCCACTTCGCGAGGTTTTTGCGGACTTCGTGCCCAGGACTCGGCCGTTCAAAAATAATTGTGTCGGACTAGGTCTCGAATTGATCCGACGCTGGAGATGCCTTAAAACTTATTTTAAAGGCATAAGGAAAGCAACAGCTTTACTCTCTTGCGAGGAATCGGTCAATGATTTAGAGTCATATGTGACCTACACCCACGGGCCTCACGACCTGCTCGCCCCTGATAAGGAGCACGTCTTGGTGGGTATTCCTATCAATTTGGATGGTAGGCGCGGAATATTGATCGCTGACCCTGGCTACCATATCGCCAGAATAGTCACTGTTATGGTTGACGGAATGGAGCCTCACACTGGATGGTTCAACCAGAGCAAGGAGCCGGAAGGGACTAAAGATTTTTGTTATGTCTACAATAAGACCAACCCTGACTACGTGGAGTGGCACGAGAGGGTTGTTCGCGATGAAGAGATCAAAAACCAGGTGGCGCTCATATACACCCCCAGGCAGTACTGCGATGGGATTCGCATCACAGAGAAGCGAAATCTCGTCTGTAAATTAAGGAGTTTTGTGACACGCGATTACACCGGTCGCGTGGTGGCTGGTATTGGGTTCAATTTGCGATCCACATACCAGGATATGGCGTTTTCATTATTCTATCGGATGAATAGAAGACGTCGTAAATTTAAGTTTAAGTTTAGTACCTTCACCAACATTAATACTGTTGATGACAATATATTAAATCATGTGTATATTTGTAACAGTCAGATGTCCCTCCCGAATGGTAAACTCCTCTCCCTCATCCAAAAACTGAATCTAGTGGTATCCGACGTGTCCTTCACAACTCAGTGCTTAGAGATGAACGCACACATCTGCCAGTCGTGTTTTTGACAGTGTTCAAAATATCAGGCTAAGAGGCAAGGTACATCCGCTGGTGTATTTCATTAAGAAGCGCATACGACGTAGACACAGGAAGACGATTAAAGTATCCACGTTAATGTTTTTTATTTACGCTTTTATGTCTCATTTACAAAGATCAGAACATAGTTTTGAATAATTTAGTATTTTCCTATAATAATTTAGTAATTAAAATTTTTCATGTCTACTTATTGTACATACTTTTCTTTGCGTTATCTGAAACTGAAGACTGTTAAAATAGCTTTTTACATCCCAATCCAAGTTATATTCCTCTCATAGTCAGATTGATGGAAATGCTAGTAAAAAGTAACTTTTTTGAAATCACAACCATTTTCATTGTAGTACAATATTATCCGGTCGGTAATTTTGGCAATTGAACTCCAACTCCTAAACTAGGAAATCCTGTGACTTAAAGGTCAGTGCACTGCTGTCACGGTGAAACAAACATCTTATTATATAGTGTGCGTTCAAGCTTCACATAAATATCCATCCATTTATCAGTATATAGTTAGTCTTTGATGAAGTTAAAGAATTACTTCATTTAATAAACCATTAGCCTTCCTTTACTGAACCTTCTGACTGTGCTGATTACAAGTAAGTTGGCCTATACGCGAACTGCTCGACCGGATAGTCAGTGATCAACATACACGGACCGCTCGAGCTGTCCACCGGTCTCGTGGGCACACTCGTACACTCATACATTGACTGCTTGAAGCAGACAACTGTCAAGAAAAGAAAAGTCGACGCGGGAGGCGTAAGTACGTGCCAATACCTAAGCGAGCGCTTAAGAACGTGTGCGGAGGGTGGACCGCTCGAGCAGTCCTCGTATTTATATCACTACCTACTCGAGCAGTAAGTTAGTTTATTAAAACAAGGGAAGAAATGTAACTTGGCTTGGTTGTTAAAGTATTCACAGATATTTACTGGTAAGTGAACGAAATAAAAAAGAAATCGTGTCCAGTTTCAGGAATAACATCCATTATAAGCAATGTGTACAATATTGTAGACATTCAAAGAATTTTATTTAACTTCAAGTTTATATTTTTCAAAAGATGGGCTGAATATCAAACTGATTAAGTATTAGTTAATAAAATTATATTAAATTCAAGACAATTTGGAGATGTTTTTTCGTTTCTCTATTTTGTAGAGGCAAATTGGATTCGTTTTAACAAACTCTTGATTCAAATTTTTAAAGACACTGTGGGCTACCTACCTTACATTATTTATTTATGTTATATATATTATATAAATATACATTATAAAATAACTCACCAAATACTAATAAATAAATATTTACCTACATATATTTACAATTATATCTACACTAAAACTAACTTAAATAACTAAACAATAATACTGTACAAATTAATATTTACACGGTATTTATAATAATGTTATTTATCCAGCATGTCCGTCACAATCAGTAGTTACCGTGCCGGACGATACCATCTTACGGTGCAGTGGGAACGCGCAACATCCACGCACCCGTGTGCGTAGACTGCGCTCACGCACACGGTAGCGAAAATATACATTAGCGACAGTTAACCTTAAAATGACTTAGTAAATTCGCACCTCTAACCCGCGCGGTTGCTTAATTGTTTGTTCTGTGAGAGATCGTAAAATTGGACAATATAATATGTATTTGTGCTGTGTGTGACGTATCTGTTGTGTTCGCCTTCTGAACCTTTGTGTACCGACAATAATTGTAAATGTGAGGACTTGATTAAAACGTGAGTACGTACTGAGAACTTTGATTTCGTTCACCCTACATATACGAACATTAGTACCTCAACCCTACACTGGTGACCCCGTTAAGAACACTTAACTGTGAAGATGAGCAGTAGTGAGGCTGAGCATACCGCTTCATCACAACCATCAGAAAACGTCACGCTGAGAGCGCGTGCAAAACGAGCAAAGCGCGTTTCCATTGACATGGCAGACGACATTCTACGCATGCCATTGAAGTTGCCTCCGTTTTGGCCAGAGGAACCAGAGATTTGGTTCGCACAAATTGAAGCCCAATTTGCAAACACAGGTGTGACAAATGACGTCACGAAATATAATTTTGTCCTCGGCCACCTAGAACCCCATGTCTCTAAAGAGGTTAAGGATGTGATAATGTCTCCAACCGCTACTAACCGATATCTGAAGCTGAAGTCGGAAATAATAAAGCGCCTCTCAGCCTCCAAGGAGAAGAAGGTGATGCAACTGCTGACGCACGAGGAGCTGGGAGATAGGAAGCCATCACAGTTTCTTCGTCATCTCCAGGGATTAGCAGGACCAACAGTTCCAGAGGACTTCGTGCGCACTATTTGGTGCAGCAGACTTCCCAGCCACATCCAGCCTCTTCTAGCAACCCAGCCTCAGAGTACCCTGGAGGCATTAGCTGAATTGGCAGATCGTGTGCAAGATATTGTCCCACCATCTAGTCAAGTTGCTGCAGCTTCCACTTCAGGACCTTCCGTCAGTGAAATGGCTTTAGAAATCGCAGAACTGAAGCGTGCCATGAAGGACCTGACTATGCAGCTGCGGGATAGCCGGTCAAAACATCGTTCGGGGGACCGAGACCAGAGACACAGTTCGCGCGGCCGATCATCATCCCGCTCACACTCCAACCACAGGAAGTACCCGATATGCTGGTACCATACTAGATTCGGTTCCAAGGCCACCCGATGTGTGAAACCCTGTGACTACAAGGCGGAAAACTCTTCGGGCACTCGGTAATGGCGACTGACGATTGCCCCACCTCTACTGGTCGCCTGTTTGTAATAGATCGAAGAACAAAGGTGCAGTTTTTGGTGGATACAGGAAGCGACCTCTGTGTCTACCCTCATAGTCTATTTCAAGATCGTCGTGCTCGTTCCAACTACCAGCTGGTAGCAGCGAATGGATCGCCCATACATACGTATGGATTTGTGGACCTGAACTTGGACCTTGGTCTGCGTAGAGACTTTAAGTGGCGTTTTGTGGTAGCAGAGGTAACCAAGCCCATTATAGGTGTAGATTTTCTATCTTTTTACTCTTTAATCGTTGACTGTCGCAAACAACGATTAATTGATAGTAGCACAAGAGTATCCGCTTTAGCCCTTAATCACTCAGACTCCTCTATATCTTCTGTAAAGGTTGCTACTGGTGGTACAAGGTATCATAATATTTTAAATAACTTTCCCGAATTAACTCGACCAGCCGGTACACTACGCACTACACTTCACAATACCGTACACCACATTCGCACGACACCAGGCCCTCCAGTTTCTTGTCCTTTTCGGCGTCTGGCACCAGATAAGTTGAAAATCGCTCAGCAAGAGTTCGAGTTGATGTTGGCCAACGGCACTGCTAGACCTTCAGAAAGCCCCTGGTCATCTCCTCTTCATCTAGCTCCTAAAAAGGATAGCGGCTGGCGACCTTGCGGAGATTACCGAATGCTCAACGCTCGAACCGTACCTGACAGGTACCCGATCCGGCATATTCACGATTTCGCACACAGCATTTCAGGTTGCAAAGTCTTCAGTACAATCGATCTCGTGAAAGCCTACAACCAGATACCTGTCAGTGCGGACGATATTCCGAAGACCGCGATCACCACACCGTTTGGTTTATATGAGTTCCCATTTATGACGTTTGGCCTCCGGAACGCTGGCCAGACATTTCAACGTTTTGTGGATGAAATGACCAGAGGGCTTGATTTTTGTTATTCGTATCTCGACGATTTTCTCTTGTTTTCCCGCAGCGAGCCTGAGCATGAGGAGCACCTACGCATCCTTTTCAGTAGGATGAAGGACTATGGCATGTTAATTAACACGTCTAAGTGTGTTTTCGGGGCCTCAGAAGTAACTTTCTTAGGGTATCAGATTTCTGAGAAGGGCACCAAACCACTGGACTCGAAAGTTGAGGCCATTAAAAATTTTTCTCAGCCAAAAGATGTCAGGCAGTTAAGGAGATTCCTGGGCATGCTGAATTTTTATAGGCGATTCTTGCCTCAAGCAGCACAAATCCAGGCGCCACTTCATAATCTTTTAGTTGGCAATGTGAAAGGCTCTCATCCGGTAAGTTTGACAGGGGATACTTTAAAAGCTTTTGAAGACTGCAAAGAAAGCCTAGCTAACGCTGCCTTATTAGCTCACCCCAATTGCGATGACAAACTCGCGTTGGTTACCGATGCGTCGGATACTGCGATTGGCGCGGTGTTACAGCAGCTCAGCAGCGATGGTTGGCAACCATTAGCTTTCTTTTCACGAAAACTCAGTCCGTCGCAAGTAAAGTATTCACCTTATGATAGGGAATTGCTAGCCATATACGAGGCAATTAAATATTTCCGACATATGCTAGAGGCGAGGCACTTTGTCATTTATACGGACCACAAGCCGCTCAGTTTCGCATTCCATGAGAGGAAAAGAAACTGTTCGCCTAGGCAGTTCCGGCACTTGGACTTGATTGCTCAATTCACCACTGACATAAGGCATATTTCCGGCAAAGACAATGTCGTAGCCGACACCTTATCTCGAGTGGATGAATTACAAGCACCAGTCAGTCTCGATACCCTGGCGGAAGCCCAAGTCTCTGATGCGGAACTGGAGAAACTTCTACAGGATGGGTCTTCACTCAAGTTAGAGAGAGTACAAGTACCTGGATACCGTACTTACTTGTACTGCGATGTCAGTACAACGTATCCTAGGCCTTTCGTCTCCAAAATGCTGCGCAAGCAAGTTTTCGACAGCTTACATTCCCTGAGCCACCCTGGTGTATCAGCAACGGCTAAATTAATAGCAGAACGCTTTGTCTGGCCAGGTATCAGGAAAGACTGTCGGGAATGGGCAAGAGCTTGTCTTGCATGCCAACGCGCTAAAGTGAGCCGTCATGTGTCCGCACCTTTAGGCTCATTTAATTTACCACGCGGGCGGTTCACTCAGATTCACATCGACCTTGTAGGTCCTCTACCGCTGTCACAAGGCTTTAGATATTGTTTAACGGCTGTCGACCGATTTACTAGGTGGCCAGAGGTCATACCTATTGTCGACATCACTGCCGAAACTGTAGCTAAAGCTTTGTTATCCGGATGGATAGCCCGGTTTGGTTGTCCTCAAGACATCGTTACGGACAGAGGACGTCAGTTTGAGTCGGCCCTGTTTGAACAACTGTCCAAAATTGCTGGCTTTCAGCACAAACGGACAACGGCGTACCATCCGGCCTGTAACGGCATGGTGGAACGTTTCCATAGGCAGCTTAAGGCCTCTATCATGTGCCACGCCAATGAAAAGTGGACCGAAACTTTGCCTTGGGTTTTACTTGGCATTAGAAGCGCATTCAAGCAGGATCTTCAGGGGTCTTCCTCCGAGTTAGTGTATGGTGAAACGCTTAGACTGCCAGGAGAATTTTTTACACAGAGCGATGGTGGAACCACCGATTACACCGATTTTATGGCCCGTATCCGCTCTTTTGCTCAAAAAGTTCGACCTATTCCAGCCTCTCGCCACACAAAAGGGAATATATTTATTTTTAAAGACCTCGCGACCACTGATTACGCTTTCCTACGCGAAGACGCGTTACGCGGATCCTTAAAACCAGCTTATACAGGTCCACACAAAATTTTAAGTAAGGGGGATAAAGTTTTTAAATTATTAATTAAAGGTAAGGAGGTCACGGTCTCAATAGACCGCCTAAAGCCTGCCTACATATTAGCTGACAAAGCTGACCCGAACGATTCAACTGCCGATGATGACAACATCAACAAGAATGTCCAGACTCGTTCCGGCCGTCGCGTCAGGTTTCCTGATTTTTATCGCCCTTGACGGTCTCTGGAGGGGGGTCGTGTGGGCTACCTACCTTACATTATTTATTTATGTTATATATATTATATAAATATACATTATAAAATAACTCACCAAATACTAATAAATAAATATTTACCTACATATATTTACAATTATATCTACACTAAAACTAACTTAAATAACTAAACAATAATACTGTACAAATTAATATTTACACGGTATTTATAATAATGTTATTTATCCAGCATGTCCGTCACAATCAGTAGTTACCGTGCCGGACGATACCATCTTACGGTGCAGTGGGAACGCGCAACATCCACGCACCCGTGTGCGTAGACTGCGCTCACGCACACGGTAGCGAAAATATACATTAGCGACAGTTAACCTTAAAATGACTTAGTAAATTCGCACCTCTAACCCGCGCGGTTGCTTAATTGTTTGTTCTGTGAGAGATCGTAAAATTGGACAATATAATATGTATTTGTGCTGTGTGTGACGTATCTGTTGTGTTCGCCTTCTGAACCTTTGTGTACCGACAATAATTGTAAATGTGAGGACTTGATTAAAACGTGAGTACGTACTGAGAACTTTGATTTCGTTCACCCTACATATACGAACATTAGTACCTCAACCCTACAGACACCTTCTGGAAACAATTACCATAATTATGTTTTTTAACTCTACTTTATAAGTTCGACAATTTTTTTCTACATACTATTCGGCTCATCTTTTTATTGTTCTGATTTAATTTAAACATAGATATTTAACGATTCCTGAATATTGTCTTTAGCGCGCATTAAGGAAATTCATCGGTAACTAGTACCCCAGTGTGAGTTTTATTTTATCATACATACTCTGATCAGGGAAGAAAATTTAATTTAAATAAATATATAGTACCGTTAGACGTTCCGCTGGAAATTATACAATATTTGAACTCTTTTGAAATAAAACTAGGGTATATCCGATTTGATAACAACTTCTGGCTTTAGGTTCCAATTTAAATTAAAATCGATTAAAAGTATCTTTTATAGGTAACCATTTGTATTATTTTACGATGAGTTTCTAAATTTAATATAAATACCCCGTTGCTGGGTATAGGGTCCTTTCTCATACATTTAAGTATACAAATTGTGTTCGCTTAGCGAAGGACGAGGGATAAAGAAAACGAAGTATTTCGTACATTCGCGTTTTATTTTCCTTAAGGCTTCAAGACAGAAGCAGATTCGCATAAAAGCCGATTCATATCAAACGAGCGAATGCTATTCTATTCCTTACCCTATAAAATTCTTTTAGAATTACAAAGGTTGAGGTGATAGAGTAAGCCATCGCTCGTTCGATGTGAATCGGCACTAAGACAACACTCAAAGGTATACTGACGTACAACTGCGTCACTAAGTAAACTTTTAATTTCTTTAATATTTAGCTATAAAAGGTTAGTATAATTTTGTACCTATTAACCATAGTGTACATACATAATCGGCTACTTAGGTGTAGAGGTTATACTTACGGTTAAGTTTTAGCACTTGGGGTACTGACTTTGCCTTTTAGCTGAGTAACAGAACAATTACCGATCGGAGGACTACAGTTGTTACCATCACGTATCTTATAAGTAATTGGAAGTATGTAAAAAATGGCAGGATGTTTTGACATTCAAAAATAACAGATACTTTTTAAATAACAGCTATTTAAAATCATATTTCGTTTAAATAACCAAAAATCTGTTAAGATCCTTTTATATCGTATTAATCGATTTAAGTAATAAAAATAAACAAAGGTCTTCTCACCAAAAACAGAAGGAAGCCATGTAATAAAAATATATTTCTGTGGGCACATTAGTTACTCTGGTGTACGAAGTCAACGGTAACCGACAACTCACAGGATTGTCAAAATGGTAGTCATCACATCTTGCACTACCTATGGCACGCTATGGCTTCGCTAAAACTCAGCAATTCTAATAGAGGCCTACTATACTATATTATTTGGTTCGTATATGTCATTTTATACGTACTTCCCTTACTACTCGCTCCAAGTTATATCTCAGCGGCATGAGGCTAGACCAGGAACCGAACCAACACTATTAGCAGAAGACTAGATATCCAAAGGATATTTATTCTTGTGCTGTTGGGGAAGGCTTCTGATGAAAGGCGGACGGTCGGTAAATGTTCTGTTATTTGTACTTACCGATTTTATATTACCTGGTAATTGTTCAAAAGCATTTACTAAATATAGAATTCAGGTGACGGTACATAAAATCACGGATAACGACAGTTCCTAACAGGAGATTTGATATTAGATAGGATTTTGCAAAACTTCAGCATTCAAAATAAAAAATACAGGGTGTTCCAAGTAGCGTCGATAAAAAACTAAATCGTTTTCGCATACTTTTAGGTATGAGGAATCTATTTTCTTTATGACGTGTCTATTTGGATCACCCTATATACGCAGCATTCTTATCCTTGCCTAAAGAAATGACAATCGGCAAAAAGCAATGCTAAACTGAACAAAGAAGACCAAGTGCCTACACGTTCAATTGCTATGATGTTGGTCATTCGGGATGCCAGTGTGTCCGGGTGCTACTAACGTGATCTAGGTCGCGCGGCGCGTCCCACTGCCAAACGCACACAGACAAACCACCCACCGGCACTCACACACACACACCGTGTTCATACACGTCGGCCTCGTCAGGAAACTAGGCCGAAAAACTCGCGCATGCGCTGTCGACGACATTCAGATAATACTTCACTAATTAGTGAAGCATTATCTTGGCGATGTTGGCATTGCGTCTAAACATGATATTAAAAATGTTTCGTAAAGAACAGCGGCTCGTAAAGCACAAAACACACCATTTTTGTTTTAAACTACACTCTCTACAAATAAAAATTTTCAGTTTAGATAGCTATAAAACAAAAATAATTTAAATTATTGAACAAGTTTCAGCTAAACGCTGACTGAGATTTGGTCGAATCATAGAAAATATTTAATTTTATTAAAATAAACAACAATTTCGGGAATAAACTATTAGTAAGTACATCAAAATAAAAATCTTTCTTAAACGAGATTACTATAAAGAACTGAAAAAATACGCAGGTAAAACGAAGGAAATGAACAGTATCGTCTGTAAATTACCAACACAGCTTATAACCAGCTGAAATAACAGACTTCAAGTGATACAGAATGCTGCAAACGAACTCTTAAACAATTGCTCAGAGTGCAACACTAGTTAAACTGACTGATTATAATAAACACGCATTTAACAAACTACATAACAAATACTGGCAAATTTGATGCTAAGCATTCATAAGCACTGAGAGAAGCAAGACACGTGAAATGATACCACTAAATGATTCAATTAAAAATACGGGAGGACATCTTATATATATAATAAAATATTTATTTGTTTATAACTGATATGTTGATTATAAGGTGTATAAAACTTAAGGTTTGCGTACACAAGTAGGTGGCACGTTTTTTTTTCGCAAATATGTGTTATTGCCATAAGATGTAAATGTTGCTTTCTATACAATAGTAACTGTATGTGTTAAATTAATTATTTACGTAGAATTAACGATATATAAAAGACACATTGAAGATCTTATGTGTCTTATATTCTTTCTAGGTATATATTTGCATAAGTAAATGTTTTCAGTCTTATAATAAACTGATGTTGCTATATTTGAAGGTTTTATAACCGATGTGTCATTTTGTGAAGATAACTTCATGTGTAACCGTTTAATGTTTAAATATAGTTTTAATAATTATTGTCTGAATGTCGAAAAAAATAAAAAAACAAAATAAAAATACGTGTGAAACTGTTGCTGTATCATAATGATTGCTTCTTTGCTAACATAAGGGTCTGTGTTACTTATCAGTATAAGATAACTTTCACTTAAATCTGCTCGCATTTTACTTATTGTATTAATTCCTGACATAACTACTCGTTTCGATAATAGGTTGTTCGTTGTCGAGGTGTGTATTTACATGAAGTGCTCAGAAAACTATCTTAACGAGGTTGACAAAATTCTAGTTGATAAAGAATCAAACCCCAAAAACCGTTAGGTACAACCTAATGAACAAAAAATTGATCTAGTCGGTGTTACAATTAAAATGTGTATCTGTATTATAAAGACGTAAATGCGAATTTATCTTAGTATGTAAGGTATAATACAGGAAAGTATATAGGTAATCAACGAGTATTGAATACCTACTTACCTAGTAGAATAAGGATCAATGTAGTCGAAAAAGTACCTACTAATATCTTTATAGACTAAGCATCCTATATTGCAAATAAGGTACCAGTTTACCTTCCTATAACCTATGATTAAATAGGGAGCAGTAATCATAATAATCAAGTCCTAAATTTTTATTAAATATATTTATCGATATCTACGTGTACTGGCATTAGTAGGTACTGTTCTTTGTAGTAAGTAACGGATGTGAGGTATAACAATGAATTGATAAGATCAAGAATGTTTTAAGAAATAGGATGAAATAACGTCCGATATCATCGAAAACGTAAGTAATTTAATTATTACATTGAATCAATGTTAACAAGATCTTTGAATAACGATTGGAAGTAAATGATATGATGATATGAGAAGTTATACCTCAGAAATGACTGGTTAATTGTAAGGAAAATGTAATCGATAGTTTTAAGAGTTTCATTCTGAATGTAGGTACTTAGATTTTAGACAACGGCATTGGCACGGTAATACTATAATACAGTACTCCAACTTCATACAAACGGACGAAACGCGAGCTATACCTACGCGCTCGATCTCGGGGTGCGCTCGGGTCGCAGACAGTCACGGCTGTACCGCAGTGTCGAACGGACGGTGTGTGTTTTTTTTAACAATAACCGCGCGACTTTTTCTCTAAAAATCAGTTAATATGACGAGTAGGAAATATTGTGCTGTTTTTGGTTGTATGAATTCGTCAATAACGCATTTTTAATTAACCTTTATGAATGCGGATTTATTATACTTTAAAATTTAACAATAAAGCATTTCGTACGACTCAGTCGAGGCGCAAATATTTTTCGGTCGCAAATTTATGAGCCCGATTGGTTTTTCAAACAAAAACATGTTTTTTTAATTTAATCTACCAATAAAAAAACAACACGCATTTTTATTGAACACTTCCTATACAATATACAAGTATTGAATTTATTTATATAAAAAGGATATTTACAATCACAAAACTAAATAGAAACAGAAAGTAGGCAAATGTAATTAAAATGTTGGAGACGGGCAGCCCTAACGCATGTTTACGTACCGCGCGGCTGTAGGCATTTATTTCTATCATGCGGCCGAGTTCCACTACTGTATGATAATATTACCGTGGCATTGGCGTAGCCAGTTTAATGCGCATTTAACATGACACTATTTTTTCTTCTGGTAAATGAAGCAGAAGAGGTGACGCCTAATTTATGGCCTATTGACCCTATGGAGTTTCTTGCCGGTTCTTCTCCATAGGAAGAACACTTTGGAACCGAGCAAGTCGCGCCTTTTTTATGAGAAGTAAAAACATTTTGATTTTGATATTTACTTAATCGCGTTTGAATTAATGTAAGTTTGATGAAAAACAAAAGTAAGATTATGTTTATCTAATCCATAAATTAAGAAATATAAATTCTAAGATCGTATAAATAGCTTTGCGAAGTTTCTAAAAGAATAAGAACTCGCTTTGTAAGACTTGTATAAAACGCTTTAAAAGCTCATCAAAGTAAAACCAAACATCTCCGAATTTCACATGGAATATTTTTTAGAACTACAAAACTTTCTTGCTGATTTTCTTGAGGAACAGGTTAATTAGCTTTCAAAATAAAACATAATATACTAAATAGCTAACAGATCTCACAAATTAACTACGCCTATATACAGTGGAATAATGGTTAAGCACTATAAGAAAAGACATGAAAAACACCTTATCTTAATACCACACGTCTTAGATTACTGTGTGATCATAAGTATCTGCTGTTTTTACACGACTGCCCAAAAAGGAGTGTTATGTTTTCAGGGTTCATGTATGTATGTATGTAGGTATGTATGTATGTAATGAAATCGCCTGCAAAGGGTTCCGAACGATTTTTTTTTTTGTGTTGTGTCATGCTTTTTTGTTGTTCACTAAAAGGTGTTAAATAAAAAAAATATAATTAAAAATTAAAAAACACGCCTGCCATTTGCAGTCGGGGGACCTGTAATGAATTGTCCCAAGTAACCGACCCCGACTGCAAATATTTGACTTGTTTTTAATTTTTTTTTACATGGCAGGCGTGTTTTTTAATTTTTAATTATATTTTTGAAATTTGTAAGCCACCCTTCACTTGCCGCAAAGTTTTTGATGCTTAGAGTAGACGCGAACTCTTTTGCTTTTTCCTTCAACAAGTTCCCGCTAATAGACACTTTTTGTCCTCTACACTGTCTTAGCCAAATGACCAGGCTTTCTTCCAGACGAGGAAATTCACCTTTAGTAGTTCTTTTCCGTACTCCAGAAGTTTGAGCAGCATTAATTTTCTCCTTGTGCTTTATTATGGTCGAGAGAGTACTCAGAGGAATCTTAAATTCTTTTGCAACATCACTCTTCTTCTCACCATCCTCTACTTTTTCGATTAACTTCTTCTTTTCAGCAATCGTCAAACATTTATACTTTCTAGGGCTCATAACTAACACAAACTTTTAATCTGCATACCAACGAAAGAGTAACAGTAACTGAAATATAACTAAACAAACCAATTCGTGAGAAGTGTGTGTGTCAAATAGTCAAACTAATCAAAACAAAAACAAAGTGTCCACACAGTGTGACAAACAAGTGTGTCGTGTACGTTGATACAAGTTTGAACTTGTCGCAAAATGTACTTACAATCTTTCCGCCTCTTTCTCTCTGCAACTTTGAATTGTCGAGTGTTGGACGCCGATAAGTTCGAATTAACGCGTCGTTTTGTTATATAGCAATGATTTTTTCGTTCGAATTACCAAGTGTATGAAAATGTATTGATTTAGTTCGAAATATAAAGAGATTTTGTAGGGAACTCGTGATCACTTTGAATTATAGAGAGGTTCGAATTATCGCAGGTTTGAATTAACGAGAGTCAACTGTATCTATTACTATCAATGTACGTATATCTGTTCTCAATATTTTCTTCATTCTTCTAACACCGTCATAAAAAAATATGTTTTTAACTTTAGTGCGGGTGACAGTTTTCATCACTCACATTAATAATTAATTGTCATCTGTCACTGTCAAAATTGTCACTTGTATTTCCTTGACGTAACGTTTCGCTTTACTCTAAGTTTTTGATTTTTACATTTTTATTACATACTAGCTGTGCCCGCAACTTCGTTCGCGTGGATGATGAAACTTTTCAATTAGTTTTTTGTTTTAAGTGCTATTTGTGTAGAACGTTATCTATCGAGCATACCTCTAGGCTAGTGTCATTCGCCTAGCGTATCTCGATGTAGCAGAAAGAGGTGGTCTTTTTCTGGAAGGCATCGTGTTATAATTATATATATATATAATATATATATATATACTACTTCTCAGCCGATTTCGGCTATGGTGACTGCTACCGACTATCACATGCAGAGGAGCCAAGGTGGTCAGCTCTCTTGTTCGCCCTTTGATGGCTGCAGTATCCTATCTTATGAGTAAACGTGTGCGCGCATCGGCTGCACGTTAGGACATCGTCGACATAGTTATAAAACATGGCTGCTGGTGGTCTAGCCTTAAGGGCATCACGCTTCGAATCCAATTCTATGAACCTCAATGAACCGCATTCCTCACCATGCACTTCCATTCAGGGCGGCAAATGGCCTGTTTCTCCCATTTCTGGGGAACAATATTGCACCTTTTCATGTGTCTTTTCTGAACGTCCTTGAAGCGTAAGAACTGGCCGCCTTGTTTCCGCTTGCCGTTCTGGAGTTCAGAAAAGAAGATGCGTTTGGCCAACCTATCATCATCCATTCGTAAAACATGTCCACACCATCGGAGCTGTCGCCGCATCAGGTATGCTTCTGACATAGACATTTGCGCGTCGTAGCACTTCGGTATTTCTAATCCGGTCCGACCATTTGATTTTGAGAATGTCTTTTATGCACCTTAAATGAAACCGGTCCAGCGTCCGTATATGTTTCCGATAGAGGACCCATGACGCAGAGTACAGAAGATTTGGGAGGACTATGGCCATGTAAACGGAGATTTTTGTCGAAAGCTTCAAATCATGTGATTGTAAGACTTTGGCTCGTAATTTACCGAAAGCAGCTGATGCAGCGCCTATGCGATGGTTTATTTCGGCGTCAAGGTCACACTTAGCTGTAATTGTGCTGCACAGGTATATAAACGTATTCACTTGCTTCAGCTCAGTATTGCCAATGGTCACCTTGACAGGTTCTGTAGCTCCATGAGAGTCGATTGCCATCACCTCAGTTTTCTTCACACTGATTTTCAGACCGAAACGGCAGCAGACTTCCTGAAGATTCGTAATCAGGTCCTGGAGTTCTTGTGAAGAGTTGGTAACAAAACACAGATCATCAGCATACATGATCTCCGTTATAAGAGCGTGTGATACTTTTGTGTAAGCTTTTAATCTGGCCAGGTTGAAAAGTCCTGAAACGTATTTTGATTCCAGCAGAAGTTTGTTCGAGTGCTTCACTGACAACGACAGAAAAGTAAAGAGCAAACAGTGTTGGTGCAAGCACACAACCTTGTTTAACCCCACAACTGACAGGGAAGAACTCTGACTGATCACCATTATAGGTAACACAGCAGGTCATTTCGTCGTGAAGAAGGCGAATCATTCTAACAAACTTCTCAGGAGAACCTAATTTTGCCAGTAAAGTCCAGAGGGCTTCCCGCGGCACACAGTCAAAATGCTTTCTCCAAGTCCACGAAGCACATATACAAAGGTTGACTGTGTTCGCGACTTTTTATCTGGAGTTGCCGGATGGAAAAGATGGCCTCGCAGGTGGGACGAAACCCAATAGAGTTTCTGGCAATATGTCTTCGGAGACGGGTAAAAGCCGGTTGAGAAGAACTCTGGCGAATATCTTCCCAGGGACAAAGAGGAGCGATATACCCGGTAGGAGTTGCAGTCAGAACGGTCTCCTTTGTTTTTATACAGGGTCTCTATACGGGATATTTTAAATTCAGGCGGTATTATTTCCTCGTTCCAAATGCGATCAAAAATTTGCCAGATGTAAGTGTGAAGTTGCTCCCCTCCGTATTTAAGCAGTTCTCCGGCGATGTTATCAACGCCAACTGCTTTTTTATTTTCTGCTCTTTTGTGGCTCGAACTACTTCAGCAAAAGTCAAGTGGCTCAGCAAGCGAATCATTCAGCGGCAAAGGACGAATACGCTTTATAATATAAAGCGTATTCGTATGATTAAGATCTGCTAATCGATCTACATTGAGCAGATTGTTAAAGTGCTCTGCCCAACGATCAAGTATATCCTGCTTAGCAGTGAGTTTTTGAGAACCATCTAGGGATCTTAGTGGTGTGCTATTTTTAATGGAAACGCCAATCAACTTATGCATTTCTTCACAAAAAGCGCCTAGTTGGTGTGTGTCTGCGAGCCAATGTATCTGTTTTGCCTTTTCAAGCCACTATCTATCTTTCATGTTCCTTGTTAATCTTCTTAAGGAATCACCACTACTTCGGACTTCTTGAGTGAGATTATGATTACCTTCATTACGCTTTATGAGTATACGATGCTGTTTGAATGCTTCAGTTAGGGCCCTATCATTTTGGTCAAACCAGTCTACGTTGTTACGTTTTTTGCGTCCTATGATTTCTGTAGCCACAGTCAGTACGGAGGATGACAACTGTATCCAGTTTGATATTAGGTCACCTTGCTGGGCATCAAACCCATCTAGCGTGTCTATCAGTCCTTCCTGGTATTTTTCTCGAAGGTCCGCACAATTTAGTCGTTCTAAATTGAGAGATATTGGTTTAGCCCTGCAGGGTCTTCGTGGTTCGCGAAGGCGGAGTCTCAATTTAGTTACCAGAAGCCGGTGGTCTGTCCAGCAATGCGCGCCGCGCATGACGCGGGTGATATGCACCTGGGAGATGTCCCTTCGTCGGGTTATGGCGTAATCGAGGAGGTGCCAGTGTAAAGAACGTGGGTGCATCCAGGTGGTTTTGAATTTGTCACGAAGCCTAAACAGAGTGTTAGTGATGGTAAGGTCGAATTGGGCACAGAGTGTGAGTAGTAATTGTCCGTTACTATTCATATTGCCCACACCATTATTTCCAATCACGCCCGGCCACGACTCAGTATCTCTGCCAACCCTTCACCCAGCAGAAGTATTTGCTTGTTTGAACGTATGTTGCTAAGGCATTGGCAAAGTTCTTCATAAAACTGATCTTTGACACTGTCCTCGTTACGCATTGTTGATGCATATACGCTTATCATATTCAGGTAGTTGTTGATTTGTAGGTGAAGGCGCAGTGTGATAATGCGGTAAGAGATGTATTGCGGATATTCAGACAGTTTTTGCGCGATGGTGGATTTGACGGCAAACCCTACGCCAGCTAACCTTCGTTCCGTTTGGGGTCGTCCTTTTCAGAAGAATGTGTACCCACCACCGATTTCCTCGAGTTCGCTTAACGCAGCTACATCTACGTTGTAGCGACCAAGTTCGCGTGCCACGACAGCAGTTTTACGCTCCGGGCAAAATCTTTAAGACTATTTTTAAAGAAGAGCCCTAACACCTAGCGCCTACCTACACTTATATGTATATACCAATAAATAAGCAAAATCGACTATTCCAAGTCGCGGGCACAGCTACAATATTTATTTAGAAACTCTAAATGAAGATAAGATACCCAAAAATCAAGGAAAGAACCGCCTAACCTATACCAAATACTTACTATGTTTATTTACAAAATTTTAAAGAAAATTAAGAAAAGGAACCTAACCTACAAACCCTAAAATATAAATAAATGATATATGCAAACAGTCAGCATTCAAGTGAATCTCAATAATCGAATGCAACTATGCGAGGCGTGTACGTACTCTGATAAAATAGCTCAACAAATGTTCGCCATGATTCTTTAAATTGTCATAACTTTTTTATTTATGGACCGATTGACATGAAATAAACACTAAATGTTAAGTGAAGTTTACTACAATATATTAGTGAAAACCGCATCTAAATCGAATAAGCCGTTTCTGATATTAGCGTGCACAAACACACAGACAAACAGACAAACCGACAAACAGACAAACAGACAAAAAAATTAATAATTACAATTTCGGGTTCGGCATCGATATAATAACAACCCCTGCTACTTTTTTTATATATATTTCCATTGTACAGACACCACTTTTCTACAATTTTATTATATGTATAGATATAGATATAGATTTAGTTTTAGTATTTTTATTTTGTTCTTATTTTGTGTTTAAAATGTATGGGTTTTTGTTAAGTATGAATTTAGTATCTACTATTTAATTAATTTTTGATGCCGGTCTATTATCATTGTTTATCTTTTTTTTTTTTATTCATCTCATACGCCTCATATGAAACACTGTGTGAGTTAGTGGGTGCCTGACAGTTCTTTGTATATAGTAATACTTTTAACTGTCAACTACGCGTTTTAAATTAATTTGTTAGTTTTTTTTTTTGTTTACTTTTTATATTTATTCGTATTATATATTTATCCTGTATTATTTAATGCTTAACGACTTAAATCTTAACGATAGCTTCCTCTCATGCTCTTCCTCGGATAGTTTTGTTAGTGCCGGCAGTGACACTTCTCCACCTATCACACTACGTGAAAAAATCGCCTCTGCGTTTTCTACCACTCCCAATGACCTTCATTTAGTCCACATTAATGCCCAGAGTGTTCCCGGCCACTACAATGACCTTCTGGCGTCTATTAGCAGTGAACACATCGACGCTCTGCTGATATCAGAGTCATTTCTTAAACTTTCTACACATTTTGCTCTCCCTGGCTTCGTCCTGATCCGCAATGACCGGACTGGCAAAGGTGGTGGCGGTGTGGCTATTTAACTTCGTGCTGACATATCCTTTAAGATAATTTACACCTCTCCCAATCTATACTCCGAATCAGCTGAATATATTTTCATTGAGGTTATCATTCACCACACCAAAGTATTACTAGTTGTAATATACTGCCCGAACCTTCACCCTTTACAACCACATCATAGCAATGGGGGACTTAAACACTTGCTTGTTAAAGCGTGACACCCGTTCTATTAAGCTTTCATCTCTTTTGTCTTCCTTCAACCTTGACATTCTACCATCTTCTGCTACCCACTTTGCTCCTAATTGCACTCCTTCTCTTCTTGACCTCATGATTGTTTCGTCTCCTAATAATGTTTCTGCTCATGGCCAATTTACAGCTCCCTTCTCCTATCACGATCTTGTATTTATGTCCTATCGAATCCGCCATCCCAAAATCTAACCTCAATACCTCCTACTAAGAAATTATCGCAGCATGGACCTTCAGGCGTTGAGATGCGATGTTGAGGCTGTTGATTGGTCGACGCTGCTTACAGCACAGAACATTGATGATGCTTTATCTTTCTTCAATGCTAAGGTCATTGAAATATTTGATAAGCATGCTCCTAACCGTCCAATAAAAATAAAGCATGAGTCTGCACCCTGGATAACATCCACCATTAAGGAGCTTATGGTTATAAGGGATAGAGCTAAAAGTAGGTATAAGCGGAGACCATCTGAGGCGAACTTGTTGCTTTACAAAGATCTACTTTCGCCGGAAGTGAGGCCCGAATTCCCATCGGCTGTCGAGCACCAATCCCAGGTACTTCATGGTGGACCCGACAGCTATCCGAGCCCCACCGACCACGATGTGTGATCCCGGCGCCGGCGCCGGCGCACGACGGGGGAGTTGTACCACCTGGTGCAACGTCACGGTGGCCTAGAGAATGTGATTACCAAAAACGCTGGGGCAAGGTCGCCGAGGAGATGAGGTCGAATAAGGCTCCGGTCATTGAGAGGAAACTAGACCAGCTCTACGTGAATTACTTGCTTCTGTACGCCACGCTCAATCACCAGGAACGCCAGGAGATAATGAAGAAAGTAGAAATGGCTTGGCACCAGAAGAACCAGAAAATACTCGACCGGGCTACAAACCCGCTGCACCGTCAGAAGCATATGCTCGGTGAGTCCGAGTCTGCTGACGATGAGACAGAAAACGAAGGCACGGCCAACGGCCTTGCCGACGCTGAGAACTGCGACGTTGTTCTGTGCATGAACTGCGCAAAGTTCAAGAAGGTCGCTACAAATGCCTACGAAAATCACATCGGCATCGAGCGTCCCGGTGCCGACATGCCGTCTATGGAAATCATTGAGGACCACTACTGGCGGCTCGTCGTCATGGGAACCGAGCATCTGCGTGTCAACACCGCGGCTATTGACACCGGCGAGGAGGGACACGGCTTCACTAAGAACAACTACTACTAGTGACAGCAATTTGTGTCTTCAGAGCATGTATTTTAGCCTTCCCCTGACACGTAAGCAATTAAAGTTGCTGGATATAACTAAGGGGTCGGGACCTGACGGGATTCCTCCTTGCTTCTTGAAGTGGATAGCAAATATAATATGCAAACCGATTCATATAATATTTAATAAGAGCATCAGAAGTGGCTCATTCCCTTTTATCTGGAAAAAAGCTAATATTGTACCTGTCCATAAATGTGGCTCTAGGCAAAACATTGAAAATTACAGACCTATCCTTTCTGCTGTAGCTAAACTATTTGAAAGACTCGTCCACCTACAATTATATCCATTTCTACGTAATAGTATAATACCAGAACAACACGGTTTCGTAAGACAAAAATCCACCGTTACTAATTTGATGGTATTTACTAATATGGATAGCAGAGCACAGACTGACGCTGTTTACACAGATTTTAAAAAGGCTTTCGATAGAGTAGATTATAAAATATTACTAAACAAAATAGCATTCAAGGCATCAAAGGCAACTTACTTCGTTGGTTCCAATCATATATTAGTAATAGGAATCAAACAGTTGTAAGCAACGGATATCAGTCTAATGCATTTTTGGCTACATCAGGTCCTACAGGGCTCGATATTGGGTCCTTTATTATTCATTTTGTACGTAAATGATATAGGCAACTGCTTTCATAACAGCAAAGGGGAATGCCCACCGACCATAGACACTTCGGCCCTGGATGCACACATATAAAAGCATACAGAAATGATAATATGCAAATTAAAGAATCAAAGGGTTAAGGAATTGGTTTAAAAAACTAAAAAACACGCTTTTAAAGTACTTCTAACTAAAAAAGTGAAAAATACTTAGGTAATAATTTAATTTTTTTTAAATAATTGTGAAAAAGCGTGGAGCGCTCTGTGCCATATTTTTCGTCTATCGAGCAACCCACACTTTTTTTTTCAACAAACATAGGTAGTTACAATTACAACAGATATGTACCTTACGTTTCGAAAACAAAGACCAACATTTTAAGGTTTTATTTCAGAATATACAAAGCATATATAACAAACAACATATAATGGAAGCATTCATTGATCAAAACCGAACATACCAAGCCATATGTATTTCTGAAACCTGGTTATCTCCAGATAAACTTAGCATCATTCATTTCAACGGATACAAAATAGCAGCATCCTACTGTAGAGAAAACCGACAAGGTGGCGGCGTTTGCATCTTACTAGAAGAACACCAAGAATTTTTAGAAAAATGTGATATAACCAGCATGTCGCTTGAATATATATTAGAAGTTTGTGCGATTGAAATACCAAAAGAAAATCTATTACTAGTGGTAATGTATTGGAATAAAAGAGAAGAACACATCTTTTATAATCAACTCAATCAAATACTCACCCACATTAACAGGAAATACTCCAAACTGAATGTTATTATTGGCGGAGATTTCAATATTAATATTTTAAAAAGTAATTTAAAAAATAGCACCTTTTTGGATCTTATGGCAGAATACAAATATACACAACACATAAAACATGCCACACACATAACGCAAACTACATCCACCTGCCTGGACCTAATATTTACAAACTTTAACGATAAACAGATATATACAAATGTAGAAGAACTTGGTTTTTCAGATCACTGTGGTACAACAATAAGCTTTAAAACATTACAAACCCCTAAACAAACCATTTGGTACACCGAAAAAAGACTACACAATAACAAAAACATAGAAGCCTTTAAACTCGAATTAAACTCAATAAATTGGAGCGATATTATAATTGAAAGTAACGACGTCAATCAAAACTACAATGCTTTTATCGAACACCTAACCACAATACTCGACCAGACCATACCAAAACTTAAAATAAAAATAAAAACACATTACAAAAAATATTGGCTCACTAAAGGCATAAAACTATCATGCATCAATAAAAGACTATTAAAAACACTATGTTTAAAATCAAATAATTCGATTATCAAAACCTACTACAAAAAATACGAAAAAATATTAAAACAGGCCGTAATTGCATCTAAAAAACAACAATATATTAAAAAGATAAAAACATCACAAAACAAAATTAAAGCTATGTGGCACATAGTAAATGAACGCACAAATAAAAATAGATTAACAGATAAACACAATATTAAACTAAAAATTGATAAAACTTTAAAATCACAGACCCAAAACAAGTAGTAGAAGTGTTCAATAACTTTTTTGCATCGATTGGAGCAGAAAGCCATCGCCCATCAGACAGCCAGGTGCAAGGCCTGCCTGTACCCAACTCTTCGGAAAATACCCTTTTCCTCAGACCATTGAATTGTAAGGAAACATTCAATATTATTAAAAATTTAAAAAACAAAAAAAGTCACGGAGTTGATGAGCTTCCTCCATCCCTGATTAGGCAATGTGTTATAAGTATAGTCGAGTAGACTAATTATAGTCTATGAGAGTGTGGACATCCCTAGAGTCAGAGACAAGATATGAGGGATATAGAATCAGGGACTCATGTTGTAACTGATTAGGTATGTTGACTGTTAATTAATTATATACTTGAAGACACTGCAATATGTTTTATTTAAAATGATGATCAACATCATAACATGGCGCTGCGATAAGGTCAGTTAAAAATCATCAATATTGTATTGGGCGAATGACTTCTTCGACGCACGACAAAGACGCTCAAACTTAAAAAAAAAATGGCGGAATCTACAAGAAAGGGAATAATGGGATTGAAACCCCCAACTGGTCTAAAAAACCTGACAATGGAAGAATACAAAAAATTCATGCAGAGATTTGAGATATATAGATTGGCGTCGGGTGCTAAAAACGAACCAACTGAAGTACAAACAGCACTGTTACTGCACTGTATGGGAGAGGAAGCCCAGGATATCCACGCAACTTTTGATTTTGAAAAAGAGGAAACATACAAGTATGATGTAGTTATAAAAAAATTTAATGAATACTTCATTCCCAGAAAGAATGAAAGTGTCAATTCACACCTGTTTTTTACGAGAAATCAAAGAGAAGGTGAAAATTTTGATAGTTTTTATACTGATATTAAAAAACTTAGTACAGAATGTGATTTTGGGAACTTAGTAGAAAGAATGTTAAGAGATAAAATAGTAACTGGAATCTTAGACAAGAGGCTGAAAGACAGACTTCTAAGAGAAAGTGATTTGACACTCACAAAAGCCATTAAGATATGCAAGGCAGCAGAGCTAGCGGAGGAGCAGATGAAGAAAATAGAGAATGAACCAGGAACAAGTGCAGTGCATCATGTGAAAAAGAAGAATGGAAGAGGAACAGAGTCTGAGAAAGAAACAAGAAATTCAACAGATAAGAAGAGACATACTGAGAAAGACAGAGAATCGGGATACAGATCAGATAAGAGGAATACAGAACATAGAAGTTCAGAGAAGTATAAGAGACAAGAAGGTCCGAGAGCTGAGAAGATGTTTGACTGTATGAGATGTGGATTTCATCACAGCGAGAGAAGATGCCCAGCATATGGAAAGAAATGCAAGAAATGCGGTAAGATGAACCACTTTGCGAGAAAATGTAGAGCAAGAGATGTAAAAGCTGTTCAAGAGAGTGAATCAAGCGATAGTGAAGAGTCATGTCGTATGTATATCATAAATATAAGTAGCATAAAGTCAGAAAAGAACTGGTATGAATATGTATATTTTACAGAATTAGATAGAAACTTAAAATTTAAATTAGACTCGGGTGCACAGTGTAATGTCATATCTGTAAACGATTGTTATAGATTTGGAATAAGTAATTTTCAAAAATCTAATTGTAAATTGACTAGTTACAGTAATGAGAAAATAGAGACATTAGGTAAAATAAAATTGTCAGTAAAAATAGGTAACCAGGTTGAGAACATAGAATTTCACGTTTGTAAAGGTAATTACGTACCTATTTTAGGTTTGCCTACTTTGATTACATTTAATTTAATTCAGAGGACAAATAATGAGAAAATTGACTGTGTTCAGACTAAAAATTTCAATTTTTTAGAGAAATATAAGGATGCCTTTAACGGGATAGGTGAGATAAAAAATTATGAGTATGATATTAAGTTAAAAGAAGGTTGGCAAGGAAAAATTGAAAGAACTAGACACATACCATTTAAATTGAAAGATAAATTGAAGGAAGAATTAAGTAAATTAGAAAAATTAGGAATAATAAGTAAAACAGAAGGTCCAACTGATTTTGTAAGCTCATTGGTTATGACAACTAAACCAGATGGGGCTATGAGGATTTGCTTAGATCCACAATATTTAAACACTCAGATAAAAAGAGAACAAATGATGATTCCTAATGTTGACGAAATAATAGCTAAGTTAAAAGGAAGCAATTATTTTAGTACCTTAGATGCAAATAAAGGTTTTTGGATGATAAAATTAACAAATAATAGTAAAAGCTTAACCACATTTAATACTCCATTTGGAAGATTTCATTTTAATAGATTACCTTTTGGTTTAGCTTCAAGTCCAGAAGTTTTTCATAGAGTTTTTAGTGAAATATTTAAAGATATTGATGGAGTAGAGATGTATATTGATGACATTTTAATACATGCGAAAACAGAAGCTGAACATGATAAAATACTAGAACAAGTACTTAAGAAAGCTCAGGAATATAATATTAAATTTAATAGGAAAAAGTGTAATTTAAAAAAAAAAGAAGTTAAATATTTAGGGCATGTACTAACAACGGAAGGAATAAAGATAGACCATAACAGAACAAAAGCTATAGTAGAGATGAAAGAACCAAAAACTCAAAAAGAATTATTGAGATTTTTGGGTATGATTAATTATGTAGCAAGATTTATTCCCAATGTGTCAGAGGTAACAGCACCATTGAGACAATTAATTAAAAAAGATGTACCCTTTGTATGGTCGAAAGAACAAGATAAAGCTTATAAGACTTTGAAAAAATTGTTAATTGAACCACCAGTATTGAGTTATTTTGATATAAATAAACAGATAGTACTTAGTGTAGATGCTTCAAAGGCAGGATTAGGCGCAGTAATTTTACAAGAAGGAAAACCAATAGCTTATGGTTCTAGGGCAATGACAGAAACAGAAATACAATACAGCCAGATTGAAAAAGAATGTTTAGCAATTTTATATGGAATAACTAAGTTTCATCAATATTTGTATGGAAGTCAATTTAATGTAGAGACAGATCATAAACCGCTGGTATCAATTTTTTCCAAACCATTGAATAGATGTCCAGCAAGATTGCAAAAGATGAGAATGGCTTTACAACCCTATTCATTTGAGTTAAATTATAAACCAGGTAAGGAACTATTAGTAGCAGATCATTTAAGTAGATCTCATTTATTAGAAACAGAAGAGAATACAGATCTAAAAGTAGAAACACATGTAGCCATGATTATGGAAAGTTTTAGAATATCAGATGAAAAACTTAAAGAATTAGTGTTAGAAACAGCAAAAGATGAGGAATTAATGACAGTAAATAAATATATACTAGAAGGATGGCCGGAAAATAAGTCACAGATAGATAGTAAAGCTAAAATTTTTCATAGTTACAGAGATGAGTTGAGTAATATTAGAGGATTAATTGTAAAAGGTAGAAATATAGTAATACCACAATCTAAAAGAAAGGAAGTATTAGAAAACATACATTATGCACACTTAGGAATAGAAAAAAGTAAAGTGTTAGCAAGAAATTCAGTGTTTTGGCCAAATATGAGTAAAGAGATAGAAGATCTGATACAAAATTGTGACACTTGTAAAAGTTTTCAGAATATAAATAGGAAAGAGTCAATGATTGAGAAGGAAATTCCACAAATACCATGGGAAATTTTGTCTATAGATATATTTTTTCTATATTCAAAACCATACATATTGATTGTTGATGCATACAGTAAATATGTGGAAATACAACCATTAGATAATTTATATGCAAAAAGTACAATTGACAGTATTAAAGAAATTCTAGCAAGGCATGGTATACCAAATATAATTTATACAGATGCAGGAACTCAATTCACCAGCTTTGAGTTTAAAAGTTTTTCTAGAGAATGGAATTTTGAACATAAGATAATAAGTCCAAAACATCACCAAGGTAATGGTTTAGCAGAGAGATACATACAAACTGTAAAGAAATTGTTAAAAAAGTTAATTTATGATAAAAAAGATATATACTTAGGTTTGTTAATGTATAGAAACACTCCTGTAACCATGGATGGAAAATCACCTTCAGAATTGCTATTTAATAGAAATATTAAAACAATTTTGCCAAAATTAAATTTAATACAGGATAAGAAAGATAGTTATAAACAAGAACTTTTGATAAGACAGGAAATTCAAAAAAAGTATTATAATATAGGAAGTAGAAATTTACCGGAGTTGAGAGAAGGAGAAATTGTTAAAATACAGGATGAGAATTTTAAGAAACCCTATGAAAGCGGAGTAGTGATAAGAAAAGGTAGTGGTCCAAGATCATATCAAGTAAAAAATGAGTCAGGAAATGTTATAACAAGGAATAGGAAAATGTTAATTAAAGGAGGAAGGTATTATGATAGGAGTAGGGATCAAGGAAATTATGAAGATAGTGAGGGACAAGAAGTACAGAAGCAGAGAATTCAAGGACAAGACATACAAACTAGTATTACACCTAAAGAGAACAATGGTTCTTCAGGACAATTGATGTCTAATAATAATGCAACTGATAGTAGGGTATCAAGATCAGGTAGATTGATTAAAAGACCAAGTTATTTTAAAGATTTTGTTTAATTAATAATTAAGAATTTGTATCTTAGCATTGTATGATTGTAACTTAAAATGTGAGTTCTCATCATTACTTTATATATTAGTGGATTTCAATATTTGTCTAAATTATAACTAGTAAGTACTTTGAATATTTGTTGAATAATATTTACTAAGAAAATTGTAATTGTAAAACTGTTCATATTGTAAGTATATATGTCAATAGTTCAGTTTAATATAAGATTAAGTATATAATGTAAAAGGGAAGGATGTTATAAGTATAGTCGAGTAGACTAATTATAGTCTATGAGAGTGTGGACATCCCTAGAGTCAGAGACAAGATATGAGGGATATAGAATCAGGGACTCATGTTGTAACTGATTAGGTATGTTGACTGTTAATTAATTATATACTTGAAGACACTGCAATATGTTTTATTTAAAATGATGATCAACATCATAACACAATGTGCCGCTGAACTAACATTACCTTTATGTAGTTTAATAAATCAATCGTTTAATGATGGAACATTTCCCGACCGCTTAAAAAAGGCTATTATAAAACCTCTTTTTAAGAAAAACTCAAATACGGACCCCAACAATTATCGGCCCATTGCTCTTTTACCCACGATTTCTAAGATCTACGAAAAGGCCATGTGCGTGAGAGTCTATAGTTTCTGTGAAAGGTACAATATTTTTGATGAAGGACAAAATGGTTTTCGAAAACTTCGATCAACAACCCTTGCCGTATACAAATTCATACAAGAAGTGTTAAATATAATTTTGACGGGCCTGTTGGTCTAGTGGTTAGTGACCCTGACTGCTATACCGGAGGTCGTGGGTTCGATTCCCACCCAGGACAAATGCTTGTGTGATGAGCACGATCATTTTTTCTGGTTGTCTGGGTGTAATTTATCTATAATATGTATGTATTTAGAAATATATAAGTATGTTTATCGGTTGTCTGGTTACCATAACACAAGCTCTGTTTAGCTTGGGATCAGATAACGGTGTGTGAGTTGTCCCGGAATATTATTATTATTATTATTATTATAATCAACGATAAGAAATATGCCATAGGTGTCCTATTAGACATGACCAAGGCATATGATAAGGTACAGTTTAATATTCTCCTAGACAAACTATATGGAATTGGTATTCGCGGTAATACACACAAGTGGTTCAAATCATATCTAAAAAATAGGGAGCAATATGTGGAAATAGAACACTTTAACTATGAGCAAAAACAAATAGTAAAAGTCACATCAGATAAAAAAATTATAAACGCATCAATCCCCCAAGGAAGTGTGCTCGGATGTCTCTTGTTTTTAATTTATATAAACGACTTGCCCAAGGCCTTGGAAGAACCGTGTGTCCTTTTTGCCGATGACGTATCTGTACTAACCTCATGTCAAGACGATAGTAATATTAATAATCAGCTGAGTTCAATACTTAATAAAACAATAAATTGGATGGACCAACATAATCTGGAAATAAATTATAAAAAAACTAAAATTATGACCTTCTACCCTTAGGTTACCAAAAAACCCCTTTAACAGTAAACTTCACGGCCAACGGTACAAAAATTGAAGTCGTTAATGACTTCACGCTACTAGGAATAACAATAGACACTCATATAACATGGAAAACCCACATTAAAAATATCAATGCAAAAATTTCTAAATTTAGTTATGCTCTTCGAGAAGTGAAAAGAACTACTGACTTGCAAACCGCACTTACAACGTACTACGCCTATGCAAACGCATGGCTAAGCTATGGCATAATAATGTGGGGAAATAGTACGGACGCACCTACTCTATTTACACTCCAAAAGAAATTAATTCGCATTATTGTAAACATCGAACAAACCGATAGCTGTAAACCCTTCTTCATAAGCCTCAAAATACTTACTTTACCATCCATTTACATCCTGGAAATATGCAAGTTTGTTAGGAAATACATTAAATTCTTCACAACTCGAGGAGATAAACATAAAACCAGAACACTAAGACACAAGAACATGCTCATGCTACCTACATCCCGCATGACATTACATTCAAATAGTCCATTTGTAATGGCAATTAAAATATATAATAAACTACCAAACATAATAAAAAATGAAACAAATAATAATGCATATATAAATAGAATTAAGGAAATTTTAATTAAAAAGGCGTACTACACAATTCAGGAATATATGAAAGACAAGATAAACATAAGTTCAACATAAACTTACTAGCAACTAAACTAATATTGTATAAATTCACTAATATATCTTTAAAATGATAATGTTAATAAGTAATTAGATAATAAATAATATAAATTCTAACTAATAGTATATTACATTACATTAATAATATCCTAAAATTATATAGTAATAAATAGTCAATAGATAAGTACCTATGTATATAATTGTACACCACGGAGCAAATACAAAGTTGTACACACATTAAAATAATTTAATATTAATTTAATATAAATTTAACTAATGTTTATAACTGTTGCCATAATATTTTAACTAGAATAATATTATATAAATAAATAGTTGATAGATCAGTAGGTATGTAACCTACTCTACTGGCATTAAATGCCTGATATTGCTGTGCCCTAACAGGGTCCATGATTGTTCCTATAGCTGTAAGCCATTGTAACACCTGTCAAAACATTGTGGAAAGCAAATAAAATATATGAATATGAATATATAACATTACGTGTAAAAAAATTGACTTGTACACACTCACGTATAAAGAATGTTCGGACGGGCCTGTTGGTCTAGGGGTTAGTGACCCTGACTGCTATACCGGAGGTCGTGGGTTCGATTCCCACTCAGGACAAATCTTTGTGTGATGAGCACGATCATTTGTTGATCTGTGTCTGGGTGTAATTTATCTATAATATGTATGTATTTAGAAATATATAAGTATGTTTATCAGTTGTCTGGCTACCATAACACAAGCTCTGCTTAGCTTGGGATCAGATAACCGTGTGTGAGTTGTCCCGGAATATTATTATTATTATTCTGTTTTCAGATGTTTTGTGGTGCGCACTTTATTATTTTGACTGCAGTTCCAAAGATAAGATGAAGATAAAATTAAAAAACAAATTAGTAGCCATTTGAAACAAGACTATTATTAATAAAAAATTAAAGAAGATTGAAGAAGATAAATACTAAAGAAAATAAAAAGATGAAATAAGACGATTATTATTTACTGCTGCTCACCTGTTACGTGCAATTCACGTTGCAAAGCAACAAACGAACGTTAGATAGAATGTATGTATGTTATCGGCCTTGAAATAGGATATAATAGTGTTGTCAAAACTGTTGTTACAGATTGGCAAATATGCAGTGTCTACATCTTCTTATACCAGAAAATTGGTGATTTTTCTTTTCTGGTGAATACATCAACATTGTAAACTGTTTTCTCTTTTTTCCACTACTGTGGAATCTTAGCTAACTTAAAATATTGTAATCCATTTCATATTGATTTGTTTTCTTTAAGTGTACATATAGTTAAGTTTATGTATATGGGAATTATTTAATATATGTCAAATAAATTAAATGGTGTGAGTAAGATAATTTAACTAGTTTTCATTTGGTTGACACCTATAGAGTTTCTTGCCTGTTCTTCTCCATAGGAATGGCATTTTGTAACTGCGCAAATAAAACATTAAATAACGCAGTATACTTATTTTTTGTAAAACCCCGTATGGAGTCTGTCAAGCGAGTCGAGTCCACAACCCTTTTTTTTACTGATTTCTTATAATGGCAATACTATGATCTGTCAAACAGATTGTCACAAATTCTGTTGTAACCTCGTACTATATAATCCGGTTTTTGTTGAGTTTTTTAATGTTATAATGCCGAAACCTATTAAAAGTAGTGTCAGGAGCTTGTTGTTTACAATGATTAATAAATATAATCATGTACAGAGTGAATCTGACGACGTGTTATCGCAAAAACGACGACTTTTGGATGAAATCGTTTCAACATCAGGTAGGTTGGCAACAACGTGTTGATACTTTTAGCACAATTGTCTAACTTTTTTTATTTTACTGTGATGTGATCACGATTTCCGTTTTGGTTTAGATCCAGACGTCGTGTTCATGACCTTGAAACTTACTGGGGCATCTTTAAGTGAAAACTACTATAAAGATTGTTGTCATTTTTTTTCAGCCACCTTGGATGATGAATTAATAAAAAGCACAATTCATAATTTAGTTAAGCAAGTCATAGCCATAGAAGACAATAAAAAAATGAAATCTGAAACAGACTATCTGACAAAAATTGCTGCTATGACAGGTTAGTACACATTTATTGGTTTACCCTGCATTTTCTACATATTATTATAATGTTATCATAAAATTTGCAGCCTGATGCTCTGGAGACCGACGGCATATTCCGTCGTTCTGGCAATATGGCCGTGATTAAGGAGCTCCAGCGGGCCTGCAACCGCGGCGAGCCGCTGCGGTTCCGCAACGATCCTCACAATGCTGCCGTCCTGTTGAAGACTTTCCTGCGTGATTTGGAGGAACCACTTCTCACATTTGAACTGTACGACGAAATAATTGAGTTCCAGACCTGGTCAGCCCGCGATAAGCCGCGCCGCGTCAAGATTTTGATCCTGGAGTGTCTGCCGCTCGACAACTACAAGCTGCTCAAATACGTGTTCCAGTTCCTGTGGAAGGTCCAGGACCGCAGCTGCCTCAACAAGATGACGACGAACAACCTGTCGGTGGTGTTCGGGCCGAACCTGGCGTGGCCTCCCAACGGCCAACAGTCGCTGCTCTCCATCGCGCCCATCAACAACTTCACTGACTTCCTGCTCGCGCACCAGGAGTCCATCTTCATCATCTAAGCTGCTTCCACAACCATATCCATGTCACCATCTAAGAATATATGTAAATTTGAAATTTTTAAATCTCATGCCAAATTTATGGTAGGCTCTTTATGAATGTCTTAAATAGTCCGTAGTTCCAGGAGATTTTTCATAGAAGTTTTCTACACTGAATGTAATTTCATGATCGAAAGTGTGACTCCAGCAAATTTTCGAGGTATTCATGCAACACTCTAAGAACCGGACTGAGAATATAGTTATAATGACATATTAAACAATAGTAGAATAGTAAATAGAGGAATAGTATTACGATGGCTGCACTTGAAGTTTCTGTCTATCACTATCTAGATGTATTTCATGTGGCAATGTAATGTTATTGGTTATCAAAAATAATATCTTAAAAACGGGGTGTAACACATTAATTTACCCTCTTGTTATATTCCAAGGTTAACTGCATGGCTAGGACGTTATCAAGGTAAGAAGAATAATTGAGATTCTACAGCTTGGTTTGGGCTTCTAAACCAATATTTATAATATTTAACATGATTACACTATCTATTTATGCAAAGTTTGGCTTATAAACAAATTACTTACACCAGCCGAATAACACAATAACTTTGAGATGCTTTTATATCATCTAATTTTTTTAATTCCAAGTAATTTTTTACTCATAATAATAAAACATAATATCTCAGCATAATTTTCAAGTAATACGTAATATTTTTGCTTTTTTTAGTATCAGTAATTAGACTTGCAAAAATGCTTTAATCAACAAAAATAAATAACGCTTAGGGTTTGGTAGTCAAGGTGTGTGGCACATACATATAGAGAGAGTTGTTTCTATAAATATGGCAAGTATGTAGAACATTGGATGACGCTTTGCACAATACCTTGCGTATATCGCACGTGAGGTCGTACCTCACAGTATTATCTGGACATTAACATAGCTAGAGACAGCCTATAAACTAAACTGCACGAGGTAAGAACCATAACACAAGCTCTTTTTATCGAGCAATATGGTCGATATTTTTGAACCGAAATATCGCGAAGATGGCGTGGCGCTGTAATGAGGGTTTTCGCGATTTGAAATCTGCTGGGTTCGCTGGTGTCGCATGAGGTCCCTGTGACAATTTACACCAATGAGAAACAAGCTACTGGCTCGTGATTGGTGGAAATTTGCAGATAGACCACATGCAAGACTGGCGAACCGAGCGAATTTTTGGATCGCGAACACCCTGATTGCGCTATCGCCGGCTCCAAAAATCGCTTGTGTGTTACCCCGTGGCCACAGCCGAGCGCGGCGCGAATTGCGGCGCGGCGTGAGGCGCGGCAAGCGGTGAGCGGCGAAAATAAATGGTAGACAACCTATGAAGTATGCCACAGCTACCGGCGCGGCGGCGTCGCGAACTGCGGCGCGGGAAGAGTCGCGCGGCACGTGGCGGCGACGGGCTGTGCGGTGTGCGAATACTGCGAATGAAATAGTCTTGTGTAGTTCGCGAACGACCTAGTTCGGAAGACCGCTCTTTCGTACGAACTACGCGAACTAGGTCGCAGAGAGACCGCTCCTTAGTTCACTAGTTCCGACGCGATCGCGATGCGGAGCGCGGATTTGTTGTGAGCGAGAGCGGGCACTGACTGACTCACCGTTTGCCGCGCATGCATTCCTCATCGTTCGTTCATTTTCGCTCTTTAGCTCAGTCAGTCAGCGGTGCGCGCGTGGCGAATATATTTTTTGTACCATTGTTTGTGCCATGTTCAAAAACTTAATGAATATTAAAACGTTGATTATTTGCAAAATAATATATTTTTATTTATTCATTATCTATCATAAATAAACACATTCGTAATATTAATACAGCTAATATAATTTTCTTTTCTGCAATCAACTAATAAACGAATCCATTTGCAATATTCATCCACTATATTTTATTAATATACTGAAATAGTAAGTAATTTACTACTGCAAGCTGATTGATGAACATTATAATAATAAACAAAACAGCGCGACGAAGCGAACGCCGGACGACTGATCTATTTAACCGGAATTTGTGAAAGGAGCGGACGAACTAAAAGAACGACCTAGTTCGCCAAAGACCGGCGAACTAAATTGATCGCTCCCGGTCGCGAACTAAAATGCGCAAGACTAGAATGAAACAAATGTACTAGCGAGTATCGAGGTGGCCACAGCCACAGAGTACTTTTATATATAGGGAATAGAGGTCCAACTCTACGTCAAAAGTGAGAAACGTCAAATGTCGCCCTCTGGACGCAGGTTTTGGAACTAACGCCAACATAAGTATAGCTATATACGCACCTACGTAGTCTACTACTTGAATATTTTTAAGGTTCAGGTGGTTTAGGGCTATGTGAATGAGGAAGATGTAAATAAAAAAAAAACGCATTTTTATTGGCTTATCAAAAAATTTAGGTGAATAAAAAAATAACTGCGAAAAAATTATGTCGATATCTCCAGTAGTTAATTTTTTATAAATTTTTCAATTTCGTATCCCCCGATAACTTTTTGAGCCGGCCGAGAACCTGTCGTGACGTCACGCCGCAGTACCGCAGGCGACGGGCGCTCGGGCCGGCCGGTGGTTATTTTAAAATTATGATACCTCCTAAGATGTTGATGGAAATCAAGTAATGTCAAAGACAATTTTGTTCACAATTAAATACTTGTGATTAATATCACATTTATTTAGATAAGGATTAGTATAATTTTGACAAAACGCCTTCGCAAATAATTCATAATTTAAAACAAAGTTGATTTCCATAAAAATGCGGTTATAGTATTAAATCTTGAAAGATAGCCATATGTTGTCGCTGACTTTTTTTTAGAACTTTTAAAGAGGAACAATTTCGTCATACATGAATTTTGCCTAACTTCAACCGTTTACGCTGCGCACGCAACGGAAGTTCACAAATAGGGATATTTTTCCGTTTTTGTTACATTTTCCATTGATGCTTCGCCCTATTGGGTGCAGCGTAGTGTTATAAAGTCTGAATCAGTAGTTCCTAAGATTAGCAAGTTCAAGCAAACAAACATACTCTTTAGCTTTATAATATCAGTATAGATAGGTAGATTTCTATGTTGAACATTTTACTCATGTTCGAGAACATGAAAAGCAGCGGAACGCTAAATATTCAGTAGTATATGTGCCCCAATGTTTCACAAAATCCCCTTTTAAAATAAATAAAATTTAAACTTCCTATTGCATTATCTATCTGTGACTGAAAGTTCTGTCAAAATCGGTCCAGCCGTTTCAGAGATTTCGTTTCAGAGCCAAACAAAAAAATTAAAACATGTTTTTTTACGTAAGTATGTACCGTATTTGTATTTAGTGTAATGCTGTTAACCTAAAGTGTGTTTGTAATTTCATATTAAGATATCTTTGATAATATAAGAAAGAGGCAAGATTTGATTGATTGTTTCTTTGGTTGCATTTTGAATATGCTACGAAATTATTATACCTATTTAAAAAAATCTTTCATTGTTGATTAGCTACACTATCGTTGCGTGAAGTAGCCTATATTATATTAAAATAATAATAGGGATCCTTACTAAAACTCCAATAATGCAACAAGTGTTCTTTCATTAAAAAAAAAATACAATGACGTCGCTGGAAATGGCGACCTTGTGTTTGACCTTGGTAGTAATCCTTATCAAAATAATTTGCTTTATATTTAAGACTGCTTTAATACCATTATATCATCATCATCATATCAGCCCGGAATCACCTACTGCTGGGTATAGGCCTCCCCTTTTTTCTGCTATTGTTATCTGTCCTGCTCGTAATATAATACATTATATTATATATTATTATTATATTAATACATTATATTAATTCAAGTTATATAATACCATTATATAACTTGAATTTTTCAATTTGGACATTACATTCGCAAGATAACACGAGTTCAAAAGTGTAAATATTAGAAAAAAGTCGCTTGGTTAATGGTGGCCGCTCTCTCTGCTCGGCTAACTATGCGATGTAGACGTCACTGGAGTACGGGAGGGGAGTAAACTAAAATAAAATATAAAATGTAATAGAAAGATTCATAAACAATAATAAAAAAAGAAATAACAATCCAATTTTCTTTATAATGAAATTTAATGTACCTACTCTTTTTTTGTAGGTACCCCATTCAAAAACGTGTTTGTGTGAGTGTTTATTAAAATTAATATATTTTAAAATGTTTGTTAAATACTCGTGCGAAGCCGGGACGGGCCGCTATGGATAGAAATAAAGTTTTAGCATTATTTTTCACATTGAAACGATCTTTTTAAGAATGACGACTTGTTCTTCCTTTTCATTAATTTACGACAATATAATACACGAGCGCATACTTTTTTTTGTCATTTCGGGCACAAATCAGTTTTCAGTTTCTAATATAAATTAATTTTAAACACAAGCTTCAAATTTAACTAAGCTCACAGCAATAGTGTAGACTTATCAAACAAGCCCAAACGCGATGCGATTACGTCATTTAGTTAGAGAGTTCCTCGGGCCACCTTCTGGCGCCATCATCAGATCAGCTCGAAAGTACTATAAAATTATATTGTCATCCAAACTTAACAGATATACAAAATTTCAGCCCAATCAGTTAAAGATATCTGTTTCAAAATTAAGTTGCAAGATTCCACTCGTAGCTGTAGGTACAAACGTATACATTGAATGTTAAATAAAAGCTTGTAAAGATATATTTTTTGGCGTGCTAACTGTTGTATTAGTAACAAGAAACCTATTCAGTAACTTTACGCTACTCTTTTTTCCATATTTAGCAAAATCTAGAAAAATATGCGAGTAACATAAAAATACTGCACGAGATCGTATGTACGGGAGCGGAGGACGGGCGTTGTGACGTCACGCGTTGATCGGGCGAACCAAAACTAAATTTAAGAATGCCCGACTTTAAAAATTCGTAAAAAATAGAGTTTTTGAGATATCGCTAAAATTTTTTCACCATTGTTTTTCTAATTTTTAGTTTGATTTTTCTAGATGATAAAAAAAACATGCTCATCTTCCTCCAGTTATGTAGAAAAGCGAAAAAGTAATTCACATTATTAAACAACAAAACAATGATCTTCGATTTAATTTTTTATTTCATTCTTTTAAAACACTTCTTACTTAGTTTTTTAGCTTTAACTTTAAACGAATCCGTATCATCATCACACTCCCTCTTATTTATTAATATATTATTTATGGATTTACAATAGTAAGTTGTAAATAAAAAATCTGCAGGATATTTTTATTAAACAATCAGTTAACTTCTCGTATTGGGCATTTTATGAAGGAAAAATCTACAGCCATAAAAATCATGGTTTTTATTAAACTTCTTAATTTTTTTTTCTAAATTGACTTTTAATAGTATATAATTTATATCCTGCAGATCTGAGATACAATTTAAGAGGGAGTCGCTGTGACTGCAAAGCCATTTCTTATTTGCGTATTCTCGATATTTTAAATATTCATGCTCACTGTTTGACATTAAATCGTTTTTACATTCAACACACCCCTTAAATACTTATTTTTTTGCACTTTTTACAAAATATCCACTAACATATTGTAAGCCCCCTATTACATGTGGGTAATTTTCTCTTCAAGGGGTGTGAATGTTATATCGGGAATATTAGTAAGTTCGCAATTTGTTTGCTCTTTGATGCCCCCGCTTGTGATGAGTACTTCATGTAAAGTTTCACAATCGTCAATTTCACAGTTAGCTCCAGGAGCATGGACACTAAAGAGGCTGTTGACTAGTAATGTGGTGAATGCTGCTTCGAATCGCTCTGGTGTTGGGTTCACGTTGCGGCATTCGTGGCTCCTTATGGACCCAAAAAAGTTTTCTATTGGGTCTTGATTCAGATGCCGCAACCAAACTGATGTTACACCACATTTTGTTTGTAGTTTAATTTAAATATACTTAGTTTTACTCCAACTAGAGTAAGTTTTTTGTACAAAGCATGCTCAGATTGAGTTAGAGCAACACGTTTCACCCGCCTTCTAGTAGCGACAGTTCGTTGTTGCTTCTTGCGATGCTCTGTAATGAAAGAAAACATAATACACTTATTATTACAGAAAATTATTTACTTATTTACTATGATGTTTTCATGACAGAATGAGTGTTTACCATAAAAAGTCAGTCAGCCATAGTAGATAAAAACTGAATTAAAATGAATAATTTTTAGCTGGTTTGATTCCCAGTTGTAAGCTGGTCAAGAAATCTGTTAATGGTTTTGTTTCTTTTTAAAAATAATGTTTCGTCATCATCTGTTTACCTTCCTACATAATGTATCCTAAATAAAAAGATAAGTAAGGAAAAATACTACTTATAATTATGTTTACTTACCAAGATTTTGGTTAATTTGTACATCTTCCACAGCAACTGTAGCATGCATAGGCACATTATCTCTAGAAACTGTGGCACATCTATGTGAAGTTATAGGATCTGGAATGAAAATTAATGTATTCATTATAATAGTTCTAAATTAATGTGTAAATAATTATAATAAGTTTATCAATGCATAACAAAAACAACAGCACAGTACATAAATTAAACGAAAAAAAAAAATAGATAAATTAATTTTTATCAAGTATTACATCCTCAGTCTTGAATTGTCACAATGTATGCATGATTTAAAGAGGATATAAATCGATTAGTATCCATAATTGTAATAACCGATAATGGCTGTTTTAGACTGTCATAAGTAATAATAAACCTACTATCCTAAGTCTGTATTCTTTCTGTTTATAAAAAATTATTATATCTAACCTGGCATGTTTCTTGTCCGTACAGCATCTTTGCTAAGTTGATTATTCCAGCAGCAATATTTTTGTTCGAAGTGCACTTGACATACACGGCGATATTTGAAAATGTGTTCATTTCCAAGTTGCAATATGTCACCACCAACGGAATAGACCCACTTATTAAATAATTCCTTATCCTTGTCTGGGTTAGGGAATTTATGCAAATTCGCATTGGTATCTGAAATAATCAAGTAAGTAATCAGTGGAGTTGAATGTCAAAACCTGAAATTTACAGGTAGCGGACTCTGCCCATGGGGCTGTCTTATGATCAGCCCCCTTATACACAAACGCACGGTCCGAGACTTCGATTCGGATATTGTCTATATTTTTTTGCAAAACGAAAGCGAGCGACAGTGAGATAGAATTTCCGAATCGAAATCTCGGATCGACCGGTTGTGAATAGGGGGGCTGAATTGCATAAATATCAGCCAACAAAATGCGAAGCTTTGGCCCAGCGGCATTTTATGAAACCCTTACCTAAGCTGTTCAAGCATCCGGGGACGCAACACTGTCTGTTAGACATGATAATGGGAAGATATCAATGACACAAACACAAAAGTTGCGGCACCAAACTTCGTTAGAGTCCTGTCTCAAAACTTGATTTTAACAACAACACAAGCACAAAATCAACACGGCCAGAGGAGCCGAGACTCAACTCAACGGACTCAAGTGGGAAAGCACTTTAGGACGGTTAAAATCTGGAAAAAACAAGCAAGACGCGGAAAATGCGCTAACGCAAACCAGCGGCCAAGTTTGTTTTGTTTGTTTGACATTTGTTGTAGTCAGTAGTGTTGCTATTACTTTTCTCTATGGTGTAGCTTATTTAAAAATAAATTCAATTATTAACTCTTGAAATTCTTTTTAAGGACTTTATATTTTAATGACCTTTTAAATAATATTTTATTGTTTTCTCGTTGTTTTGTTTATAATACATAAGTTTATCGAGATTATACTACTCATATCAATTGAGCGAAGGTCATACCAAAGAGTCAAATGCAAGACTGTTTGCACGCCATCTTGCGTACTTATTAGAACTACGTAGTCACAAATCTTGTAATACTGCCATCTCTTAGAGAGTTTTATAAACGTAGCGCAATATAATGTAACCAAATTAAAATGTCAGTTTCATGTGCAAGCCGGCAGTACTTCTGGTGTCCAATCTTATTTTGCATACTTATACGAGAACGATTACTCGTTTCCCAGTACTAAGATTGACAACCCTGGCCACAGCTCAGAGCGGCGCGCGCGGCGGCATCGTCGGACGCATTCAGACTATTTCACAACAGAAACAAATAATTTTGTTTTTAACGCGCGTTCAGTTTATAAAAGTAATGGAAACGGAACAATTCATTAGTGAAATACTGAGTAGACCAGCAATATAGATGTCAAAAAATCCACATCATAAATATAGGCATATTATAAAAAAAATGTGGGAAGAAATAAAACAACCATTTCCTGGTAATAGTGGTACTTAAGTATTTATTACCTATTTTTTACAAGTAATTTAATTAGATACGGCAATTTAATTTTCAAAAATCAAAAAAAATATCGGGATAGTTCCTATATTCATAATAAAGAGTGTGAAATTCGCCAAGTTCTCTCCTTCCCTGATTAACTGGGTGTGCTCCTATTCTCGACTGAATGATATCTTAAGCTAAGAACGCACTTGATTCAATGCAATACTGTGCCACTTTTGATAGGACCATTTTAATAGTTTAGCCGTTCTCTAAATACGTCCACCGCTGACGCCGCCGCAGTCGCAACTAGTCGAGCTATGGCATACCACCGCAAATCACGCCGCTAACCGCACCTCCCGCAGCACCGCGCGCCGCACCGCCAGAAGCTGTGGCCAGGCCCTTTAGGCTCTTGTGAATAAAGCTAAACTAATATAGTCAACGCTAGCTTAACAACTAGGCCTTGATATCGATAGTGTAGTTGGGCGATACATTAATAGCCGCGTACTGATTGAGCGAGCAGCCTCGCGAGGCTGCCTCGCGAGGCAAATCCTCGGTCGGTCAAGACGTTCCTCGCCCAAAGCAAACGCACGCGCTGCCTCGCCCGAGCGTGCCGCGGCCCGAGCCGAGCGTTGTCGGTTTTTGTCAATGCTCAAAGGCGCCTCAGTACGTTTGCCGCGCTCACTCAAGCAAGACGGTAGTGTTTTGCCTCGCTTATTCGTTGCGAGGTTGGTGGTGTCAGGCAAACTATACGCACGCGCGGTCTCTATTCGACTTCAAGTTTAACTGAGCGTCGATGCTCACGGTGGCTCGGCCTTGCCGCGCGAGGCAGCCTCGGATTAGAAAACTTACAGACCGAGGCCGCCTCGCGCGGCATGCGTACTGCGGCAAATGTCCGAGGCTGCCTCGCGAAGCCGCTCGCTTGGTCAGTACGCGGCTATTGAATTAGTGATAGCCATTATCGACCTGGTAGTAGTATTATATTCTTTCTTCTTCCTAAACTAGGTGTAGATATCGCAAAGCCAAAGACACAAAAATCAATAATGTATAATTAAGACCAAATCTTCATAGTAAACTAAACTTCCTTACTGTTCGTCTAACTGCACTAAAAATAATCAGTAGAAAAGCTATAATATATTGAACTTTCTTTTATTCTGTATTTATTGCCGTGTTGCCACACACAAAAATATTTTCACTACCTAGCTTTTATTCTATTGCTAACTACCGATCTAGTGCCAAACAATATGCTGTATGCAGAAAGACAACTGTATGACACTGATAGATAAAAAGGAATAACGCGCTAAATTATAAAATGCACAGAGAATTTTAGGCTTCCAAATTATACCTACTAACTAATTATAGCATAAAAAAAATTAAAAAAACACGCCTGCCATGTAAAAAAAGTGAACAGACGGGGGACGGTTACTTGGAACAATTCATTACAGGGTGCCCCGACTGCAAATATTTGACTTGTTTTTAATTTTTTTGTTCACTTTTTTTACATGGCAGGCGTGTTTTTTTAATTTTTTTTATTATATTTTTTTATTTAATACCTTTTAGTGAACAACACAAAAAAAATCGTTCGGAAAACTTTGCAGGCGATTTCGACTCACACTTGACCATTTTTTAATGTCCACATAGCCTATGTCACTCGGGATAACTCAAAGCTTCTAATGATACCACAAACATTGAAATCGGTCAAGCCTTTTAGAAGTTATGGTGGAATAAAGAAACTCACAAACATACATACATACATACCTACATACATACATACATGAACCCTGAAAACATAACATATATAAAACCTGAAAACATAACATTAATATTTTTGTGTGTGGCAACACGGCAATAAATACAGAATAAAAGAAAGTTCAATATATTATAGCTTTTCTACTGATTATTTTTAGTGCAGTTAGACGAACAGTAAGGAAGTTTAGTTTACTATGAAGATTTGGTCTTAATTATACATTATTAATTTTTGTGTCTTTGGCTTTTCGATATCTACACCTAGTTTAGGAAGAAGAAAGAATATAATACTACTACCAGGTCGATAATGGCTATCACTAATTCAATAGCCGCGTACTGACCAAGCGAGCGGCTTCGCGAGGCAGCCTCGGACATTTGCCGCAGTACGCATGCCGCGCGAGGCGGCCTCGGTCTGTAAGTTTTCTAATCCGAGGCTGCCTCGCGCGGCAAGGCCGAGCCACCGTGAGCATCGACGCTCAGTTAAACTTGAAGTCGAATAGAGACCGCGCGTGCGTATAGCTTGCCTGACACCACCAACCTCGCAACGAATAAGCGAGGCAAAACACTACCGTCTTGCTTGAGTGAGCGCGGCAAACGTACTGAGGCGCCTTTGAGCATTGACAAAAACCGACAACGCTCGGCTCGGGCCGCGGCACGCTCGGGCGAGGCAGCGCGTGCGTTTGCTTTGGGCGAGGCACGTCTTGACCGACCGAGGATTTGCCTCGCGAGGCAGCCTCGCGAGGCTGCTCGCTCAATCAGTACGCGGCTATTAATGTATCGCCCAACTACACTATCGATATCAAGGCCTAGTTGTTAAGCTAGCGTTGACTATATTAGTTTAGCTTTATTCACAAGAGCCTAAAGGGCCTGGCCACAGCTTCTGGCGGTGCGGCGCGCGGTGCTGCGGGAGGTGCGGTTAGCGGCGTGATTTGCGGTGGTATGCCATAGCTCGACTAGTTGCGACTGCGGCGGCGTCAGCGGTGGACGTATTTAGAGAACGGCTAAACTATTAAAATGGTCCTATCAAAAGTGGCACAGTATTGCATTGAATCAAGTGCGTTCTTAGCTTAAGATATCATTCAGTCAAGAATAGGAGCACACCCAGTTAATCAGAGAAGGAGAGAACTTGGCGAATTTCACACTCTTTATTATGAATATAGGAACTATCCCGATAATTTTTTTGATTTTTGAAAATTAAATTGCCGTATCTAATTAAATTACTTGTAAAAAATAGGTAATAAATACTTAAGTACCACTATTACCAGGAAATGGTTGTTTTATTTCTTCCCACATTTTTTTTATAATATGCCTATATTTATGATGTGGATTTTTTGACATCTATATTGCTGGTCTACTCAGTATTTCACTAATGAATTGTTCCGTTTCCATTACTTTTATAAACTGAACGCGCGTTAAAAACAAAATTATTTGTTTCTGTTGTGAAATAGTCTGAATGCGTCCGACGATGCCGCCGCGCGCGCCGCTCTGAGCTGTGGCCAGGGTTGTCAATCTTAGTACTGGGAAACGAGTAATCGTTCTCGTATAAGTATGCAAAATAAGATTGGACACCAGAAGTACTGCCGGCTTGCACATGAAACTGACATTTTAATTTGGTTACATTATATTGCGCTACGTTTATAAAACTCTCTAAGAGATGGCAGTATTACAAGATTTGTGACTACGTAGTTCTAATAAGTACGCAAGATGGCGTGCAAACAGTCTTGCATTTGACTCTTTGGTATGACCTTCGCTCAATTGATATGAGTAGTATAATCTCGATAAACTTATGTATTATAAACAAAACAACGAGAAAACAATAAAATATTATTTAAAAGGTCATTAAAATATAAAGTCCTTAAAAATAATTTCAAGAGTTAATAATTGAATTTATTTTTAAATAAGCTACACCATAGAGAAAAGTAATAGCAACACTACTGACTACAACAAATGTCAAACAAACAAAACAAACTTGGCCGCTGGTTTGCGTTAGCGCATTTTCCGCGTCTTGCTTGTTTTTTCCAGATTTTAACCGTCCTAAAGTGCTTTCCCACTTGAGTCCGTTGAGTTGAGTCTCGGCTCCTCTGGCCGTGTTGATTTTGTGCTTGTGTTGTTGTTAAAATCAAGTTTTGAGACAGGACTCTAACGAAGTTTGGTGCCGCAACTTTTGTGTTTGTGTCATTGATATCTTCCCATTATCATGTCTAACAGACAGTGTTGCGTCCCCGGATGCTTGAACAGCTTAGGTAAGGGTTTCATAAAATGCCGCTGGGCCAAAGCTTCGCATTTTGTTGGCTGATATTTATGCAATTCAGCCCCCGTATTCACAACCGGTCGATCCGAGATTTCGATTCGGAAATTCTATCTCACTGTCGCTCGCTTTCGTTTTGCAAAAAAATATAGACAATATCCGAATCGAAGTCTCGGACCGTGCGTTTGTGTATAAGGGGGCTGATCATAAGACAGCCCCATGGGCAGAGTCCGCTACCTGTAAATTTCAGGTTTTGACATTCAACTCCACTGATTACTTACTTGATTATTTCAGATACCAATGCGAATTTGCATAAATTCCCTAACCCAGACAAGGATAAGGAATTATTTAATAAGTGGGTCTATTCCGTTGGTGGTGACATATTGCAACTTGGAAATGAACACATTTTCAAATATCGCCGTGTATGTCAAGTGCACTTCGAACAAAAATATTGCTGCTGGAATAATCAACTTAGCAAAGATGCTGTACGGACAAGAAACATGCCAGGTTAGATATAATAATTTTTTATAAACAGAAAGAATACAGACTTAGGATAGTAGGTTTATTATTACTTATGACAGTCTAAAACAGCCATTATCGGTTATTACAATTATGGATACTAATCGATTTATATCCTCTTTAAATCATGCATACATTGTGACAATTCAAGACTGAGGATGTAATACTTGATAAAAATTAATTTATCTATTTTTTTTTTTCGTTTAATTTATGTACTGTGCTGTTGTTTTTGTTATGCATTGATAAACTTATTATAATTATTTACACATTAATTTAGAACTATTATAATGAATACATTAATTTTCATTCCAGATCCTATAACTTCACATAGATGTGCCACAGTTTCTAGAGATAATGTGCCTATGCATGCTACAGTTGCTGTGGAAGATGTACAAATTAACCAAAATCTTGGTAAGTAAACATAATTATAAGTAGTATTTTTCCTTACTTATCTTTTTATTTAGGATACATTATGTAGGAAGGTAAACAGATGATGACGAAACATTATTTTTAAAAAGAAACAAAACCATTAACAGATTTCTTGACCAGCTTACAACTGGGAATCAAACCAGCTAAAAATTATTCATTTTAATTCAGTTTTTATCTACTATGGCTGACTGACTTTTTATGGTAAACACTCATTCTGTCATGAAAACATCATAGTAAATAAGTAAATAATTTTCTGTAATAATAAGTGTATTATGTTTTCTTTCATTACAGAGCATCGCAAGAAGCAACAACGAACTGTCGCTACTAGAAGGCGGGTGAAACGTGTTGCTCTAACTCAATCTGAGCATGCTTTGTACAAAAAACTTACTCTAGTTGGAGTAAAACTAAGTATATTTAAATTAAACTACAAACAAAATGTGGTGTAACATCAGTTTGGTTGCGGCATCTGAATCAAGACCCAATAGAAAACTTTTTTGGGTCCATAAGGAGCCACGAATGCCGCAACGTGAACCCAACACCAGAGCGATTCGAAGCAGCATTCACCACATTACTAGTCAACAGCCTCTTTAGTGTCCATGCTCCTGGAGCTAACTGTGAAATTGACGATTGTGAAACTTTACATGAAGTACTCATCACAAGCGGGGGCATCAAAGAGCAAACAAATTGCGAACTTACTAATATTCCCGATATAACATTCACACCCCTTGAAGAGAAAATTAACCACATGTAATAGGGGGCTTACAATATGTTAGTGGATATTTTGTAAAAAGTGCAAAAAAATAAGTATTTAAGGGGTGTGTTGAATGTAAAAACGATTTAATGTCAAACAGTGAGCATGAATATTTAAAATATCGAGAATACGCAAATAAGAAATGGCTTTGCAGTCACAGCGACTCCCTCTTAAATTGTATCTCAGATCTGCAGGATATAAATTATATACTATTAAAAGTCAATTTAGAAAAAAAAATTAAGAAGTTTAATAAAAACCATGATTTTTATGGCTGTAGATTTTTCCTTCATAAAATGCCCAATACGAGAAGTTAACTGATTGTTTAATAAAAATATCCTGCAGATTTTTTATTTACAACTTACTATTGTAAATCCATAAATAATATATTAATAAATAAGAGGGAGTGTGATGATGATACGGATTCGTTTAAAGTTAAAGCTAAAAAACTAAGTAAGAAGTGTTTTAAAAGAATGAAATAAAAAATTAAATCGAAGATCATTGTTTTGTTGTTTAATAATGTGAATTACTTTTTCGCTTTTCTACATAACTGGAGGAAGATGAGCATGTTTTTTTTATCATCTAGAAAAATCAAACTAAAAATTAGAAAAACAATGGTGAAAAAATTTTAGCGATATCTCAAAAACTCTATTTTTTACGAATTTTTAAAGTCGGGCATTCTTAAATTTAGTTTTGGTTCGCCCGATCAACGCGTGACGTCACAACGCCCGTCCTCCGCTCCCGTACATACGATCTCGTGCAGTATTTTTATGTTACTCGCATATTTTTCTAGATTTTGCTAAATATGGAAAAAAGAGTAGCGTAAAGTTACTGAATAGGTTTCTTGTTACTAATACAACAGTTAGCACGCCAAAAAATATATCTTTACAAGCTTTTATTTAACATTCAATGTATACGTTTGTACCTACAGCTACGAGTGGAATCTTGCAACTTAATTTTGAAACAGATATCTTTAACTGATTGGGCTGAAATTTTGTATATCTGTTAAGTTTGGATGACAATATAATTTTATAGTACTTTCGAGCTGATCTGATGATGGCGCCAGAAGGTGGCCCGAGGAACTCTCTAACTAAATGACGTAATCGCATCGCGTTTGGGCTTGTTTGATAAGTCTACACTATTGCTGTGAGCTTAGTTAAATTTGAAGCTTGTGTTTAAAATTAATTTATATTAGAAACTGAAAACTGATTTGTGCCCGAAATGACAAAAAAAAGTATGCGCTCGTGTATTATATTGTCGTAAATTAATGAAAAGGAAGAACAAGTCGTCATTCTTGAAAAGATCGTTTCAATGTGAAAAATAATGCTAAAACTTTATTTCTATCCATAGCGGCCCGTCCCGGCTTCGCACGAGTATTTAACAAACATTTTAAAATATATTAATTTTAATAAACACTCACACAAAGACGTTTTTGAATGGGGTACCTACAAAAAAAGAGTAGGTACATTAAATTTCATTATAAAGAAAATTGGATTGTTATTTCTTTTTTTATTATTGTTTATGAATCTTTCTACATTTTATATTTTATTTTAGTTTACTCCCCTCCCGTACTCCAGTGACGTCTACATCGCATAGTTAGCCGAGCAGAGAGAGCGGCCACCATTAACCAAGCGACTTTTTTCTAATATTTACACTTTTGAACTCGTGTTATCTTGCGAATGTAATGTCCAAATTGAAAAATTCAAGTTATATAATGGTATTATATAACTTGAATTAATATAATGTATTAATATAATAATAATATATAATATAATGTATTATATTACGAGCAGGACAGATAACAATAGCAGAAAAAAGGGGAGGCCTATACCCAGCAGTAGGTGATTCCGGGCTGATATGATGATGATGATATAATGGTATTAAAGCAGTCTTAAATATAAAGCAAATTATTTTGATAAGGATTACTACCAAGGTCAAACACAAGGTCGCCATTTCCAGCGACGTCATTGTATTTTTTTTTTAATGAAAGAACACTTGTTGCATTATTGGAGTTTTAGTAAGGATCCCTATTATTATTTTAATATAATATAGGCTACTTCACGCAACGATAGTGTAGCTAATCAACAATGAAAGATTTTTTTAAATAGGTATAATAATTTCGTAGCCTATTCAAAATGCAACCAAAGAAACAATCAATCAAATCTTGCCTCTTTCTTATATTATCATAGATATCTTAATATGAAATTACAAACACACTTTAGGTTAACAGCATTACACTAACTACAAATACGGTACATACTTACGTAAAAAAACATGTTTTAATTTTTTTGTTTGGCTCTGAAACGAAATCTCTGAAACGGCTGGACCGATTTTGACAGAACTTTCAGTCACAGATAGATAATGCAATAGGAAGTTTAAATTTTATTTATTTTAAAAGGGGATTTTGTGAAACATTGGGGCACATATACTACTGAATATTTAGCGTTCCGCTGCTTTTCATGTTCTCGAACATGAGTAAAATGTTCAACATAGAAATCTACCTATCTATACTGATATTATAAAGCTAAAGAGTATGTTTGTTTGCTTGAACTTGCTAATCTTAGGAACTACTGATTCAGACTTTATAACACTACGCTGCACCCAATAGGGCGAAGCATCAATGGAAAATGTAACAAAAACGGAAAAATATCCCTATTTGTGAACTTCCGTTGCGTGCGCAGCGTAAACGGTTGAAGTTAGGCAAAATTCATGTATGACGAAATTGTTCCTCTTTAAAAGTTCTAAAAAAAAGTCAGCGACAACATATGGCTATCTTTCAAGATTTAATACTATAACCGCATTTTTATGGAAATCAACTTTGTTTTAAATTATGAATTATTTGCGAAGGCGTTTTGTCAAAATTATACTAATCCTTATCTAAATAAATGTGATATTAATCACAAGTATTTAATTGTGAACAAAATTGTCTTTGACATTACTTGATTTCCATCAACATCTTAGGAGGTATCATAATTTTAAAATAACCACCGGCCGGCCCGAGCGCCCGTCGCCTGCGGTACTGCGGCGTGACGTCACGACAGGTTCTCGGCCGGCTCAAAAAGTTATCGGGGGATACGAAATTGAAAAATTTATAAAAAATTAACTACTGGAGATATCGACATAATTTTTTCGCAGTTATTTTTTTATTCACCTAAATTTTTTGATAAGCCAATAAAAATGCGTTTTTTTTTTATTTACATCTTCCTCATTCACATAGCCCTAAACCACCTGAACCTTAAAAATATTCAAGTAGTAGACTACGTAGGTGCGTATATAGCTATACTTATGTTGGCGTTAGTTCCAAAACCTGCGTCCAGAGGGCGACATTTGACGTTTCTCACTTTTGACGTAGAGTTGGACCTCTATTCCCTATATATAAAAGTACTCTGTGGCTGTGGCCACCTCGATACTCGCTAGTACATTTGTTTCATTCATTCGCAGTATTCGCACACCGCACAGCCCGTCGCCGCCACGTGCCGCGCGACTCTTCCCGCGCCGCAGTTCGCGACGCCGCCGCGCCGGTAGCTGTGGCATACTTCATAGGTTGTCTACCATTTATTTTCGCCGCTCACCGCTTGCCGCGCCTCACGCCGCGCCGCAATTCGCGCCGCGCTCGGCTGTGGCCACGGGGTAACACACAAGCGATTTTTGGAGCCGGCGATAGCGCAATCAGGGTGTTCGCGATCCAAAAATTCGCTCGGTTCGCCAGTCTTGCATGTGGTCTATCTGCAAATTTCCACCAATCACGAGCCAGTAGCTTGTTTCTCATTGGTGTAAATTGTCACAGGGACCTCATGCGACACCAGCGAACCCAGCAGATTTCAAATCGCGAAAACCCTCATTACAGCGCCACGCCATCTTCGCGATATTTCGGTTCAAAAATATCGACCATATTGCTCGATAAAAAGAGCTTGTGTTATGGTTCTTACCTCGTGCAGTTTAGTTTATAGGCTGTCTCTAGCTATGTTAATGTCCAGATAATACTGTGAGGTACGACCTCACGTGCGATATACGCAAGGTATTGTGCAAAGCGTCATCCAATGTTCTACATACTTGCCATATTTATAGAAACAACTCTCTCTATATGTATGTGCCACACACCTTGACTACCAAACCCTAAGCGTTATTTATTTTTGTTGATTAAAGCATTTTTGCAAGTCTAATTACTGATACTAAAAAAAGCAAAAATATTACGTATTACTTGAAAATTATGCTGAGATATTATGTTTTATTATTATGAGTAAAAAATTACTTGGAATTAAAAAAATTAGATGATATAAAAGCATCTCAAAGTTATTGTGTTATTCGGCTGGTGTAAGTAATTTGTTTATAAGCCAAACTTTGCATAAATAGATAGTGTAATCATGTTAAATATTATAAATATTGGTTTAGAAGCCCAAACCAAGCTGTAGAATCTCAATTATTCTTCTTACCTTGATAACGTCCTAGCCATGCAGTTAACCTTGGAATATAACAAGAGGGTAAATTAATGTGTTACACCCCGTTTTTAAGATATTATTTTTGATAACCAATAACATTACATTGCCACATGAAATACATCTAGATAGTGATAGACAGAAACTTCAAGTGCAGCCATCGTAATACTATTCCTCTATTTACTATTCTACTATTGTTTAATATGTCATTATAACTATATTCTCAGTCCGGTTCTTAGAGTGTTGCATGAATACCTCGAAAATTTGCTGGAGTCACACTTTCGATCATGAAATTACATTCAGTGTAGAAAACTTCTATGAAAAATCTCCTGGAACTACGGACTATTTAAGACATTCATAAAGAGCCTACCATAAATTTGGCATGAGATTTAAAAATTTCAAATTTACATATATTCTTAGATGGTGACATGGATATGGTTGTGGAAGCAGCTTAGATGATGAAGATGGACTCCTGGTGCGCGAGCAGGAAGTCAGTGAAGTTGTTGATGGGCGCGATGGAGAGCAGCGACTGTTGGCCGTTGGGAGGCCACGCCAGGTTCGGCCCGAACACCACCGACAGGTTGTTCGTCGTCATCTTGTTGAGGCAGCTGCGGTCCTGGACCTTCCACAGGAACTGGAACACGTATTTGAGCAGCTTGTAGTTGTCGAGCGGCAGACACTCCAGGATCAAAATCTTGACGCGGCGCGGCTTATCGCGGGCTGACCAGGTCTGGAACTCAATTATTTCGTCGTACAGTTCAAATGTGAGAAGTGGTTCCTCCAAATCACGCAGGAAAGTCTTCAACAGGACGGCAGCATTGTGAGGATCGTTGCGGAACCGCAGCGGCTCGCCGCGGTTGCAGGCCCGCTGGAGCTCCTTAATCACGGCCATATTGCCAGAACGACGGAATATGCCGTCGGTCTCCAGAGCATCAGGCTGCAAATTTTATGATAACATTATAATAATATGTAGAAAATGCAGGGTAAACCAATAAATGTGTACTAACCTGTCATAGCAGCAATTTTTGTCAGATAGTCTGTTTCAGATTTCATTTTTTTATTGTCTTCTATGGCTATGACTTGCTTAACTAAATTATGAATTGTGCTTTTTATTAATTCATCATCCAAGGTGGCTGAAAAAAAATGACAACAATCTTTATAGTAGTTTTCACTTAAAGATGCCCCAGTAAGTTTCAAGGTCATGAACACGACGTCTGGATCTAAACCAAAACGGAAATCGTGATCACATCACAGTAAAATAAAAAAAGTTAGACAATTGTGCTAAAAGTATCAACACGTTGTTGCCAACCTACCTGATGTTGAAACGATTTCATCCAAAAGTCGTCGTTTTTGCGATAACACGTCGTCAGATTCACTCTGTACATGATTATATTTATTAATCATTGTAAACAACAAGCTCCTGACACTACTTTTAATAGGTTTCGGCATTATAACATTAAAAAACTCAACAAAAACCGGATTATATAGTACGAGGTTACAACAGAATTTGTGACAATCTGTTTGACAGATCATAGTATTGCCATTATAAGAAATCAGTAAAAAAAAGGGTTGTGGACTCGACTCGCTTGACAGACTCCATACGGGGTTTTACAAAAAATAAGTATACTGCGTTATTTAATGTTTTATTTGCGCAGTTACAAAATGCCATTCCTATGGAGAAGAACAGGCAAGAAACTCTATAGGTGTCAACCAAATGAAAACTAGTTAAATTATCTTACTCACACCATTTAATTTATTTGACATATATTAAATAATTCCCATATACATAAACTTAACTATATGTACACTTAAAGAAAACAAATCAATATGAAATGGATTACAATATTTTAAGTTAGCTAAGATTCCACAGTAGTGGAAAAAAGAGAAAACAGTTTACAATGTTGATGTATTCACCAGAAAAGAAAAATCACCAATTTTCTGGTATAAGAAGATGTAGACACTGCATATTTGCCAATCTGTAACAACAGTTTTGACAACACTATTATATCCTATTTCAAGGCCGATAACATACATACATTCTATCTAACGTTCGTTTGTTGCTTTGCAACGTGAATTGCACGTAACAGGTGAGCAGCAGTAAATAATAATCGTCTTATTTCATCTTTTTATTTTCTTTAGTATTTATCTTCTTCAATCTTCTTTAATTTTTTATTAATAATAGTCTTGTTTCAAATGGCTACTAATTTGTTTTTTAATTTTATCTTCATCTTATCTTTGGAACTGCAGTCAAAATAATAAAGTGCGCACCACAAAACATCTGAAAACAGAATAATAATAATAATATTCCGGGACAACTCACACACGGTTATCTGATCCCAAGCTAAGCAGAGCTTGTGTTATGGTAGCCAGACAACTGATAAACATACTTATATATTTCTAAATACATACATATTATAGATAAATTACACCCAGACACAGATCAACAAATGATCGTGCTCATCACACAAAGATTTGTCCTGAGTGGGAATCGAACCCACGACCTCCGGTATAGCAGTCAGGGTCACTAACCCCTAGACCAACAGGCCCGTCCGAACATTCTTTATACGTGAGTGTGTACAAGTCAATTTTTTTACACGTAATGTTATATATTCATATTCATATATTTTATTTGCTTTCCACAATGTTTTGACAGGTGTTACAATGGCTTACAGCTATAGGAACAATCATGGACCCTGTTAGGGCACAGCAATATCAGGCATTTAATGCCAGTAGAGTAGGTTACATACCTACTGATCTATCAACTATTTATTTATATAATATTATTCTAGTTAAAATATTATGGCAACAGTTATAAACATTAGTTAAATTTATATTAAATTAATATTAAATTATTTTAATGTGTGTACAACTTTGTATTTGCTCCGTGGTGTACAATTATATACATAGGTACTTATCTATTGACTATTTATTACTATATAATTTTAGGATATTATTAATGTAATGTAATATACTATTAGTTAGAATTTATATTATTTATTATCTAATTACTTATTAACATTATCATTTTAAAGATATATTAGTGAATTTATACAATATTAGTTTAGTTGCTAGTAAGTTTATGTTGAACTTATGTTTATCTTGTCTTTCATATATTCCTGAATTGTGTAGTACGCCTTTTTAATTAAAATTTCCTTAATTCTATTTATATATGCATTATTATTTGTTTCATTTTTTATTATGTTTGGTAGTTTATTATATATTTTAATTGCCATTACAAATGGACTATTTGAATGTAATGTCATGCGGGATGTAGGTAGCATGAGCATGTTCTTGTGTCTTAGTGTTCTGGTTTTATGTTTATCTCCTCGAGTTGTGAAGAATTTAATGTATTTCCTAACAAACTTGCATATTTCCAGGATGTAAATGGATGGTAAAGTAAGTATTTTGAGGCTTATGAAGAAGGGTTTACAGCTATCGGTTTGTTCGATGTTTACAATAATGCGAATTAATTTCTTTTGGAGTGTAAATAGAGTAGGTGCGTCCGTACTATTTCCCCACATTATTATGCCATAGCTTAGCCATGCGTTTGCATAGGCGTAGTACGTTGTAAGTGCGGTTTGCAAGTCAGTAGTTCTTTTCACTTCTCGAAGAGCATAACTAAATTTAGAAATTTTTGCATTGATATTTTTAATGTGGGTTTTCCATGTTATATGAGTGTCTATTGTTATTCCTAGTAGCGTGAAGTCATTAACGACTTCAATTTTTGTACCGTTGGCCGTGAAGTTTACTGTTAAAGGGGTTTTTTGGTAACCTAAGGGTAGAAGGTCATAATTTTAGTTTTTTTATAATTTATTTCCAGATTATGTTGGTCCATCCAATTTATTGTTTTATTAAGTATTGAACTCAGCTGATTATTAATATTACTATCGTCTTGACATGAGGTTAGTACAGATACGTCATCGGCAAAAAGGACACACGGTTCTTCCAAGGCCTTGGGCAAGTCGTTTATATAAATTAAAAACAAGAGACATCCGAGCACACTTCCTTGGGGGATTGATGCGTTTATAATTTTTTTATCTGATGTGACTTTTACTATTTGTTTTTGCTCATAGTTAAAGTGTTCTATTTCCACATATTGCTCCCTATTTTTTAGATATGATTTGAACCACTTGTGTGTATTACCGCGAATTCCAATTCCATATAGTTTGTCTAGGAGAATATTAAACTGTGCCTTATCATATGCCTTGGTCATGTCTAATAGGACACCTATGGCATATTTCTTATCGTTGATTATATTTAACACTTCTTGTATGAATTTGTATACGGCAAGGGTTGTTGATCGAAGTTTTCGAAAACCATTTTGTCCTTCATCAAAAATATTGTACCTTTCACAGAAACTATATACTCTCACGCACATGGCCTTTTCGTAGATCTTAGAAATCGTGGGTAAAAGAGCAATGGGCCGATAATTGTTGGGGTCCGTATTTGAGTTTTTCTTAAAAAGAGGTTTTATAATAGCCTTTTTTAAGCGGTCGGGAAATGTTCCATCATTAAACGATTGATTTATTAAACTACATAAAGGTAATGTTAGTTCAGCGGCACATTGCCTAATCAGGGATGGAGGAAGCTCATCAACTCCGTGACTTTTTTTGTTTTTTAAATTTTTAATAATATTGAATGTTTCCTTACAATTCAATGGTCTGAGGAAAAGGGTATTTTCCGAAGAGTTGGGTACAGGCAGGCCTTGCACCTGGCTGTCTGATGGGCGATGGCTTTCTGCTCCAATCGATGCAAAAAAGTTATTGAACACTTCTACTACTTGTTTTGGGTCTGTGATTAAAGTTTTATCAATTTTTAGTTTAATATTGTGTTTATCTGTTAATCTATTTTTATTTGTGCGTTCATTTACTATGTGCCACATAGCTTTAATTTTGTTTTGTGATGTTTTTATCTTTTTAATATATTGTTGTTTTTTAGATGCAATTACGGCCTGTTTTAATATTTTTTCGTATTTTTTGTAGTAGGTTTTGATAATCGAATTATTTGATTTTAAACATAGTGTTTTTAATAGTCTTTTATTGATGCATGATAGTTTTATGCCTTTAGTGAGCCAATATTTTTTGTAATGTGTTTTTATTTTTATTTTAAGTTTTGGTATGGTCTGGTCGAGTATTGTGGTTAGGTGTTCGATAAAAGCATTGTAGTTTTGATTGACGTCGTTACTTTCAATTATAATATCGCTCCAATTTATTGAGTTTAATTCGAGTTTAAAGGCTTCTATGTTTTTGTTATTGTGTAGTCTTTTTTCGGTGTACCAAATGGTTTGTTTAGGGGTTTGTAATGTTTTAAAGCTTATTGTTGTACCACAGTGATCTGAAAAACCAAGTTCTTCTACATTTGTATATATCTGTTTATCGTTAAAGTTTGTAAATATTAGGTCCAGGTAGGTGGATGTAGTTTGCGTTATGTGTGTGGCATGTTTTATGTGTTGTGTATATTTGTATTCTGCCATAAGATCCAAAAAGGTGCTATTTTTTAAATTACTTTTTAAAATATTAATATTGAAATCTCCGCCAATAATAACATTCAGTTTGGAGTATTTCCTGTTAATGTGGGTGAGTATTTGATTGAGTTGATTATAAAAGATGTGTTCTTCTCTTTTATTCCAATACATTACCACTAGTAATAGATTTTCTTTTGGTATTTCAATCGCACAAACTTCTAATATATATTCAAGCGACATGCTGGTTATATCACATTTTTCTAAAAATTCTTGGTGTTCTTCTAGTAAGATGCAAACGCCGCCACCTTGTCGGTTTTCTCTACAGTAGGATGCTGCTATTTTGTATCCGTTGAAATGAATGATGCTAAGTTTATCTGGAGATAACCAGGTTTCAGAAATACATATGGCTTGGTATGTTCGGTTTTGATCAATGAATGCTTCCATTATATGTTGTTTGTTATATATGCTTTGTATATTCTGAAATAAAACCTTAAAATGTTGGTCTTTGTTTTCGAAACGTAAGGTACATATCTGTTGTAATTGTAACTACCTATGTTTGTTGAAAAAAAAAGCGTGGGTTGCTCGATAGACGAAAAATATGGCACAGAGCGCTCCACGCTTTTTCACAATTATTTAAAAAAAATTAAATTATTACCTAAGTATTTTTCACTTTTTTAGTTAGAAGTACTTTAAAAGCGTGTTTTTTAGTTTTTTAAACCAATTCCTTAACCCTTTGATTCTTTAATTTGCATATTATCATTTCTGTATGCTTTTATATGTGTGCATCCAGGGCCGAAGTGTCTATGGTCGGTGGGCATTCCCCTTTGCTGTTATGAAAGCAGTTGCCTATATCATTTACGTACAAAATGAATAATAAAGGACCCAATATCGAGCCCTGTAGGACCTGATGTAGCCAAAAATGCATTAGACTGATATCCGTTGCTTACAACTGTTTGATTCCTATTACTAATATATGATTGGAACCAACGAAGTAAGTTGCCTTTGATGCCTTGAATGCTATTTTGTTTAGTAATATTTTATAATCTACTCTATCGAAAGCCTTTTTAAAATCTGTGTAAACAGCGTCAGTCTGTGCTCTGCTATCCATATTAGTAAATACCATCAAATTAGTAACGGTGGATTTTTGTCTTACGAAACCGTGTTGTTCTGGTATTATACTATTACGTAGAAATGGATATAATTGTAGGTGGACGAGTCTTTCAAATAGTTTAGCTACAGCAGAAAGGATAGGTCTGTAATTTTCAATGTTTTGCCTAGAGCCACATTTATGGACAGGTACAATATTAGCTTTTTTCCAGATAAAAGGGAATGAGCCACTTCTGATGCTCTTATTAAATATTATATGAATCGGTTTGCATATTATATTTGCTATCCACTTCAAGAAGCAAGGAGGAATCCCGTCAGGTCCCGACCCCTTAGTTATATCCAGCAACTTTAATTGCTTACGTGTCAGGGGAAGGCTAAAATACATGCTCTGAAGACACAAATTGCTGTCACTAGTAGTAGTTGTTCTTAGTGAAGCCGTGTCCCTCCTCGCCGGTGTCAATAGTCGCGGTGTTGACACGCAGATGCTCGGTTCCCATGACGACGAGCCGCCAGTAGTGGTCCTCAATGATTTCCATAGACGGCATGTCGGCACCGGGACGCTCGATGCCGATGTGATTTTCGTAGGCATTTGTAGCGACCTTCTTGAACTTTGCGCAGTTCATGCACAGAACAACGTCGCAGTTCTCAGCGTCGGCAAGGCCGTTGGCCGTGCCTTCGTTTTCTGTCTCATCGTCAGCAGACTCGGACTCACCGAGCATATGCTTCTGACGGTGCAGCGGGTTTGTAGCCCGGTCGAGTATTTTCTGGTTCTTCTGGTGCCAAGCCATTTCTACTTTCTTCATTATCTCCTGGCGTTCCTGGTGATTGAGCGTGGCGTACAGAAGCAAGTAATTCACGTAGAGCTGGTCTAGTTTCCTCTCAATGACCGGAGCCTTATTCGACCTCATCTCCTCGGCGACCTTGCCCCAGCGTTTTTGGTAATCACATTCTCTAGGCCACCGTGACGTTGCACCAGGTGGTACAACTCCCCCGTCGTGCGCCGGCGCCGGCGCCGGGATCACACATCGTGGTCGGTGGGGCTCGGATAGCTGTCGGGTCCACCATGAAGTACCTGGGATTGGTGCTCGACAGCCGATGGGAATTCGGGCCTCACTTCCGGCGAAAGTAGATCTTTGTAAAGCAACAAGTTCGCCTCAGATGGTCTCCGCTTATACCTACTTTTAGCTCTATCCCTTATAACCATAAGCTCCTTAATGGTGGATGTTATCCAGGGTGCAGACTCATGCTTTATTTTTATTGGACGGTTAGGAGCATGCTTATCAAATATTTCAATGACCTTAGCATTGAAGAAAGATAAAGCATCATCAATGTTCTGTGCTGTAAGCAGCGTCGACCAATCAACAGCCTCAACATCGCATGTCAACGCCTGAAGGTCCATGCTGCGATAATTTCTTAGTAGGAGGTATTGAGGTTAGATTTTGGGATGGCGGATTCGATAGGACATAAATACAAGATCGTGATAGGAGAAGGGAGCTGTAAATTGGCCATGAGCAGAAACATTATTAGGAGACGAAACAATCATGAGGTCAAGAAGAGAAGGAGTGCAATTAGGAGCAAAGTGGGTAGCAGAAGATGGTAGAATGTCAAGGTTGAAAGAAGACAAAAGAGATGAAAGCTTAATAGAACGGGTGTCACGCTTTAACAAGCAAGTGTTTAAGTCCCCCATTGCTATGATGTGGTTGTAAAGGGTGAAGGTTCGGGCAGTATATTACAACTAGTAATACTTTGGTGTGGTGAATGATAACCTCAATGAAAATATATTCAGCTGATTCGGAGTATAGATTGGGAGAGGTGTAAATTATCTTAAAGGATATGTCAGCACGAAGTTAAATAGCCACACCGCCACCACCTTTGCCAGTCCGGTCATTGCGGATCAGGACGAAGCCAGGGAGAGCAAAATGTGTAGAAGGTTTAAGAAATGACTCTGATATCAGCAGAACGTCGATGTGTTCACTGCTAATAGACGCCAGAAGGTCATTGTAGTGGCCGGGAACACTCTGGGCATTAATGTGGACTAAATGAAGGTCATTGGGAGTGGTAGAAAACGCAGAGGCGATTTTTTCACGTAGTGTGATAGGTGGAGAAGTGTCACTGCCGGCACTAACAAAACTATCCGAGGAAGAGCATGAGAGGAAGCTATCGTTAAGATTTAAGTCGTTAAGCATTAAATAATACAGGATAAATATATAATACGAATAAATATAAAAAGTAAACAAAAAAAAAAACTAACAAATTAATTTAAAACGCGTAGTTGACAGTTAAAAGTATTACTATATACAAAGAACTGTCAGGCACCCACTAACTCACACAGTGTTTCATATGAGGCGTATGAGATGAATAAAAAAAAAAAAGATAAACAATGATAATAGACCGGCATCAAAAATTAATTAAATAGTAGATACTAAATTCATACTTAACAAAAACCCATACATTTTAAACACAAAATAAGAACAAAATAAAAATACTAAAACTAAATCTATATCTATATCTATACATATAATAAAATTGTAGAAAAGTGGTGTCTGTACAATGGAAATATATATAAAAAAAGTAGCAGGGGTTGTTATTATATCGATGCCGAACCCGAAATTGTAATTATTAATTTTTTTGTCTGTTTGTCTGTTTGTCGGTTTGTCTGTTTGTCTGTGTGTTTGTGCACGCTAATATCAGAAACGGCTTATTCGATTTAGATGCGGTTTTCACTAATATATTGTAGTAAACTTCACTTAACATTTAGTGTTTATTTCATGTCAATCGGTCCATAAATAAAAAAGTTATGACAATTTAAAGAATCATGGCGAACATTTGTTGAGCTATTTTATCAGACTACGTACACGCCTCGCATAGTTGCATTCGATTATTGAGATTCACTTGAATGCTGACTGTTTGCATATATCATTTATTTATATTTTAGGGTTTGTAGGTTAGGTTCCTTTTCTTAATTTTCTTTAAAATTTTGTAAATAAACATAGTAAGTATTTGGTATAGGTTAGGCGGTTCTTTCCTTGATTTTTGGGTATCTTATCTTCATTTAGAGTTTCTAAATAAATATTGTAGCTGTGCCCGCGACTTGGAATAGTCGATTTTGCTTATTTATTGGTATATACATATAAGTGTAGGTAGGCGCTAGGTGTTAGGGCTCTTCTTTAAAAATAGTCTTAAAGATTTTGCCCGGAGCGTAAAACTGCTGTCGTGGCACGCGAACTTGGTCGCTACAACGTAGATGTAGCTGCGTTAAGCGAACTCGAGGAAATCGGTGGTGGGTACACATTCTTCTGAAAAGGACGACCCCAAACGGAACGAAGGTTAGCTGGCGTAGGGTTTGCCGTCAAATCCACCATCGCGCAAAAACTGTCTGAATATCCGCAATACATCTCTTACCGCATTATCACACTGCGCCTTCACCTACAAATCAACAACTACCTGAATATGATAAGCGTATATGCATCAACAATGCGTAACGAGGACAGTGTCAAAGATCAGTTTTATGAAGAACTTTGCCAATGCCTTAGCAACATACGTTCAAACAAGCAAATACTTCTGCTGGGTGAAGGGTTGGCAGAGATACTGAGTCGTGGCCGGGCGTGATTGGAAATAATGGTGTGGGCAATATGAATAGTAACGGACAATTACTACTCACACTCTGTGCCCAATTCGACCTTACCATCACTAACACTCTGTTTAGGCTTCGTGACAAATTCAAAACCACCTGGATGCACCCACGTTCTTTACACTGGCACCTCCTCGATTACGCCATAACCCGACGAAGGGACATCTCCCAGGTGCATATCACCCGCGTCATGCGCGGCGCGCATTGCTGGACAGACCACCGGCTTCTGGTAACTAAATTGAGACTCCGCCTTCGCGAACCACGAAGACCCTGCAGGGCTAAACCAATATCTCTCAATTTAGAACGACTAAATTGTGCGGACCTTCGAGAAAAATACCAGGAAGGACTGATAGACACGCTAGGTGGGTTTGATGCCCAGCAAGGTGACCTAATATCAAAATGGATACAGTTGTCATCCTCCGTACTGACTGTGGCTACAGAAATCATAGGACGCAAAAAACGTAACAACGTAGACTGGTTTGACCAAAATGATAGGGCCCTAACTGAAGCATTCAAACAGCATCGTATACTCATAAAGCGTAATGAAGGTAATCATAATCTCACTCAAGAAGTCCGAAGTAGTGGTGATTCCTTAAGAAGATTAACAAGGAACATGAAAGATAGATAGTGGCTTGAAAAGGCAAAACAGATACATTGGCTCGCAGACACACACCAACTAGGCGCTTTTTGTGAAGAAATGCATAAGTTGATTGGCGTTTCCATTAAAAATAGCACACCACTAAGATCCCTAGATGGTTCTCAAAAACTCACTGCTAAGCAGGATATACTTGATCGTTGGGCAGAGCACTTTAACAATCTGCTCAATGTAGATCGATTAGCAGATCTTGATCATACGAATACGCTTTATATTATAAAGCGTATTCGTCCTTTGCCGCTGAATGATTCGCTTGCTGAGCCACTTGACTTTTGCTGAAGTAGTTCGAGCCACAAAAGAGCAGAAAATAAAAAAGCAGTTGGCGTTGATAACATCGCCGGAGAACTGCTTAAATACGGAGGGGAGCAACTTCACACTTACATCTGGCAAATTTTTGATCGCATTTGATTTGATTCGAGGAAATAATACCGCCTGAATTTAAAATATCCCGTATAGAGACCCTGTATAAAAACAAAGGAGACCGTTCTGACTGCAACTCCTACCGGGTATATCGCTCCTCTTTGTCCCTGGGAAGATATTCGCCAGAGTTCTTCTCAACCGGCTTTTACCCGTCTCCGAAGACATATTGCCAGAAACTCTATTGGGTTTCGTCCCACCTGCGAGGCCATCTTTTCCATCCGGCAACTCCAGATAAAAAGTCGCGAACACAGTCAACCTTTGTATATGTGCTTCGTGGACTTGGAGAAAGCATTTTGACTGTGTGCCGCGGGAAGCCCTCTGGACTTTACTGGCAAAATTAGGTTCTCCTGAGAAGTTTGTTAGAATGATTCGCCTTCTTCACGACGAAATGACCTGCTGTGTTACCTATAATGGTGATCAGTCAGAGTTCTTCCCTGTCAGTTGTGGGGTTAAACAAGGTTGTGTGCTTGCACCAACACTGTTTGCTCTTTACTTTTCTGTCGTTGTCAGTGAAGCACTCGAACAAACTTCTGCTGGAATCAAAATACGTTTCAGGACTTTTCAACCTGGCCAGATTAAAAGCTTACACAAAAGTATCACACGCTCTTATAACGGAGATCATGTATGCTGATGATCTGTGTTTTGTTACCAACTCTTCACAAGAACTCCAGGACCTGATTACGAATCTTCAGGAAGTCTGCTGCCGTTTCGGTCTGAAAATCAGTGTGAAGAAAACTGAGGTGATGGCAATCGACTCTCATGGAGCTACAGAACCTGTCAAGGTGACCATTGGCAATACTGAGCTGAAGCAAGTGAATACGTTTATATACCTGTGCAGCACAATTACAGCTAAGTGTGACCTTGACGCCGAAATAAACCATCGCATAGGCGCTGCATCAGCTGCTTTCGGTAAATTACGAGCCAAAGTCTTACAATCACATGATTTGAAGCTTTCGACAAAAATCTCCGTTTACATGGCCATAGTCCTCCCAAATCTTCTGTACTCTGCGTCATGGGTCCTCTATCGGAAACATATACGGACGCTGGACCGGTTTCATTTAAGGTGCATAAAAGACATTCTCAAAATCAAATGGTCGGACCGGATTAGAAATACCGAAGTGCTACGACGCGCAAATGTCTATGTCAGAAGCATACCTGATGCGGCGACAGTTCCGATGGTGTGGACATGTTTTACGAATGGATGATGATAGGTTGGCCAAACGCATCTTCTTTCTGAACTCCAGAACGGCAAGCGGAAACAAGGCGGCCAGTTCTTACGCTTCAAGGACGTTCAGAAAAGACACATGAAAAGGTGCAATATTGTTCCCCAGAAATGGGAGAAACAGGCCATTTGCCGCCCTGAATGGAAGTGCATGGTGAGGAATGCGGTTCATTGAGGTTCATAGAATTGGATTCGAAGCGTGATGCCCTTAAGGCTAGACCACCAGCAGCCATGTTTTATAACTATGTCGACGATGTCCTAACGTGCAGCCGATGCGCGCACACGTTTACTCATAAGATAGGATACTGCAGCCATCAAAGGGCGAACAAGAGAGCTGACCACCTTGGCTCCTCTGCATGTGATAGTCGGTAGCAGTCACCATAGCCGAAATCGGCTGAGAAGTAGTATATATATATATATTATATATATATATAATTATAACACGATGCCTTCCAGAAAAAGACCACCTCTTTCTGCTACATCGAGATACGCTAGGCGAATGACACTAGCCTAGAGGTATGCTCGATAGATAACGTTCTACACAAATAGCACTTAAAACAAAAAACTAATTGAAAAGTTTCATCATCCACGCGAACGAAGTTGCGGGCACAGCTAGTATGTAATAAAAATGTAAAAATCAAAAACTTAGAGTAAAGCGAAACGTTACGTCAAGGAAATACAAGTGACAATTTTGACAGTGACAGATGACAATTAATTATTAATGTGAGTGATGAAAACTGTCACCCGCACTAAAGTTAAAAACATATTTTTTTATGACGGTGTTAGAAGAATGAAGAAAATATTGAGAACAGATATACGTACATTGATAGTAATAGATACAGTTGACTCTCGTTAATTCAAACCTGCGATAATTCGAACCTCTCTATAATTCAAAGTGATCACGAGTTCCCTACAAAATCTCTTTATATTTCGAACTAAATCAATACATTTTCATACACTTGGTAATTCGAACGAAAAAATCATTGCTATATAACAAAACGACGCGTTAATTCGAACTTATCGGCGTCCAACACTCGACAATTCAAAGTTGCAGAGAGAAAGAGGCGGAAAGATTGTAAGTACATTTTGCGACAAGTTCAAACTTGTATCAACGTACACGACACACTTGTTTGTCACACTGTGTGGACACTTTGTTTTTGTTTTGATTAGTTTGACTATTTGACACACACACTTCTCACGAATTGGTTTGTTTAGTTATATTTCAGTTACTGTTACTCTTTCGTTGGTATGCAGATTAAAAGTTTGTGTTAGTTATGAGCCCTAGAAAGTATAAATGTTTGACGATTGCTGAAAAGAAGAAGTTAATCGAAAAAGTAGAGGATGGTGAGAAGAAGAGTGATGTTGCAAAAGAATTTAAGATTCCTCTGAGTACTCTCTCGACCATAATAAAGCACAAGGAGAAAATTAATGCTGCTCAAACTTCTGGAGTACGGAAAAGAACTACTAAAGGTGAATTTCCTCGTCTGGAAGAAAGCCTGGTCATTTGGCTAAGACAGTGTAGAGGACAAAAAGTGTCTATTAGCGGGAACTTGTTGAAGGAAAAAGCAAAAGAGTTCGCGTCTACTCTAAGCATCAAAAACTTTGCGGCAAGTGAAGGGTGGCTTACAAATTTCAAAAATATAATTAAAAATTAAAAAACACGCCTGCCATGTAAAAAAAAATTAAAAACAAGTCAAATATTTGCAGTCGGGGTCGGTTACTTGGGACAATTCATTACAGGTCCCCCGACTGCAAATATTTGACTTGTTTATAATTTTTTTTTACATGGCAGGCGTGTTTTTTAATTTTTAATTATATTTTTTTTATTTAACACCTTTTAGTGAACAACAAAAAAGCATGACACAACACAAAAAAAAAAATCGTTCGGAACCCTTTGCAGGCGATTTCATTACATACATACATACCTACATACATACATACATGAACCCTGAAAACATAACACTCCTTTTTGGGCAGTCGTGTAAGAACAGCAGATACTTATGATCACACAGTAATCTAAGACGTGTGGTATTAAGATAAGGTGTTTTTCATGTCTTTTCTTATAGTGCTTAACCATTATTCCACTGTATATAGGCGTAGTTAATTTGTGAGATCTGTTAGCTATTTAGTATATTATGTTTTATTTTGAAAGCTAATTAACCTGTTCCTCAAGAAAATCAGCAAGAAAGTTTTGTAGTTCTAAAAAATATTCCATGTGAAATTCGGAGATGTTTGGTTTTACTTTGATGAGCTTTTAAAGCGTTTTATACAAGTCTTACAAAGCGAGTTCTTATTCTTTTAGAAACTTCGCAAAGCTATTTATACGATCTTAGAATTTATATTTCTTAATTTATGGATTAGATAAACATAATCTTACTTTTGTTTTTCATCAAACTTACATTAATTCAAACGCGATTAAGTAAATATCAAAATCAAAATGTTTTTACTTCTCATAAAAAAGGCGCGACTTGCTCGGTTCCAAAGTGTTCTTCCTATGGAGAAGAACCGGCAAGAAACTCCATAGGGTCAATAGGCCATAAATTAGGCGTCACCTCTTCTGCTTCATTTACCAGAAGAAAAAATAGTGTCATGTTAAATGCGCATTAAACTGGCTACGCCAATGCCACGGTAATATTATCATACAGTAGTGGAACTCGGCCGCATGATAGAAATAAATGCCTACAGCCGCGCGGTACGTAAACATGCGTTAGGGCTGCCCGTCTCCAACATTTTAATTACATTTGCCTACTTTCTGTTTCTATTTAGTTTTGTGATTGTAAATATCCTTTTTATATAAATAAATTCAATACTTGTATATTGTATAGGAAGTGTTCAATAAAAATGCGTGTTGTTTTTTTTATTGGTAGATTAAATTAAAAAAACATGTTTTTGTTTGAAAAACCAATCGGGCTCATAAATTTGCGACCGAAAAATATTTGCGCCTCGACTGAGTCGTACGAAATGCTTTATTGTTAAATTTTAAAGTATAATAAATCCGCATTCATAAAGGTTAATTAAAAATGCGTTATTGACGAATTCATACAACCAAAAACAGCACAATATTTCCTACTCGTCATATTAACTGATTTTTAGAGAAAAAGTCGCGCGGTTATTGTTAAAAAAAACACACACCGTCCGTTCGACACTGCGGTACAGCCGTGACTGTCTGCGACCCGAGCGCACCCCGAGATCGAGCGCGTAGGTATAGCTCGCGTTTCGTCCGTTTGTATGAAGTTGGAGTACTGTATTATAGTATTACCGTGCCAATGCCGTTGTCTAAAATCTAAGTACCTACATTCAGAATGAAACTCTTAAAACTATCGATTACATTTTCCTTACAATTAACCAGTCATTTCTGAGGTATAACTTCTCATATCATCATATCATTTACTTCCAATCGTTATTCAAAGATCTTGTTAACATTGATTCAATGTAATAATTAAATTACTTACGTTTTCGATGATATCGGACGTTATTTCATCCTATTTCTTAAAACATTCTTGATCTTATCAATTCATTGTTATACCTCACATCCCTTACTTACTACAAAGAACAGTACCTACTAATGCCAGTACACGTAGATATCGATAAATATATTTAATAAAAATTTAGGACTTGATTATTATGATTACTGCTCCCTATTTAATCATAGGTTATAGGAAGGTAAACTGGTACCTTATTTGCAATATAGGATGCTTAGTCTATAAAGATATTAGTAGGTACTTTTTCGACTACATTGATCCTTATTCTACTAGGTAAGTAGGTATTCAATACTCGTTGATTACCTATATACTTTCCTGTATTATACCTTACATACTAAGATAAATTCGCATTTACGTCTTTATAATACAGATACACATTTTAATTGTAACACCGACTAGATCAATTTTTTGTTCATTAGGTTGTACCTAACGGTTTTTGGGGTTTGATTATTTATCAACTAGAATTTTGTCAACCTCGTTAAGATAGTTTTCTGAGCACTTCATGTAAATACACACCTCGACAACGAACAACCTATTATCGAAACGAGTAGTTATGTCAGGAATTAATACAATAAGTAAAATGCGAGCAGATTTAAGTGAAAGTTATCTTATACTGATAAGTAACACAGACCCTTATGTTAGCAAAGAAGCAATCATTATGATACAGCAACAGTTTCACACGTATTTTTATTTTGTTTTTTTATTTTTTTCGACATTCAGACAATAATTATTAAAACTATATTTAAACATTAAACGGTTACACATGAAGTTATCTTCACAAAATGACACATCGGTTATAAAACCTTCAAATATAGCAACATCAGTTTATTATAAGACTGAAAACATTTACTTATGCAAATATATACCTAGAAAGAATATAAGACACATAAGATCTTCAATGTGTCTTTTATATATCGTTAATTCTACGTAAATAATTAATTTAACACATACAGTTACTATTGTATAGAAAGCAACATTTACATCTTATGGCAATAACACATATTTGCGAAAAAAAAACGTGCCACCTACTTGTGTACGCAAACCTTAAGTTTTATACACCTTATAATCAACATATCAGTTATAAACAAATAAATATTTTATTATATATATAAGATGTCCTCCCGTATTTTTACACGACTGCCCAAAAAGGAGTGTTATGTTTTCAGGGTTCATGTATGTATGTATGTATGTATGTATGTATGTATGTATGTATGTATGTATGTATGTATGTATGTTTGTGAGTTTCTTTATTCCACCATAACTTCTAAAAGGCTTGACCGATTTCAATGTTTGTGGTATCGTTAGAAGCTTTGAGTTATCCCGAGTGACATAGGCTATGTGGACATTAAAAAATGGTCAAGCGTGAGTCGAAATCGCCTGCAAAGGGTTCCGAACGATATTTTTTTTTGTGTTGTGTCATGTTTTTTTGTTGTTCACTAAAAGGTATTAAATAAAAAATTAATAATTAAAAAAATTAAAAAACACGCCTGCCATGTCAAAAAAAAATTAAAAACAAGTCAAATATTTGCAGTCGGGGTCGGTTACTTGGAACAATTCATTACAGGAACCCCGACTGCAAATATTTGACTTGTTTTTAATTTTTTTTTGACATGGCAGGCGTGTTTTTTAATTTTTTTAATTATTAATTTTTTATTAATTGAATCATTTAGTGGTATCATTTCACGTGTCTTGCTTCTCTCAGTGCTTATGAATGCTTAGCATCAAATTTGCCAGTATTTGTTATGTAGTTTGTTAAATGCGTGTTTATTATAATCAGTCAGTTTAACTAGTGTTGCACTCTGAGCAATTGTTTAAGAGTTCGTTTGCAGCATTCTGTATCACTTGAAGTCTGTTATTTCAGCTGGTTATAAGCTGTGTTGGTAATTTACAGACGATACTGTTCATTTCCTTCGTTTTACCTGCGTATTTTTTCAGTTCTTTATAGTAATCTCGTTTAAGAAAGATTTTTATTTTGATGTACTTACTAATAGTTTATTCCCGAAATTGTTGTTTATTTTAATAAAATTAAATATTTTCTATGATTCGACCAAATCTCAGTCAGCGTTTAGCTGAAACTTGTTCAATAATTTAAATTATTTTTGTTTTATAGCTATCTAAACTGAAAATTTTTATTTGTAGAGAGTGTAGTTTAAAACAAAAATGGTGTGTTTTGTGCTTTACGAGCCGCTGTTCTTTACGAAACATTTTTAATATCATGTTTAGACGCAATGCCAACATCGCCAAGATAATGCTTCACTAATTAGTGAAGTATTATCTGAATGTCGTCGACAGCGCATGCGCGAGTTTTTCGGCCTAGTTTCCTGACGAGGCCGACGTGTATGAACACGGTGTGTGTGTGTGTGAGTGCCGGTGGGTGGTTTGTCTGTGTGCGTTTGGCAGTGGGACGCGCCGCGCGACCTAGATCACGTTAGTAGCACCCGGACACACTGGCATCCCGAATGACCAACATCATAGCAATTGAACGTGTAGGTACGTGGTCTTCTTTGTTCAGTTTAGCATTGCTTTTTGCCGATTGTCATTTCTTTAGGCAAGGATATGAATGCTGCGTATATAGGGTGATCCAAATAGACACGTCATAAAGAAAATAGATTCCTCATACCTAAAAGTATGCGAAAACGATTTAGTTTTTTATCGACGCTACTTGGAACACCCTGTATTTTTTATTTTGAATGCTGAAGTTTTGCAAAATCCTATCTAATATCAAATCTCCTGTTAGGAACTGTCGTTATCCGTGATTTTATGTACCGTCACCTGAATTCTATATTTAGTAAATGCTTTTGAACAATTACCAGGTAATATAAAATCGGTAAGTACAAATAACAGAACATTTACCGACCGTCCGCCTTTCATCAGAAGCCTTCCCCAACAGCACAAGAATAAATATCCTTTGGATATCTAGTCTTCTGCTAATAGTGTTGGTTCGGTTCCTGGTCTAGCCTCATGCCGCTGAGATATAACTTGGAGCGAGTAGTAAGGGAAGTACGTATAAAATGACATATACGAACCAAATAATATAGTATAGTAGGCCTCTATTAGAATTGCTGAGTTTTAGCGAAGCCATAGCGTGCCATAGGTAGTGCAAGATGTGATGACTACCATTTTGACAATCCTGTGAGTTGTCGGTTACCGTTGACTTCGTACACCAGAGTAACTAATGTGCCCACAGAAATATATTTTTATTACATGGCTTCCTTCTGTTTTTGGTGAGAAGACCTTTGTTTATTTTTATTACTTAAATCGATTAATACGATATAAAAGGATCTTAACAGATTTTTGGTTATTTAAACGAAATATGATTTTAAATAGCTGTTATTTAAAAAGTATCTGTTATTTTTGAATGTCAAAACATCCTGCCATTTTTTACATACTTCCAATTACTTATAAGATACGTGATGGTAACAACTGTAGTCCTCCGATCGGTAATTGTTCTGTTACTCAGCTAAAAGGCAAAGTCAGTACCCCAAGTGCTAAAACTTAACCGTAAGTATAACCTCTACACCTAAGTAGCCGATTATGTATGTACACTATGGTTAATAGGTACAAAATTATACTAACCTTTTATAGCTAAATATTAAAGAAATTAAAAGTTTACTTAGTGACGCAGTTGTACGTCAGTATACCTTTGAGTGTTGTCTTAGTGCCGATTCACATCGAACGAGCGATGGCTTACTCTATCACCTCAACCTTTGTAATTCTAAAAGAATTTTATAGGGTAAGGAATAGAATAGCATTCGCTCGTTTGATATGAATCGGCTTTTATGCGAATCTGCTTCTGTCTTGAAGCCTTAAGGAAAATAAAACGCGAATGTACGAAATACTTCGTTTTCTTTATCCCTCGTCCTTCGCTAAGCGAACACAATTTGTATACTTAAATGTATGAGAAAGGACCCTATACCCAGCAACGGGGTATTTATATTAAATTTAGAAACTCATCGTAAAATAATACAAATGGTTACCTATAAAAGATACTTTTAATCGATTTTAATTTAAATTGGAACCTAAAGCCAGAAGTTGTTATCAAATCGGATATACCCTAGTTTTATTTCAAAAGAGTTCAAATATTGTATAATTTCCAGCGGAACGTCTAACGGTACTATATATTTATTTAAATTAAATTTTCTTCCCTGATCAGAGTATGTATGATAAAATAAAACTCACACTGGGGTACTAGTTACCGATGAATTTCCTTAATGCGCGCTAAAGACAATATTCAGGAATCGTTAAATATCTATGTTTAAATTAAATCAGAACAATAAAAAGATGAGCCGAATAGTATGTAGAAAAAAATTGTCGAACTTATAAAGTAGAGTTAAAAAACATAATTATGGTAATTGTTTCCAGAAGGTGTCTTTAAAAATTTGAATCAAGAGTTTGTTAAAACGAATCCAATTTGCCTCTACAAAATAGAGAAACGAAAAAACATCTCCAAATTGTCTTGAATTTAATATAATTTTATTAACTAATACTTAATCAGTTTGATATTCAGCCCATCTTTTGAAAAATATAAACTTGAAGTTAAATAAAATTCTTTGAATGTCTACAATATTGTACACATTGCTTATAATGGATGTTATTCCTGAAACTGGACACGATTTCTTTTTTATTTCGTTCACTTACCAGTAAATATCTGTGAATACTTTAACAACCAAGCCAAGTTACATTTATTCCCTTGTTTTAATAAACTAACTTACTGCTCGAGTAGGTAGTGATATAAATACGAGGACTGCTCGAGCGGTCCACCCTCCGCACACGTTCTTAAGCGCTCGCTTAGGTATTGGCACGTACTTACGCCTCCCGCGTCGACTTTTCTTTTCTTGACAGTTGTCTGCTTCAAGCAGTCAATGTATGAGTGTACGAGTGTGCCCACGAGACCGGTGGACAGCTCGAGCGGTCCGTGTATGTTGATCACTGACTATCCGGTCGAGCAGTTCGCGTATAGGCCAACTTACTTGTAATCAGCACAGTCAGTAGGTTCAGTAAAGGAAGGCTAATGGTTTATTAAATGAAGTAATTCTTTAACTTCATCAAAGACTAACTATATACTGATAAATGGATGGATATTTATGTGAAGCTTGAACGCACACTATATAATAAGATGTTTGTTTCACCGTGACAGCAGTGCACTGACCTTTAAGTCACAGGATTTCCTAGTTTAGGAGTTGGAGTTCAATTGCCAAAATTACCGACCGGATAATATTGTACTACAATGAAAATGGTTGTGATTTCAAAAAAGTTACTTTTTACTAGCATTTCCATCAATCTGACTATGAGAGGAATATAACTTGGATTGGGATGTAAAAAGCTATTTTAACAGTCTTCAGTTTCAGATAACGCAAAGAAAAGTATGTACAATAAGTAGACATGAAAAATTTTAATTACTAAATTATTATAGGAAAATACTAAATTATTCAAAACTATGTTCTGATCTTTGTAAATGAGACATAAAAGCGTAAATAAAAAACATTAACGTGGATACTTTAATCGTCTTCCTGTGTCTACGTCGTATGCGCTTCTTAATGAAATACACCAGCGGATGTACCTTGCCTCTTAGCCTGATATTTTGAACACTGTCAAAAACACAACTGGCAGATGTGTGCGTTCATCTCTAAGCACTGAGTTGTGAAGGACACGTCGGATACCACTAGATTCAGTTTTTGGATGAGGGAGAGGAGTTTACCATTCGGGAGGGACATCTGACTGTTACAAATATACACATGATTTAATATATTGTCATCAACAGTATTAATGTTGGTGAAGGTACTAAACTTAAACTTAAATTTACGACGTCTTCTATTCATCCGATAGAATAATGAAAACGCCATATCCTGGTATGTGGATCGCAAATTGAACCCAATACCAGCCACCACGCGACCGGTGTAATCGCGTGTCACAAAACTCCTTAATTTACAGACGAGATTTCGCTTCTCTGTGATGCGAATCCCATCGCAGTACTGCCTGGGGGTGTATATGAGCGCCACCTGGTTTTTGATCTCTTCATCGCGAACAACCCTCTCGTGCCACTCCACGTAGTCAGGGTTGGTCTTATTGTAGACATAACAAAAATCTTTAGTCCCTTCCGGCTCCTTGCTCTGGTTGAACCATCCAGTGTGAGGCTCCATTCCGTCAACCATAACAGTGACTATTCTGGCGATATGGTAGCCAGGGTCAGCGATCAATATTCCGCGCCTACCATCCAAATTGATAGGAATACCCACCAAGACGTGCTCCTTATCAGGGGCGAGCAGGTCGTGAGGCCCGTGGGTGTAGGTCACATATGACTCTAAATCATTGACCGATTCCTCGCAAGAGAGTAAAGCTGTTGCTTTCCTTATGCCTTTAAAATAAGTTTTAAGGCATCTCCAGCGTCGGATCAATTCGAGACCTAGTCCGACACAATTATTTTTGAACGGCCGAGTCCTGGGCACGAAGTCCGCAAAAACCTCGCGAAGTGGCCTACCTGACTCCGTGTAGACGTTATAAAGAGACAGAAAATTACTCACGGAATCATATCTGTCTGAAACCAGTAGCCGTCGCAGGATGTCTTCGGCGCGGAGGACCAACTCGTAGTAAGTGGATAAGGATAATTTGTAGGGGCGAATCCTGGGGCCCCAGCGTCCCCGTGGAAGTGGCGGTCTAGCAGCTGCGACGCTACGGCGGGGCCCGCCATGTGGTCACGCCTAGTCAACTGGCCTGATCGTCGTAGCCATTTGGCCCGACTTCAGCTGAGCCAGTCGTCGACACTAGTCATATCTGGTTCAAGTCCTCCTGTTAAAATAAAAACTTAAACTGAAATATGCGTTGTGGCTCAAACATGGAACATCAAACATTCACAGTTGCAAGAGCATAATGATATACAAATACACTATATATATAATAGCACGCCTTTCTGTGTTCAATGGTTCTTTAGAGTTTCAGCATATGCGGAGTTTCTAAGCGCGATAAAAAACGCAGCGTTTATGTGTAAATGTTCTATATCGCTCTATTCCAAAACCCGATATATTACATCTGTATTTAGAGCAACCAACAGACTGTCTTAATTACCGTGAAGAACACACTGTGTTTGTCAGTCAGGCAGCAAATTGCCGCCGTGAATATTAACTGCATGATCCTGGGTTTTTCTATGTGCGAACTTAAAAATAAGCAGGACCTGTTTAAGTTGCTGAAGCAGTTCCACTTAACATTGACTGATCATGATAAGTGAAACAGTTTACCAGAAGATTTCCCAACCATTCCCAGCATTTAGTATTAAGCCCAAATAACTATGACTAAATATTAAATAGTAAAACAATAAAACTTCTTTGTGTGAAGTGAAGAGCTCTCAGTGCCTTGGGAGACAGGATTTATTAAGATTTCTCTTTCCACCATTGTAAGAAGGATAATTAAAGCAGAGCTACCGGAGCAATGAGAAATAATCCAATAGATTGAGGATTGCCAAGACCACATTTAATTCATTTGAGTTTTTGTGTCCTAACTAAGCCGCTAACTATTTTTATCGTTTTAATTATTGATCACATTAAATCAAGGAAGAATTAAAATCTAAATTATTAATGGAAAATCGCACAAGCTGTTCAAATCAAAACCAACCTAAATAAACTGTAAAATATTAAACTAATTAATGTACTTATTTACTTATTCAAGAAAGAGTTTTCACCGTCCAATCATTCCTAAAACAAATTTTAGAAGGTTTGAAAAGGTTTCCGATGTTTAACTAATCAACTTTCTGCTGGTTGAAAATAACTTTGTACCCACGTTTGGAAACTAACCAGAACGTGAAAGACTGAAAGTTTTTTATTAAACAACAATAAATATAATACTTTATTGATACAAAGGTATTACACATACATTATTACTAGAAATGTCAATTGATTATAGAATAAATACAATAGAGGATATACCTTTTAGTGAACAACACAAAAACATGACAACACAAAAAAAAATCGTTCGGAAACCTTTGCAGGCGATTTCGACTCACACTTGACCATTTTTTAATGTCCACATAGCCTATGTCACTCGGGATAACTCAAAGCTTCTAATGATACCACAAACATTGAAATCGGTCAAGCCTTTTAGAAGTTATGGTGAAATAAAGAAACTCACAAACATACATACATACATACCTACATACATACATACATGAACCCTGAAAACATAACACTCCTTTTTGGGCAGTCGTGTAAAAATTGATTTGAACCTTTTAAATGCACATTAAATCATTATTCCTATTTCTTTAATTTTCACATTAATTGGTCTCGGTGTGCTTACTTGACAAGCCTTAACTAAAACAACAACAAAAAATGCGCACAAGTATGTACATACAAATAAAAATATTAATCTAGTGAACTTGCATAACTAAATGTTATATAAACTCGAATATGTCACAGATTTACGTAGATTATCTACACATAATAATAAAGATCTTTTCAATAATACTTTTTTGCTTACATTGATTACGAGTTACGCGATATTTTTGTTGTCCAGTCCAATCGTGAACAAATCTAAAACTTATTATTTTTTTTTTGTTTTTTATTACCTACTTGTCATAAACAAATTCTACAAGGAAATAATGAGAATCCGAAAAATGTTCTTTAATTGTTATTTTACGATTTACGAAACCTTATTACAGAAATAGCAGTCTAGCAATTATTAATGCAAGTTTACTCTTTGGAACATAGCGATTGAAAAACGATGTGCAAACTATGATTTTACGAGATTATGTATAAAATGTAGGTTATTATCAGAGAAATTTAAAGTCGTCCATGTACTAATGTTATGCATTTTTATAATAACTTATTTGTATGACAGTCGAACAAGCCATCCAGGGCTATGGGAAATAGTATCCCAAATAGGCCTGAATGGAACAGTCGGTTGCGATGCGCGGTCGAGTACGGTCGCGTGTGCGCTGCTACGCTTGAATATTATATTCTCGAAGCGCGCGGCTTTAGCCGCTGCCCGGTTTCGCTATGAGTACTCAAACGCTCATAGCCAATGAAGTTCTGGCATTTATCAAACATGCCATTGATTACATGGACGAGGTCAGCATCTTGCAGATCTGCAAGTCATCGTTCAAGGAGGATGAGATTTGCAGTGCCAAGTTGCTGCTGTTCACGACGCTTGGCAAACTCAGCCAGATGCCGTCTCGTCGAAGGGACGGCACAGAGAAGAGCCTCCAAGACATCGTGACGTTGTTGAAGGAGACCGACCCGGACGACGTGCCTGAATTCGTGGCGAAGGATCTGCACAAGCTGCCTCCCGTCACGTTCGACCACGTAGATGTCACCAGGCTGCTGAAGGATATAACACTCCTGAAGCAAAGCCAGGTCGAGATGCAGCATCAGCTGGAGGTGTCCAACAACACCATCAGTGATCTACGGGCAGAAGTAGTGTTATTGCGCAATGCAATTTCTGCAAGTAGGTCACTTAGCAACGCGAATGTGAACACACGTCGCGGGGCACAAAACGCCTCCATCTGCAGTTTCGAGTCGGCGGGCTCGAATGCGTCACCAGCTGCCGAGAATGCACGCGTTGCAACGTGTGCAGCGGCCGTCCCTGCCTCGACACCGGTGGAGACGACGACGTGTGTAGGTTCGACGACCCCCAAACGAGCCTACGCAGCAATTGTAGCCGCCGCTAAAAAGCCTGTTGAGCCACAAAACTCGCAGGTTAAACTAGCGGACAAAGCTAAAGGGGGTAAACGGAGCCTGTCAAAACCAAAACAGGTTATGAAAAGGCAGGGTCTAGAGAAGGACACGGGCGACAGCGATGGTTTCATCAAGGTGGAGAAGAGGAAGAAGAAGAAGCCTCCTTGTCGGAACCAGTGCGGTACTGCGTTGGCAGGACCCAACATGTTGCTGCGTCCAGCCGTACCGACAACGCTGCTGTACGTGTCCAGACTTCATCACTCCACGAAGGTTGAGGAGGTCGTGGAATACATGCGCGTGAAGACCAACTGGACTTTGAGGGTCGAGCTGTTGGAGCCGCGTCACAAAACGAACTTCAAGTCGTTCGTGGTGCGCGTTCCGACACATCACCTCGAGATGTTCCTCAAAGAAGAGTTTTGGCCGAAAGGAGTTATATACCGCCGGTTTCGTGGCCAGCTACGTGACTCCAGTCAGCGAAACACGACGCCGACACTTCGTGTACATTAGTATTAGTTCATTATGTTATATATATTTATAGTATTTTTAAGTTGTATTAGTATAGTATTGTATATTTTATATGGGCCTTGATGCCTGAAATAAATGGATTATTATTATTATTATTAATACAGGATGATGACTTAGGGCGGCGGCTAATGAACGTCTTGCACGTCAATGGTGGCGCCCACAGGCCCAGTTAGGTTGGTCTACTGTATACCTTCCAACTCGTAGAGGACAAGCGCGGAGGGTTAATTTGTCCAAACCCCTACTCTCTTATGACACACAACATTATAACGGTGCCCCCAGTACCCGGCATCGGTTCCAGAGGAGCCGATGTTTATTCTGACAGTAGACAGCGACTCTTCGGAGCCGCGGGGCCTCAAAATCTCCGGGTGGGATTGAATTGTCAGACGACCAAAGCACGCATAAAGGATCCCGATACACTTTATGTTTTAACATTTAATACAAGAACACTAAGAACGGAAGAACGCTTAACCGAATTAGAGAATGCAATGGATAGCATTAAGTGGGACATTATTGGCCTGGCTGAAATAAGACGAGATGGAGAAGACACCTTGGAGACACATGAGTAGATAAACGGAACAGAGGCAAAGCTTCTTAAGAACGTGCAAAATTGTTACCTATTTTGTTAGGGTTGTCACAATAGGTGAAGACAAATGAAACAAAACGTTTTTTAAATAGTTTTAATAGTCAGTATGATAGAATAGTTTACAAATTACTTACTCTAAGAATTTTCTTTTTATAATTTTTGTTTTTTTTTAAATAAAAAATACCTACCGTGTTGTACAAATTACTCTCTTCTTATTATAAAAAGGATCATACAATAAAATAAAGTAATACTTGCTTGAAAAAGTAATAACCAAATATTTACTTACCTATTGTACTTCTTGGGATAGTTAAAGTATGATATATTTTTGTTTTCTCTATTATTGTTCATACACACGGTACAATAAACAACCATTATTATTAATATAATACCACGTTTTTACAACTAAACTTATAAAAACTTAAACTTGCAACTAACAAAACAAACAGCGTGCGTCGGACTGACCCTTAGATTGTACACTGGCTGTGCCAGCGTAAACTGGTTTTTTCCAGTCTCGCCGCGTATGCGACAAGCGGCCAGTGGTCACGCACACATGCCCCGCGCGCTTGTAGTAAGGTACTTGATACAAATAAGGCCTATGCTCAAATAAGGCCTATAGTGCGAAAAAGTCGTTTAATGTATTTACATCAAATATATATTGCACGAACGTATAGACTACACCTCCACAACTCGGCAAATAGTGCGCGAGAGGCCCGCTCACGCTCACAGCGCCAGTGTTCGTCGGTCGTTCGTGGACGATGGCCGTTTTCATTGCGTGTTATTAATTTGTCGTAATTTCTATCGTATTTTATTACGGTATTTTTACACGACTGCCCAAAAAGGAGTGTTATGTTTTCAGGGTTCATGTATGTATGTATGTATGTATGTATGTATGTTTGTGAGTTTCTTTATTCCACCATAACTTCTAAAAGGCTTGACCGATTTCAATGTTTGTGGTATCATTAGAAGCTTTGAGTTATCCCGAGTGACATAGGCTATGTGGACATAAAAAAATGGTCAAGTGTGAGTCGAAATCGCCTGCAAAGGGTTCTGAACGTTATTTGTTATTTGTGTTGTGTCATTTTTTTTTGTTGTTCACTAAAAGGTATTAAATAAAAAATTCCTACCGTGTTGTACAAATTACTCTCTTCTTATTATAAAAAGGATCATACAATAAAATAAAGTAATACTTGCTTGAAAAAGTAATAACCAAATATTTACTTACCTATTGTACTCCTTGGGATAGTTAAAGTATGATATATTTTTGTTTTCTCTATTATTGTTCATACACACGGTACAATAAACAACCATTATTATTAATATAATACCACGTTTTTACAACTAAACTTATAAAAACTTAAACTTGCAACTAACAAAACAAACAGCGTGCGTCGGACTGACCCTTAGATTGTACACTGGCTGTGCCAGCGTAAACTGGTTTTTTCCAGTCTCGCCGCGTATGCGACAAGCGGCCAGTGGTCACGCACACATGCCCCGCGCGCTTGTAGTAAGGTACTTGATACAAATAAGGCCTATGCTCAAATAAGGCCTAAAAAAATTTAATAACGCCTGCCATGTCAAAAAAATTTAAAAACCATTCAATTATTTGCAGTCGGGGTCGGTTACTTGGAACAATTCATTACAGGTCCCCCGACTGCAAATATTTGACTTGTTTTTAAATTTTTTTGACATGACAGGCGTTATTTAATTTTTTTTATATTATATTATATATATATATATTATAATTTTTTATTTAGAGTTTTATTTCAAGTTATGTACACGGTTTACATTATAACTTATCGAAAAGGTAACTATGACTTTATTTTGTATTATTTAGGATATGTGAATTAATTATTGCGTATAACATGTATGAGGTATATGGTACGAAATAAGGCCTACTTTTTTAATAGGCCTTATTTGTAACCCTAGGCCTTGTTAGAAATTCTGTTGAATTTTAGCTTTATTGTGTTTTTTACAGATTGATTCCTCTCAGTATGTCTCCTCGAAAACGGGCTACGTGGTCTGATGAAAGCTTGAGAGCGGCAGTTAATGAAGTACGTTCTGGACGATTGTCGACATACAATTACAAAGCTTCGGCGCAATATGGCGTGCCGAGAAGAACCATTAGAAATCATCTTAAAAGTGGTATTTTACATAAGAGCTTAGGAAGAAACGCTATATTTACGAAAGAGCAAGAAAAAGATTTCGGCTTGACAAAAAGTGATCTAGACGCATTTGTATGTCCTAACTGTCAAGAAAATTGATTTTATAGCTACTTCTATTACTACTTACTTATTATTAATAAGACTGATTAATGTTCCTAAGCAAATTATGCTACTATTTTATATTACGTTCCTTATAACTTTCTTATAAGTAGATTACGCTATAGGTGTTATTTTCTAAGGCCTTATTTTGTTACCTTGTTTAAATAAGGCCTACAAAAAATAATTCATTTTTAAATATTTAATAATATTTTTGAGAAAATATGTTCATTTTCTAATATTTGTTTGAATAGATAAGGTATTTTTTATAGTATTCTTTATTTCTTGTTAATATACGACGTCAAGTCTGACTAGCAATTTAAGTATAATATTTAGTCACATAAATTTTGAGGGGCTCGTGGCTAAGTGTAAGCCATACGGTTTGACCGATAATACAGGTTAAGCCGCGCTCGCCGCGGTTGGTCCGTGGATGGGTGACCATTTATAGCATACCGAGACCCCTCCGTGTTTCGGAAAGCACGTTAAACAGTAGGTCCCGGCTGTCATACAACAGATCTTTGGCAGTCGTTAAGTCAATTCTGACAACCAGACTTACTATGGGATACTGTGTTTCCCAGTAAAATGGGTTGTGGAGGTCAGATAGGCAGTCGCTCCATGTAAAAAACGGTATTCAGCTGAATCCGGTATGACTGGTAGCCGACCCCAACATAGTTGGGAAAAGGCTAGGAAGATGATTTAGTCACATAAATTTAAAAGTTGTACAAGGATCTCATGAAAACGTGATAAAAAACTCAGAAATACATAATTTTATAATGATTGATAGTTTAATAACAATATTCCTATACTTTAAATATGTAGGCTTAATTAAGTCACTAGTTTTTAAAAAGGCCTAAAGCTAAGGTTTTACAATTATCTCATTTTAGTTGATTTTTGATTAAAGATTATATAATGTTTACTTAATTCATAATAAAATATTAACCAAAAAAGAAGTCCACGCTTTTATTTATCACCTTCTTCGAATAATTTATCAAATTTTGAGTGTTTGAAATTAGGTAGGCCTTATTTATATCAAGTACATTAGTGCAACCGATTTGCGCCGTTGTTCGAAGCTTTGCCTCTGTTCCGTTTATCTACTCATGTGTTGGAGAGAAGCAATAACATATTTTATTACAGTGGAGGGACAGGAAGTAGATACGGCGTAGGCTTTTTAATCTCCAAAAAATGGAAGGACCATATTATAGAGTTTAAAGCATACTCTGATAGAATAGCTGCCCTTAGATTCCGCATAGATGAGAAGAAAACCTTAACCGTAATTCAAGTTTATGCACCAACCACGTCTCACCCTGATAATGAAGTTGAAGATTTTTATGACCTTTTAAACAGAGTGTGCGATGAGAACCGAAGCACGTGGACCATTGTACAGGGTGATTTTAACGCTAAGGTTGGTGTTTGACAAGAATACGACAACAGTGATATACTCGGACCTCATGGATTAGGGTTAAGAAACGATCGCGGAACAAGATTACTTCAATTTGCGTTCGGGCAAAGTCTAAGCCTAGGTAACAGTTATTTCTATAAAAAACCCCAACGTCGATGGTCGTGGCTGTCACTAGACAAACTAACAAAAAATTAAATAGACTTCTGTCTCACATCAAACAAACAACTTATTAAAAACGTAGAAATACTTACTTAATAATTTTAAATTTAGTTCTGATCATAGGCCATTACGAAGCACATTAAAATTCACCAATACTATTAAACGTGCTAAGATAATTAAAAGCTCTATTAAACGATTAAACAAAGATGTACTTTTAGCTAATCAAGAACAATTCCTCTTAGATTTGTCAAATAGTTTCAGTTTATTAGATAAAGTAAATGATAACAATGTTGAATTACAATACTTATAGCAATATTAACACAATAAAAAAGGTTAGTCATAAAATTAAAACAAGTAAAGAAAAAACCAGTAAACTTACCCCCCAAACAAAAGAACTGATTAACGAAAGGCTAAAACTTCAAATGTATAGGTACTCCAGAATATAAGTCAATAGATCGACAAATCAAGCGAAGTATTCGTCGAGACATAAGACACCACAACACCCGTCTCATTCAATCAGTGCTAGAACAACATACTTCGCTGAAGTCGGCTATGCAGGGTATTTCACACAAAGGTCGTCCAACTATCACGTGCTTGAAAGACCACACTGGTAAAAAACATACGGATAGAGGTAAAGTTTTAGATATCTGTACTGAATTTTATAGACACCTATACAGTGAATTGTCAAAAAATAATGATACACCAAATACTAACGATTACTCATGCTCTAAAGATATCTTGCCATTCACCGCTTCGGAAGTACATCAGGCATTACAGAGTATGAAGTATCGCAAGAGTCCAGGCGCGGACGGAATAACAACTGAAATATTAAAAATCGGGGAGCCCGTCCTTCTTTCACATGTGACAAACTTATTTAACAATATCCTAGCAACTGGAATCCTACCACAGAAGTTTTGCCATTCAGACATCATTCTTCTTCATAAAAAGGGTGACAGTGACAAAACAGATATTGGGAATTACCGCCCTATCAGCTTGGTATCACATTTGTATAAGGCATTTATTAAATCCATCGAGAACCGCATTTCCGGGTATCTCGAAAAACACCAACCACCTGAACAAGCAGGTTTTCGCCGGGGTCTCTCCACTACCGACCATCTTCATTCCATCAATCAACTGATAGAGAAACATTCGGAATATCGGCTTCCAATTTACATGGCATTTGTTGACTACAGCAAGGCTTTTGATAGCGTCAACCACAGATCGATCTTTAAAGCTTTAAAAACCCAAGAAATAATAATAATCTTTATTTATATAATACAGATTGTAGATACAATTCATAATTTTTACAAAGTGGGTAGTTAGTACTATTATAGTTCTCCAATCAAGTGGGTGCAGTGCTGTTCTCCTAGCTAGGCTATAGAATAGCCTGTATTAAGGAGTAACAGTCCCGATCCCCTCTATTTTTATTGACATAACTGTTTAGTACATTAAAAATGTATGTTATATACGAATTTATAACTACAAGTGCTACTAATTTTACAAATTAACTAAAAGTGATTTTAATAACAGATATCAAGATTGTGTGTGTGTATGAGGGTGTGTGTGAGCGTGTATGTATGTAGTGCGTGAACGTGTGGGCAGTGCAAGTAAGTATGCGTGCGTGCATTTAGAGTGAGCGAGTATGCGTGGTGTGGGGAGTGTGAATTTGTGTGGGTCTATGTGTTGTGTGGTCCAATGTACAAACTTGTCATCACTTAAATTAAATATTTTTCTGTTTCGTCGTAGGTTTTATTTTGAAGGAATGAGCGAACAGTCTTTTTGCAATTATGATACGATAGATTATATGGGTCATTCTACAATAAAAGTACCACTCATTGTCCGCGACACCTTTCACATAGTATAATTAGTAATATTTTGTAACAAAATTGTTAAATAACAGCTCGAAATGTGTTTTATTTAGTACCGATATATTTAGGAATAAATATATTTAAAATAAACTTGAAATCTCTCATAAAGTCCCCGAAATATCAGTCCCTAGGCATGTCCGCACTCCAAAATTTTATGTTTGGGCACTCATATTTATAGATACATCAACTATATACTTTATTTGCTTTAACAACTGTCTAGTTTATCGTGCATACACCAAATTCTATTCATATTTTGTAGTTTGAATAAAAAATAATACGATTTTCTAAAGTTAAAAAAGTGTCCTCGATTTAATACGTCATTCCCTAGCCACACCTAGATTTACAAATTTTGCGCCATAATATGAATGAAGAGTGAATATCATATAGTTGATTTAATAGTACGACACCAATTTATCCATAGACCATAGTCGCTGAGCGGCGGTTATTTTGTAAATTAGTGCGAACGCGGCAGTTGTTGCGGAAACACGTTCGGATCCAGTCACTTTGTCATTCCCTCGGTGAGTAGTTTTATTGTTCATAATAGGTAATTGATGATAATTAAACAATATTTACGTGTGATTTTTCGGTCTCCTACGATACATCGTTTTAAACAGGTTCAATTAGAGTTTTAACCTGCATTTGTCTTAAGTTTTACTCCAAATCGTCAGTCCCTGGACCATCAGGCCCTAGCTTTTAACTGTGCTAGGGACTGACGGATATAGCTAGGGAATGAAGATTATTATATATTGTGATATTAACAAAATATTTAAATCTAGATTAAAAGTGAAATGAACTAGAAACTTTATGAAAAGATATTAGGGGACAAAAAAGTCATTTAGGGTTAAGTTTCTTATATAAAATGTTTATTAAAATGGATAATACTACATTTAACGATTGGCTTTTTTATTTTGAGTTTAGAATAATTATAATGTGTTGTTTGTGGTCGTTGGTCATATAATTAAGCACGAAGTATTATTTTTCCAGAAAAGTGCCACCTAAAAAGAAACCAAACTTGTCCAAAGAGGAAATAGCCCGTAAAAAATCAGCCGCCGCAAAAGCTAGATTGGAAAAAATCAAGAGTGATCCAATTCTGTTGGCAGAATATTTAAAGAGAAAGAAAGACTGAAATATTTAAAAAAGAAAGAGAAATATTCCACTGATTACAGAAAGAAGAAAACAATTAGAAAAGACTGTGAGAATTATGTTGCTCAGAATACGCCACCTACATCTGAAAATGAAGAAAATATAGCTCCAGAACCACAGATCAATAATAACTATAACGAAGATCTTAGACAAGTGGAAGCTAAAAGAAGAAGTCGACATCAACGGAACATAAGAAATAAAGTGTTACAGGAAAAATGTGCAATTATTGATAACTTAAAGAAGAAACTTAATACTCAACAGAAGAAATACAGTAGACTGAAACGAAAAATTAAGAAAGCGAAGAAATTGCTCACACCTAAAAGTAAAATAGAACAAATGGCAGAAGATCCTAACCAAAGTAGAGAACTGGTCAAAAAGGCTTTATTTGGCGAAGTTTTGCAAGCTCAAATTACAGAGAATATTTCAAAAGCTCGATCTCATCAAGAAAAATCCAACTTCAAACTAAGCCTACACAAGAAATAAGAAGAATTATAAACTAAATGAAACTAAGAACTAAAACAAGGCATCAAAAAATTCATCCACATCGCTGTCGACTGGGAGTGTGCCCAAAAGGCTGGCAGCATTGCCACGTTGTATGGCAATGCTTATTCGCTGACCTAGGTAGAAGCCAGCCTTTGGTTTTAGTTCTTAGTTTCATTTAGTTTATAATTCTTCTTATTTCTTGTGTAGGCTTAGTTTTTATAATATTGTAAATATTTTAAGTTTAATTTCATTAATAAAATATTTTATACTTCAAACAGCTTTTGTCTGGTCCCAAAGAAGAAAAATATAAACTTTGGCGACAAGGTTGTAACTCTATGTTGTATAACAAGATTCGGCCAAAACTTTTAAACGTAATGATAAAACTAAGAAACATTTAATAGTTGAAATGGTTCACAGATTTTATGAAGACGATAGCATTAGTCGCGCTGCAGCTGGAAAAAAGGAGTCACTAGGTGCCCAATAATCAGTCCCTAACTAGAGCTGTCAGTCCCTAGATGCCTAAATTGGAAAAACTCCAAATTTCTCCTAAAATAAAGGATATAATGACTGGCCCTTTTAGGTGTAAGATAGTTAATCAATTACACATGATATACACTACTCAAGTATCCAAAAGCATCTTAAAAATGTTTAGGACAAAACAAGATCAGAAGTAATCCGATTTTTGTAGAATGACCCATATATAGGACATTTCTTGTTTAGTTTATTGTAAAGAGACGGACCTAAGAAATAAAAGAATCTTTTAGTAAACGACAACCGGGGTTGTGGAGGAGTACATATTATATCTTTTCTACGTTTTTTAATTTCTTTGTAGGGTGTTATGTGGTGTTGTAAGAGCCTAGTACGGTTTGCAAAATAAAATGTTGTCGCACGTTAAGGACGTTGCAGTCTTTGTATAACTGGTTAGTTGGAAAAATAATTGGACGAAAGGTAGCCACTCGATGTGCAACTTTTAAAGGTTTAAAGATAGTTTTTACAGCACCACCCCAGCAGGAAATACAATAAGTTATAATTGATAGGCATAAGGCAAAATAGACATTACGTATTGTTAGGTTTAATTGAAAGCAAATAATTAGTTTATTTTACTGGCAACATTTTAAATATTAAACTAGTGCAGATCAATTTTATTGTAATGGCAACATTGAAAACTGTCATTAGAAAGAAGACGCGGCAACGCGTCCTCTTTGGTTATCGACCGTCAGAGGAGAAAGACGTGCTCTGCACCTAATTTATAGTGAGTGAAGACAAGTTGTGTGCTACTGTAATATTACAGGTAAATTAATAGTTAATTATGTTTGATTTATTGTAATTTATTGTAATTAGTGTTAAGGAAGGAATAAAGATGTGATTGTGTAACGTATATTATTTGAATTGAAAGCATAAAGAAATTAAAAGAGTTCGAAAAGTATCTTGGTGTTCTCCATTATAAATTCCGTTCCTCTATACCGATAGTTGCCGCTCCCATAAGTTGTCTTTAGTTTCTTGGTATCCTCAAATGCAATGTTTTAGATATTGGACATAATTAGTTATCATAATACGAAGTGTTGGAAGTATACCCTAACATTTCAGAAGTGGGATAATAGCCCGCAATTGCCTTGCATTAAAATAAAGGTATCATACGCTAACAAAAATGTAAATACCCACATCACATCTTTTTCCTTTTGTTGTAATTAAATGAGTGTGAGAATTATTTGAAATTTATCTGCAATTTGGAAATACATTTGGTCAATTTTTGATTTTTTTTTGCATTTGATATTGGGGTCTCGAGTGGGGTCAATATTTTTTTTTGTGTGTAATTGATATTGGTGGCCCCTAGCAAGTTATTTTAGAGGTCAAGAGGTCAATTCTATTATTCTTGTGTATTTGATTTTGCGGGGTCCCTAGTGGGGTCAACTTTTCTTCGTGTAAATTGAATTTGGAGGACCCTAGCAGGGGTCTACGGGGATGCGAAATTTTGTTATTTTTGAGCTACGACTTACCGTTTACGAGATATTAGAGACTTTAACTTTTTCAGGATTTATTCGAAAAGGAGTCAAGCCCTTTTGTGGTCAAGTTTCAGATAATGCCACGCGACAGTGAAACGTCTCGGCGTCGGCTGGCTACACCGACCCGAGCAGATGCTCGGTCAAGGACAGACCAGAGTCGCAGTCGTAGCCGCCGCCATGTGAGTCACTGTGGCCGTAGCAGAAGTCCCGAACGCAGTATCCGCCGGGAACCCAGCCATCGGAGACGCGAGCGTGAGCGGAGTCGCAGTGGGACCAATCATAGACCCAGCAGTAGGCGTGAGCGGGAGAAGAGTCGCAGCCATGCCAGGCAGAGTTTGGACGTGGGTCTACGTGAACGTGAACAGGAGCTTGACAGGCAACGCGCGCGGCTTCGTGTGCTTGCAGAAGATGTGGACAAGGAGCGTAGCCGACTACGCCGTCGAGATGAACGAGAACGGGAGGGCAGCAGACTCGCCGCGAGGAATACAAGGTCACGTAGCCCTCAATTTAATTCTAAAGATTTCTTTGACATTATTAAAACATTGAAATCCCAACCAGTGACAACAGGCACCTCATTACCTACTAGTACTATAAATCATAAAAATATTTTACCGGGTTTTGATCCGTCGGTTAAGACCCAGAGAACTGATATTTGGATCAGGAAGGTTAATGAGTGTGCTTCTGTCTACGGGTGGGACGAACGAACAACAGTTCACTTTGCCATGCAGAAACTTCAAGGATTGGCCAAAGTTTGGTATGAAAGCCAAAACTCTATTTTATTTAGCTGGTCTGAATGGCAAGAAAAACTTATGAGCGCTTTCCCCTGCGAACTAAATTATGGTCAGTCTTTGGAGAATATGCTACGTAGGAAAAGTGCATATAATGAACCCCTAGACGTTTATTACTATGAAAAGTTAGCCCTGTTAAACCAATGTGACATAATTGGCAAGCATGCAGTTGATTGTCTAATTCATGGCTTAAGCGATAAAACTATGAGGTCTAGCGCGAATGCATTACGCTGTACTCAGCCTGATCAACTTCTTCAATTTTTGATGAGTAATCAAGACATTACACAGACAGTTATTCAGCCTAATAATAGGAATAAATCGAAGTATGAACAAAGCGACGGTAAAGTTGACAGTAATTCAATTCGTAAACCACAAAATCGAGCATTTACAGGTCAAATATTTTGCTTTAATTGTAAAGAGAAGGGTCATCCTTATTCAAAATGTCCTAAGCCGCTAGTACAATGTACAAAATGCAATCGTTATGGTCATAAATTTGAACATTGTACCCTCAAGAATGACGTTTCATCCAACCAGAAATATAAGGCTGATTCTATCTCAAAGACGATGCTAATATCAACTACTCGCACTAATGCAAAGTATATAAAGGATTGTACGATAAACGGAGTCTCTATAAAATGTTTTGTTGATTTTGGTAGTGACGTTTCGCTTATAACACTAACAATTGTAGACGAATTGAAATTAAATATGGACAAAGTAACGCTATCTTTAAAAGGTTTTGGCAACGAAATTGTACACTCGTTGGGTAGGGTTGAGGTCGATCTGTATATAGACGGTGTAGGAGCAAAAGTCGTATGTCATGTAGTTGAGGACGTGTTGTTGGATTTTCCATTGTTAGTAGGCCAATCGTTTACCGAGCAGTCGCACATATTAGTTTATAAGAATGCAAATGAAATGATCTTTTATGAGAATAGCTTTTGCTCGGATTTAAATAAAATTAGTCTGATAGAGGACGCAAGTATACCATTAATAATTGCAGCTGACGTAGAAGCTTTTGGTCCAATTACTGTCAAAGTTAGATCAGATTCAAGTTATTCCGGGAATATTTTACTCGATAGTAAAGTTATAGGGCGACCCAATCAACAATTTTTGGTTAATGGAGGTGTTCATTATATAAACAATGGTCTGTTACACATAGACGTTATACCTATGATGAAGGTTGTTCTTTTGCGAGAAGGGACGGTTGTAGCAAGAGGTACTAGAGTACAAATAGTTAATCGGATACTCACGACGACGGCTGAAGTATTAACTGTATCAGACCAAAACAAAATTGATGAGAGTAACGTTCATATAGGCAATACAATAAGCGATTCTCAAAAACAAGATTTGTTAAAGTTATTACAAAAGTATAGACATTGTTTTGCGGCGTCCTTAAAAGATCTAGGCTGTACTAATGTCACTGAGATGGAAATAGAATTAAATAGTCGCAAACCTATTGTCTACCGTCCTTATAGACTATCCCACAAAGAACGCGAACAGGTTAGAGAATTAGTCGGTGAGATGTTGGACGCGGGAATTGTAAACGAGTCTACTTCAGAATACGCGAGTCCAATTATATTGGTTCGTAAGAAGGATGGCGGGGTAAGGATGTGTGTGGACTATCGTATGCTTAATTCGATAACAGTTAAGGAGCGATACCCTATGCCTGTAATCGAGGACGAAATTGCCCGTTTATCAGGGCAAGCATTTTTCATCACATTAGACTTGATATCCGGATATTACCAAGTGCCGATTTCAGAAAACTCAAAGCCACTTACTTCCTTTGTCACTCCAGACGGACAATACGAATTTAACCGTATGCCGTTTGGATTGGCAAATGCTCCCGCCGTCTTTCAGCGCACGATAAATAGGGTTCTAGGTTCGTCTCGGTTCACAGAAGCTACAGCATATATGGATGACGTCTTAATTTACGGTGATAGCGTAGAGCAATGCTTAGGAAGACTCGAGAAAGTTTTGAAATTATTAGAACAGGCCAATTTAACACTTAATTTAACCAAGTGTAATTTTTTGCAAGAAAAGATTAATTATTTAGGGTATGAGATAAGCGCGTCTGGTGTTCGGCCTGGCGACAAGAAAACTCAGTCCGTTTTAGATTTTCCTCGTCCCCTCAACCAACATTCAGTACGTCAGTTTTTAGGTCTAGTAGGGTATTTTAGAAAATTTATTAAGGGCTTTGCGATACTTTCACATCCTTTAAATAAACTTCTTAAAAAGGATGTTGCCTGGGAGTGGGGAGAAGAGCAAGAACAGTCGTTCGTGGAACTAAAGAATAGATTAATTGATAGGCCCATACTAGCGATTTATAATCCAGCAGCTCAGTACGAATTGCACACTGATGCCAGCAAGTTAGGTATTGGTGGTATATTAATGCAAAGGCTTCATGATCACGACATGTTCCTACCAGTGGCTTATTATAGTCGCCAAACGTCACCTGAAGAAAGGAACTTTCATGCATACGAGTTAGAGACCCTTGCAGTAATATGCTCACTCAAGAAATTTAGGGTGTATTTGTTAGGTCAGAATTTTAAGGTTGTAACAGACTGTAGTGCGCTGCGTTCAACATTTAGCAAACGCGATCTTATACCCCGTATAGCAAGATAGTGGTTACTTTTGCAGGAATTCAATTGTACGGTGGAATATCGCGCAGGGACGAGAATGAAGCATGTTGATGCATTATCCCGAAATCCCGTTCACGATGTAGAAACGTTAGTAGAGTCTGAGCAATTACCTGTAGTAATGTCCATAAATAGTGAGGATTGGTTAGCCACTTTGCAACTAGGTGATTCGGAATTGCGTAGAATCCATGATACGTTAGTTAGTGACCTGGATGCAGAAGGCTTAAAGTATATGAGGGACAACTATTGTGTTAAGGATAATAAATTATTCCGTTATTTGGATGGGGATAAAACCCAGTTACGATGGGTGGTACCCAAGGGAGCAAGGTGGCAGATATTACGTAAGAATCATGATGAAATAGGACATTTTGGAGTTGAAAAGACCCTGGAGCGAATTAAAAGTACTTACTGGTTTCCGAAAATGTCCCGTTTTGTCAAGAAATACGTCCAGGCATGCATCGAGTGCGCCTATTCCAAAAAGAGTAGCACAAATGAGGGTCACCTACATCCGAAAACAAAAGTAGAGGTACCCTTTCATACTCTTCACATCGACCACTTGGGTCCATTTGTTCGGTCAAAACGAGGTAATTGCTATGTTCTTGTTATAGTAGACGCTTTTACGAAATTTGTTTTTATTAAACCGGTTAGAAGCACTAAGTCACTAATTTCGATACGAACTCTAGAAGAAATATTTTATACTTTCCGTAATCCAGATCGCATTATAAGCGATCGTGGAACATCATTTACGTCACATGCGTTTAAACGTTTTTGCTTAGACAAGGGTATCACACATGTACTAAATGCGGTAGCTAGCCCAAGATCAAACGGGCAAGTTGAAAGGTACAATCGCACAATTCTTAGTGCACTAACAGCCCAGAATCTTAATGATAATGAAAAGGATTGGGATAACAAAGTAGGAGCTATTCAATGGGGTTTAAACAATACTCTCCAAAAGACGACCGGTAAGACACCTTCGGAGGTTATGTTCGGGTTTGGTATGAAGTCTGAAATAGACCCTAGGTTAAATGAAATAGTAACAGAAACTCGAGATGAATCAAATCTTACGTTAATTAGAGAATCGGCTAAGGACAATATTGACTTAGAGCAGAACAAACAGAAACTTAATAACAAGAACAAACGTCCTTTCCGCGTTTACAGTGAAGGAGATTTAGTTAAAATCAGCAAAACTAATTTTAACAACGATGGCAAAAGTAAAAAGCTTTTGCCATCTTATATAGGTCCATATAGAGTAGTAGATGTATTAGAGAATGACCGTTATAAAGTCGCAGCCATACCGGGCTTAACTAATAGTAAAAATAAACGTAAAACAACAATTGCTGCTGCTCGTATGTCACCTTGGGTTCATGTAGCTTCTTTAGAGTTAAATAATGATGATACTGATGATGATGCTGATAATGATACTAATGATGGCAATGATGATGATAGAGAAACCGATATTAATGATTAGATTTGTATTGTAATGTTTTGGCAATAATGTTTTATATGAATGTATCAAATGAGAGATGATTGTTACTTTGATTAAATAAGATATGAATACTATTACGATAGGAAACTGACGAGATAATGAATTTATTTAATTGGTTGTAAGAAATGAGGGTTTACACCAATTAGGTAAACCTAAAAATATATAATTAAGTCTTTGTAAGAATTGAGGGTTTGCAATGGCTTGATTATGTAATGAACTGAGAGGTAATGAATTTATTTAGTTGGTTGTAAGAAATGAGGGTTTACACCAATTAAGTAAACCTGGAAGTATATAATTAAGTCTTTGTAAGAATTGAGGGTTTGCAATGGCTTGATTATGTAATGAACTGATATGAGTATGAATCTATACTATTGGATGTGAGAATTGAGGGTTCACGCCACTAGAATAGAAAAGTGAAACCAAGTATTGCCAAGTTTTGTGAGAATTGAGGGTTCACAATAACTAGGTAAAATGCATATTGATGTATAATGATTTTGCTGTGAGAATTGAGGGTTCACAGTGCACTAGCTTCTGATGTTGTATAAGTGCTTTTGTAGATTGAAGGCTTACGTGAAATAAAGATATTTTTAGGATTTTTTGTACATGATTGTGATGTAATACTTACATTTATATATCTATTTTGATTGATGTAATTTTAAATGTTTTGCTAATACTGCTGTTATGAGAGTCAAACCAATAGAGCCAAGTGTTAGGTTGTTGTTTGAAATTGTGCATGGGGACATGCACATAGTCAGGATGGTCGAGTGTTAGGTTTAATTGAAAGCAAATAATTAGTTTATTTTACTGGCAACATTTTAAATATTAAACTAGTGCAGATCAATTTTATTGTAATGGCAACATTGAAAACTGTCATTAGAAAGAAGACGCGGCAACGCGTCCTCTTTGGTTATCGACCGTCAGAGGAGAAAGACGTGCTCTGCACCTAATTTATAGTGAGTGAAGACAAGTTGTGTGCTACTGTAATATTACAGGTAAATTAATAGTTAATTATGTTTGATTTATTGTAATTTATTGTAATTAGTGTTAAGGAAGGAATAAAGATGTGATTGTGTAACGTATATTATTTGAATTGAAAGCATAAAGAAATTAAAAGAGTTCGAAAAGTATCTTGGTGTTCTCCATTATAAATTCCGTTCCTCTATACCGATAGTTGCCGCTCCCATAAGTTGTCTTTAGTTTCTTGGTATCCTCAAATGCAATGTTTTAGATATTGGACATAATTAGTTATCATAATACGAAGTGTTGAAAGTATACCCTAACAGTATGTATGATTATAGGATTAGCAACATTTCTTAAGGTTTTAAAGATATAGATTAATTTCCGAACTCTGCCAGTAAGTGCATTTATATGAGATTTAAAATTTAGATTCTTGTCTATGACTATACCTAGGTATTTGATATGATCAGTAGAGGATATGGATAAACAGTGGCATGGAATTTGAGTTTGCAATTTGCATGTGTGAGCTTTTAGTGATATAGGCAAGTTAGGTTGGGTAGCAGAGCTGACGGAATAGGTAATGAACTTAGTTTTTGAGGTATTAAGTGTGAGTGTATGGGAAAAAAGCCAGTTTAGTAGAAATAGATAACACCTACATTAAAATTTTACAAAACATTTACAGGAACAGTACAGCGGCAATTAAAATTAATTCAATGACGGGACCATCATTCCGCATAGACAAAGGTGTTAAACAGGGAGATCCGCTGTCTCCAAAACTTTTTACAGCCATACTTGAAGAGGTTTTCCGGACACTGGCAGTAAGTTGGGCGAAAAAGGGCATTGTCGTTGGCCAAAAGATCTTGTCCAACCTTCGATTTGCTGACGACGTCGTGCTATTTTCATCTTCAGCCGTAGAGTTAACACAAATGCTTGAAGACCTAAGCAAGGCAAGCCTCGCGGTCGGACTTCGAATGAACATGTCAAAGACTAAGGTGATGACAAACAGTATACACCACAAAATCACATTAGAGGGTGCAGAGGTTGCATACGTTGATGAGTATCTCTACCTAGGCCAAATAGTCTCCTTCCAGGCAAGACAAGATAAAGAAGTGGCAAGACGCACTGAAAATGCCTGGAAGAGCTATTGGTCTATGAAAGACCTTATGAAGGGTGAACTTCCCTTATCCCTTAAAAAGAGACTCATTGACGTTTGCATTCTCCCTGTTCTCACATATGGTGCTCAGACATGGTCATTGACTGGTCAACAGAGGTCTGCACTCGCGGTTTGCTAAAGAAATATGGAACGGAGTATCCTCAATATTAAAATAACAGACAAAATAAGAAACACCATAATCCGTTCCAAAACTAAAATTACCGATGTCACACAAAAAGCTGCTGCGTTGAAGTGGAAATGGGCTGGACATGTTTGTCGTATGCCAATACAACAATAGGCTAAAATTACCACCGAATGGTTCCCAACACACATTAGGCGTCAGCGAGGCAGACCCAGGCGGAGGTGGCGGGATGACCTATGTTCATTTTTGCCGAACTGGTCAGCCGCGGCTCTTGAGAGAGATAAATGGAGGGAGAGTGGGGAGGCCTTTGCCCAGCAGTGGGACATTTTCAGATTTAAGTGTAAAACACTGCGGAGAATTAAAAAAGAAGGTGCTATTAACCAAGGTGAGTGGAACACACCAGGGAAAAAGCGTCCACGACAGCCAACTGTAGCCAACCTGGATAGTTTTGATTTATCAGCCATACGCAATAAAATTAATGAATTTCACTGTATGAAAAGGCAAGTTCCAACTCTACGAAGTTTTCTTGCAGATTTAAGAGAGTCTATTGGATTTACTGGATGTCATGTGAAGTAGTACGGTATTCACAGCAGCAGCAGTAAAGCGATAGGCGAAGAAATAAAATGCCGGGCGTAGTAACAGCGTTATATTGCGGTAACAAGATACAAAAGCGTATTAACTTATTTACGAAAATGCACAGCTATTTATACTAAAATAAATACTACAAAAAACGACTCCCGCTTGACGCATCTTGCGTAGGGGGTGACGCCCTCTCAGCACTGAAGACAATAGACGTGTGCGCAGCCATCTTGCCTCGTTAGCGCTTGAACAAAAGATGCGCAGGCGCCATGTCTTAGGAGGCGGGGCTAAGTTCACCTGCCGACCCGAAGTGGGCGGAGCCTCTGGAACCTGTTTTGCACACGGCTCGCTCTGACGTCAAATGGCGTGATCCTGTGCTGCGTTTAATCGTGCCAGTGCACTCGCTACACATGAAACATTTAGACAATTATTACTCAAAAATGGATTTGAATTAAAAAAAAATAAAAACGAGAGATCTCTTCTTCTTGAAAAGTATGAACTAGCTGCATGGCGACATAGGTATCTCAGAGCTATTGATGAAAAGCGGAAACCTATGTCCACCAAAATTATAAAGTTAAAAAATCATGGCAAGGGCCATCAACAAGCGGTGTAATTGATAAAATATCATCAGGCAAAAGACATATTGCTATTCATGCTGGATCCGAAAAAGGTTTTGTCCCCAATGCTTTATTAGTATAAACTAATATAATTTATTAGTATAAGCTAAATAAAAAATCGCAGATTAATTTTATGAAATGGTTACGTGAAAAATTAATACCTAATTTAAGTCAGCCCAGTGTCATTGTTATGGACAACGATAGCTACCATGTAACACAAATAAATAAGCCACCATCTATGAATGATTTAAAGGCTGACATTCAGAAATGGCTAACTGAAAATGGAATCCATTATGAAGAATTTTTCACAAAGGCTGAGCTTATGTGCCTTGTGAATGAAAATAAAACAACTCCAATATATGAAGCTGAAGAAAGAATGTTTGAAACAACATGGCCATGAAGTTTTGAAACTTCCACCATATCATTGAGACCTGAACGCTATTGAACTCATATGGCGTTTGGCTAAAAGAAAAATAGCCAGCAAAAATTTAGGGATTCCAGGTAATGAAATGGAGAACCTTATAAAAGAATGTTTTAATAGTGTCACAGCCAATGATTGGAAAAAATGCACAGATCACACTATTAGTGTCGAAAACAAATATAAAGTAAGAGACAGGATATCCAAAACTGAGTTGGAACCTTTCATCATTTCTGTGCGTAATGATGATACTGACAGTGATTTCTCATATGAAGGCATTGAATTTCTTGTTTCTGATTTTAGTTCTGATTGTGACAAATAAATACTTACATTGAAATGCTTTTTTTTTTATTTACCTATTTCAATTTTTTTTTTTATCAAAAATTCAAGTATCAATAAGTTTTCAGCGTGCTATATCAGTGTTGACACCTGAAAGATTTTTGAATTTGCCGCCTTTTTCATGGTGTAGTGTATAAGTATGTATACAATGTACCCATTTTAGTTAAGTCATGTGATCGATGTAAGCACTATATATTGAATGTTTATCGGTAATAAAAGGCAGTATCATTTCATGCAAGCTTGGGTTTCATTATAATAATTATCCTAACCTTACATGGCGACCCTGCCAGAGCGGGCTGCCTAGCGCGGGTGCAATTGATACCATGACTCTATACCTAAGGCAAGTGAATTATAAACTTTCAATATACGACGTACAAAATGAAGAATTATAAGAGGCTAGACTGTGAACTGTCAGGTTCGGTTGGACAATACCTGCGGTTAGTTTTTGGAAAAATCAAAGATGGGTACCACTCAGAGTAACACGAAGGAAGAGGTGGTGATCGCTCAAGCTGCAGCCGGTAATGGCAAAAATTCTGCTAACACGGAGTTGCTGTATCATGCAAGTACCACCAACATAATACTACTCATTATTGCACTGTTTCTTGGTATTGGAGGCATTATTCTGGTGTATAAAATGTACAGGAGATGTCACGGAAAATTGGTGGAGAAACATGTAAATGACCTTGTCTTGAGAAGATATGCGAATATACTTCGTGGTCAGCGTAAAGGGACGCAGCCGGGAGAAACTGTGTAAACACGTTATCAAAAGTGCATAGTGCAGTGAAAGTGCGGTTCCTAATATCGTAATATATTAAAAGTGTGTAATCGTAAATCATAGTACCGCGGTAGTGAAGTAACCACGTCAAATGAACTTTAGACTTTAAGTGTAATATTACGGTGACAGTATCGGTACGTAGATATGCAGCAATATTGGTATGTATTATTAAATAACTTGTAGGTGTGTATGTAAGATTATATCAAATGGTAATGTAATGTTTATTATATGGCAGACTTCATTGAGGAATTGCATAGAGATTTATTGAAAATACGAACATATTTAATGAAAATTGGCCCTGCTAGGAGGCTTAGCAATGTATGTTGTAAAAAGCTAGATGAGGCTAATATTTTGTATGAACAATGCAATGATTATATAGAAGAAATAAAAAGGATTAAGCAATTTAAAAGTGTATCAGAAATTAAAAATATTGATGAATGTGCTATTAAGTTTCATAAATTGTACTTAGAAGTTACTAATTTGTGTAAAAGTGAGCCAATTATCTCTGTCACGATGTCCAAGTTTGATTTAAAAATAGCGCTTAACTTATTACCAGTAATGAATGACACTGAATTAGTTACAAAACAATTGATAGATGGTATAGAATATTATGATTCTATTTTAGAGGATGCGTCCAAGAAGGAGTTAATGGAGTTTGTTCTAAAAAGTCGATTATCACAGTTTGCTAAATTAAGACTTGTTAGAAAATATAGTAGCGTTTCCGAATTATTAAAGGATATGAAGATACATTTATTACCTAAAAAATCATTCACGGCTATATCCAGTAAATTACAGTCTATTAAGCAAAATGAAAAAACTATAACTGACTACGGCCAAGAACTATCGAGCTTATTCGTAGACCTCACGATTTCGCAATCCGAGGGACACGAGGAGAGCTATGATTCATTGAAACGCGTAAACGAGAAGCTTGCAATAAAACGCTTTGCCGACGGGTTGCGAAACCGTAGGTTAAGCACTATTATAGCTGCAAGAAATTATGACTCACTAAATGATGCCATTCAGGCTGCGATAGATGAAGAATCTTCATCATCAGATTACCCTTCATCGAATATTATGTCAATAAGAAGGTCAAATAGACAGAATTATAATTATAATTTTGGGAACAACCATAGAGATCACCATTCAGCTACGAGAGGTAGGTATTATTATAATAGCAGCTAGCAGCGCGGAAGTAACAGACGAGGAGTTGGAGGATACAATCCCCAGCGAGGAGCTGTACGAGGCTGGCGCGGACCCTTCCGAGGGAATTCTTCAAGACGTGGAGAGCGAGGTCAGTCTAATAATAATAATCATACTAATAGACGTTTTCAGAACAAACAGGTGATGACTACGAATAAAGATGATGACGAAGATCAAGAAAATGTTTTACAATTTTTTCGAGACTAAAAGCAAATATATTTTTTCCTATGATAATTCATTAGTCGCTAGCTTATCCTTAAATGGTTTAGAATATTCATGGTTAATTGACACTGGAGCATCGATTTCAGCCGTTGACTATACTTAGTAGGATTATAAAACAAAACATTCAGATACACAAATGGAGAACCTCAATAAATGGTATTGGGGGCAAAGTCGAAGCAATTGGATTCGTTTATTTACAGTTAGAGACACAGGGACACTATTTTAGTCACAAGTTTTATGTTTTCAATTCCTTACCATGTAAGGCAGATGGCATAATTGGGTGTGACTTTTTAAACAAGTTTAGATCTAGCATCAATTTGGAACATACACATTTATATTTAAACACCTCATCAAATGTTAGAATACTTTTAAATTTGAGTGGTCAAGAAAACCAAGCTTTTCATATACCTACCGTCGAGGTCGGAATCGATACATTATATAGAAACAAATGTAAATGATGAGTGTGTGGTCTGTGCGACAGAGCTATGCGAAGGTATCTTTATGGCTAGTAGTATAGGGTCACCGATTGAAGGAAAGATACCAATTAAAATATTAAACACAACTGAAAATTCTATAACATTGAACGAAATTAAGCCAACTATACACAAGTTAAGTGAATATAATATGTGTACCTTTGATAGTTGTTTACGTAACGCGGAACGTGTAAAGTCTTTGTTATCTCAGCTAAACATGAAACATTTAAATTCCGAAGAACAAATTTCCATTCAAAAATTGTGTGCTAAATATGCGGATATTTTTTTATTTACCAGGCGACACCTTAACCACTACACCTATATGGGTCAAAATCAAAATAATTGCTAATTTCAGAAAATTTACTTGTCCATCATCTTTCCTTAATTTCTACTAAAAAACTGTCAAGGCAATATTAATAAAATACTGATATTACAAAAAAGCCCTTCTTTATATTGTATTATAAATGTAATTGTTGGAAGTTGATACCTCGGTTTTTAAATATTGCGGCATTTTTAATGGCATGTCTTCTGGTCTTCCTACAAAAAACGTGTGTCCAACTTCCAGCACTGATATTTTAAACTTTAAAAAACATTAAAAATATTATATTTTTTAGTAAACAAAATTGGCTACCCTCTCAAATAACACTGTAAAATGTACGTAGAATCCTTGAAAATTCATTTGAAATATAAATTATAGTTTTAAATAAAAAATAAAACTCGTCTCAAAATTTCTTCATCGATGTTATTTCATTTATGTAACGCATTATTTAGTCGTGAAAATGGTATTTTGTAAAACTTTAATACTGGCAACATTAGCTGTCACTGTCCGAACCTCAGGCGACCAATCATAGGGCATCAGCCATTTTGTTCTCGGCAAAAAAGTTGAGTGTATGGTGTGCGTCGAAAAAAAAACAAAAACGGGTTTATCTTTGGTAAATTGAAAAAATACGTTAGGTAAGTAACTTTAAACTATTTCTTATTGTCAGGAAACTATTATGTTAGTGCTATTCTGTCGCTAATTAGCTGCAACGATCGAGTTAATAATGTTCTGTGAATTGCGGTTAGTCTGTAGGAAAACATGCTTATTTCTTCCTTTATGTAACATTTATATAACATTTTTTATGTTACGTTACATAAAATTTGATTAAGGCGTGTCCACAGCATGCTTTTAAAATATTAAACAAATAGTGTATTATATATTTATTTTTATTTATTGTCGTAGCAGGCCTCCGTCACTTGCTCAAGGTTGCGCGATAGCTACCTACAGCTCAGCCGTGAGTTCGAACCCCCAAGTCACGGTAATATTATCATACAGTAGTGTAACTCGGCCGCATGATAGAAATAAATGCCTACAGCCGCGCGGTACGTAAACATGCGTTAGGGCTGCCCGTCTCCAACATTTTAATTACATTTGCCTACTTTCTGTTTCTATTTAGTTTTGTGATTGTAAATATCCTTTTTATATAAATAAATTCAATACTTGTATATTGTATAGGAAGTGTTCAATAAAAATGCGTGTTGTTTTTTTATTGGTAGATTAAATTAAAAAAACATGTTTTTGTTTGAAAAACCAATCGGGCTCATAAATTTGCGACCGAAAAATATTTGCGCCTCGACTGAGTCGTACGAAATGCTTTATTGTTAAATTTTAAAGTATAATAAATCCGCATTCATAAAGCTTAATTAAAAATGCGTTATTGACAAATTCATACAACCAAAAACAGCACAATATTTCCTACTCGTCATATTAACTGATTTTTAGAGAAAAAGTCGCGCGGTTATTGTTAAAAAAAAACACACCGTCCGTTCGACACTGCGGTACAGCCGTGACTGTCTGCGACCCGAGCGCACCCCGAGATCGAGCGCGTAGGTATAGCTCGCGTTTCGTCCGTTTGATATATACGTTTGATATATACTTGACTGAACATAATAATGTGTAGGAATCAGTAACACTGGATATATTCATTCAATTCGCAAGCGGTTCGCATTGATACTCCTTCTATACAGGGTGCTAAGAAAACCCTGTCCGATCTGTTAAATTGTTGTTAGGTATCGAAAACTGATACCATTAAGAGCGTAGACGGGCTGCATTTTTTCCATACAAACGTATTCCTCTATTCTCTTCCTGAAAAATGCCTCTAGAGTAATCGTTTTTATTTCTAAAAATGTAGGCCTACTAAAGGCATGTCCCTATCATTTTTTTTTTCAAAATCTGGGGGCACGGCAGTGCCCCAGCCAAGTCTCGAGCAAAACGGGCACGGCCGTACCATTCTTTTCTCGAAGCGTTTCGCGGCTATTTCACCCCCCCTGTATCATCGATACGGACAAAGCTAGGGGTTTAGGTTTTCGATGACCTAGAGTAAGTATTAAAACAAGCTCAGCCTCAAAATTACATGACATTTGAACCAATAGTTTACGAGTTATGAGCGATCAAAGTTACACCATTTTGTCACTCACTGACTCACTCACTGACCGATCATCAAAAATCTAAGGTACTTCTAGCAAACTTAGAACCTTCAAATTTGGCACCAAGATAGGTTTTTAGCTACATGTAAAGGGAAAATTATAAAAACGGTAATAAATTATATACCTTAGTAAATAATATGAAACAAATTTATATTTGCGGTTTTACAAGAACATGGTATATGAATTTTGACTGCATTGTTAACTTTGTTCTTTGTTTATGTACAAAAAGCAAATATTTTTTATAGCAATTTTGTTTATTTATAAAAAGAAAAGAAAGAGACCTACAAAAAATAAATGAGATCCCACCAAAAACATTCAATGTAAAAAAAAGCCAAGTCTCTCTATGCAATTCTTCCATCGTAAAAAGTTTTGAGATCGCATAGGAGCCAAGTCCTGTTCAACTTAATTTGTAATAATAAATCAATATTTTGTGACTATATCAATAGTTTTGTTTACATTACAATAATAGTGACTTGGCCATGAGCACAATAAGATACAAATATAAAGCGGCATATTTGGAGGAGTTGCAAGTAAATAATAAATAATATCAGGACACCTTAACCGACAGTCGGTATCATCCAAGATCAGTGAACTGCACATACACTATGGCGCATGTTTAGTCCATAGTGATCTCAAATTCCAATCAGTTACAAAATCATGTCCATAATATATATAATATATAAATTCAACGGTATTTGCACGTAATTACAAGGAGCAAACGACCTTTAACTTGTGCTCATGGCTAAGTCACTGTTATTGTAATGTAAACAAAACTTTTGATATAGTCACAAAATATTGATTTATTATTACAAATTAAGTTGAACAGGACTTGGCTCCTATGCGATCTCAAAACTTTTTACGATGGAAGAATTGCATAGAGAGACTTGGCTTTTTTTTACATTGAATGTTTTTGGTGGGTATCTATTACAAACATAAATATGAGGTTCCGAATACCCAAAAAAATACCCTGTTTTTACACGACTGCCCAAAAAGGAGTGTTATGTTTTCAGGGTTCATGTATGTACCTATGTATGTATGTATGTTTGTGACTTTCTTTATTCCAACATAACTTCTAAAAGGCTTGACCGATTTCAATGTTTGTGGTATCATTAGAAGCTTTGAGTTATCCCGAGTGACATAGGCTATGTGGACATTAAAAATGGTCAAGTATGAGTCGAAATCGCCTGTAAAGGGTTCCGAACGATTTTTTTTTGTGTTGTGTCATGTTTGTGTTGTTCACTAAAAGGTATTAAATAAAAAAAAAAAAAAAAAAAAAAAAAAAAAAAAAACGCCTGCCATGTCAAAAAAATATTAAAAAAGTGAACTAAAAAATTAAAAACAAGTCAAATATTTGTAATTAACCGATCATTTAATTGCAGTCGGGGGACCTGTAATGAATTGTTGCGTGTCTTTTATTTTTTTTTATTATATTTTTTTTACCAACTAAGATACTCGTCAAGACGAATCAATTGATTCGAAACACGAAGGGGTTGCGTCGTTTAATTACGAAGTTCCTATGGCCACCTTACAGCTCCATCATCGGATCAGCTCTATCAGCTCTATGTCATACTAATATTGCACTGTCATCCGATTTATACATGCATGCAAAATTTAAGCTCTATCAGTTGAAGATGACTCCAACAAAATTTGATTTGGTTCAAAATTAAGTAGCAAGATTACACCCGGACAAACATACGTACTACATTGCAAGTTGAATAATAAGAAAATGGTAGAGACCTTCTAATAAAATCTATAAATAATAATAATAATCTTTATTTCAGACTGTCCATTAAAACTTGTAACAAATAACACTAAATACTCCTTTGTTCAATCGATTTACATCTATCGAGGTGTCTTGTCCCTAACATTTTTGCAATATGACATAACCTTTTACGTGTCTTGGTTAATATTCTGACACATTTCAGTGAAAATTATTTCAGTTTTAAGATGATTTTATAGAACAAATTGAATCATTTCAAATTTGAATAAAGTATATATGTAAATTATAAGTGTAAAAAAAAATGTAATGCTAAATATCAATACTTTTTCGTGTGCCAATATAAATCATCCGTTACGACGACGCTACAAAGTTAAGTCGTCACTTTCACTGACACCTATCATTTTCCTCAAGCTAGGTTTAACCGATCAGGGGGATGACACTCCGTACGTTTTGACGTAAGCGACGTACATGGTGTCATAACTTCAAACAACCTGATAGAATCTTCAAAAGTTTGTTGCACTTAACACTAGATGGTGCTATTTAAACATTTTAATAAAAATATTTTTATTACACTGGTATTACTGGCTTGTTTTTTTGATATGGCTACAACACAACATCGTTGTCATCTGTTTATTTCATTTCACGCAGACACTGGTATATACATTCTCTAAATCAAAAAAAAAAAAAACATAAAATTATCAGACAAAAAGAAATAATTTTATATTTCGTAGTTTATTTACTAAAAAATATAATAATAATAACTAACAATTGAGTAGAAAATTGAGGAAGATGAGCGTGTTTTTTTTATCATCTAGAAAAATCAAACTAAAAATTAAAAAAACAATGGTGAAAAAATTTTAGCGATATCTCAAAAACTCTATTTTTTACGAATTTTTAAAGTCGGGCATTCTTAAATTTAGTTTTGGTTCGCCCGATCAACGCGTGACGTCACAACGCCCGTCCTCCGCTCCCGTACATACGATCTCGTGCAGTATTTTTATGTTACTCGCATATTTTTCTAGATTTTGCTAAATATGGAAAAAAGAGTAGCGTAAAGTTACTGAATAGGTTTCTTTGTACTAATACAACAGTTAGCACGCCAAAAAATATATCTTTACAAGCTTTTATTTAACATTCAATGTATACGTTTGTACCTACAGCTACGAGTGGAATCTTGCAACTTAATTTTGAAACAGATATCTTTAACTGATTGAGCTGAAATTTTGTATATCTGTTAAGTTTGGATGACAATATAATTTTATAGTACTTTCGAGCTGATCTGATGATGGCGCCAGAAGGTGGCCCGAGGAACTCTCTAACTAAATGACGTAATCGCATCGCGTTTGGGCTTGTTTGATAAGTCTACACTATTGCTGTGAGCTTAGTTAAATTTGAAGCTTGTGTTTAAAATTAATTTATATTAGAAACTGAAAACTGATTTGTGCCCGAAATGACAAAAAAAAGTATGCGCTCGTGTATTATATTGTCGTAAATTAATGAAAAGGAAGAACAAGTCGTCATTCTTGAAAAGATCGTTTCAATGTGAAAAATAATGCTAAAACTTTATTTCTATCCATAGCGGCCCGTCCCGGCTTCGCACGAGTATTTAACAAACATTTTAAAATATATTAATTTTAATAAACACTCACACAAACACGTTTTTGAATGGGGTACAAAAAAAGAGTAGGTACATTAAATTTCATTATAAAGAAAATTGGATTGTTATTTCTTTTTTTATTATTGTTTATGAATCTTTCTATTACATTTTATATTTTATTTTAGTTTACTCCCCTCCCGTACTCCAGTGACGTCTACATCGCATAGTTAGCCGAGCGGAGAGAGCGGCCACCATTAACCAAGCGACTTTTTTCTAATATTTACACTTTTGAACTCGTGTTATCTTTCGAATGTAATGTCCAAATTGAAAAATTCAAGTTATATAATGGTATTATATAACTTGAATTAATATAATGTATTAATATAATAATAATATATAATATAATGTATTATATTACGAGCAGGACAGATAACAATAGCAGAAAAAAGGGGAGGCCTATACCCAGCAGTAGGTGATTCCGGGCTGATATGATGATGATGATATAATGGTATTAAAGCAGTCTTAAATATAAAGCAAATTATTTTGATAAGGATTACTACCAAGGTCAAACACAAGGTCGCCATTTCCAGCGACGTCATTGTATTTTTTTTTTAATGAAAGAACACTTGTTGCATTATTGGAGTTTTAGTAAGGATCCCTATTATTATTTTAATATAATATAGGCTACTTCACGCAACGATAGTGTAGCTAATCAACAATGAAAGATTTTTTTAAATAGGTATAATAATTTCGTAGCCTATTCAAAATGCAACCAAAGAAACAATCAATCAAATCTTGCCTCTTTCTTATATTATCATAGATATCTTAATATGAAATTACAAACACACTTTAGGTTAACAGCATTACACTAACTACAAATACGGTACATACTTACGTAAAAAAACATGTTTTAATTTTTTTGTTTGGCTCTGAAACGGCTGGACCGATTTTGACAGAACTTTCAGTCACAGATAGATAATGCAATAGGAAGTTTAAATTTTATTTATTTTAAAAGGGGATTTTGTGAAACATTGGGGCACATATACTACTGAATATTTAGCATTCCGCTGCTTTTCATGTTCTCGAACATGAGTGAAATGTTCAACATAGAAATCTACCTATCTATACTGATATTATAAAGCTAAAGAGTATGTTTGTTTGCTTGAACTTGCTAATCTTAGGAACTACTGATTCAGACTTTATAACACTACGCTGCACCCAATAGGGCGAAGCATCAATGGAAAATGTAACAAAAACGGAAAAATATCCCTATTTGTGAACTTCCGTTGCGTGTGCAGCGTAAACGGTTGAAGTTAGGCAAAATTCATGTATGACGAAATTGTTCCTCTTTAAAAGTTCTAAAAAAAAGTCAGCGACAACATATGGCTATCTTTCAAGATTTAATACTATAACCGCATTTTTATGGAAATCAACTTTGTTTTAAATTATGAATTATTTGCGAAGGCGTTTTGTCAAAATTATACTAATCCTTATCTAAATAAATGTCAAGTATTTAATTGTGAACAAAATTGTCTTTGACATTACTTGATTTCCATCAACATCTTAGGAGGTATCATAATTTTAAAATAACCACCGGCCGGCCCGAGCGCCCGTCGCCTGCGGTACTGCGGCGTGACGTCACGACAGGTTCTCGGCCGGCTCAAAAAGTTATCGGGGGATACGAAATTGAAAAATTTATAAAAAATTAACTACTGGAGATATCGACATAATTTTTTCGCAGTTATTTTTTTATTCACCTAAATTTTTTGATAAGCCAATAAAAATGCGTTTTTTTTTTATTTACATCTTCCTCATTAAGAAATGTGAAAAGGAAACACACTGGCAGAAGGTGGACATTAGAAGAAAAAATCATATAGCATTGAGGCTATATAAAAGATCTACTACCTGCTACTGACTCCTTCAAAGACTCTGGTGTCTTCCTGCACCAAGCACTTTAAAATCACTACTAAGCCAATTTAACCTAAATACAGGCATCAACAATACCATTTTCAATGGCTTAAAAAAATACTTTAAAAAACAAAATCCATCAGATGGAAATTGACGTTACAGCTGTTTTTTTACACATAATGAAATTTAAAAAAAATATACCATTGCTTTTTATGCTGTAGTCGAAAGTTCCGAAAATAACATTATTTCACCTTGTTTTCATTTTCGGGGGATATTTTGAAGCACAAATTAATGTAGGTATCACGTATTTTTTGATGTCATTGTTGTTCACGAGAAAATGCGACATGATGGCACAAAAAGGCGATGTATTCTGACTGCACGTGTTTTCTATTAGATTACTATCTGTAGGTTTTATTGTTTAAAAATAGAAGGGAATAGTGTTTTGTTTTTGTTTCTGACCTGGTCATAAAGTTGTGGACAAAAGTCATGCGATTTTACTATGTGTAGTAGTCACTAACCTATATTATAAAGTAGCTATGTATACTAAAGTAATGGACTATTTGTTTAGTTTATGTATCGGCTCATTAACCTCACTCGAACACGTCTTCACTCCTCGGCGGTGGGTAGCAGACTGCCTCCCCCACCCCGCACCCTGCGTGGAAGTGTAGGAACGAGACGACAGATGTTTGACAGTGTGTGTAGTTGTATGGTTGTGTGTGTGCGTCTGTTTGTATGTTCATTATGATCGTGTATGCTACATCCCTCCCTTACTTTTTATTTTTTTTTTATTTTTAATATGCTCATTTACGTATTTGTAATCAACTTTATTTATATATTTTCAAATCATTACTATCAGTTTTAATTCCTGTATATAATGTTAATTATTTGTATTTATGTAAATCATCAGTATCAATTTATGTTACTTCCTAAATCATCAGTATCAATTTATGTTACTTCCTTTCCCTCAAAAGAAAGAGTTTTTGTAGATTGGTCATCTTGCCCAGTGAGAGATTTTACCGTGGTAACACGGTGTTATAACTGCCAGCAGTATGGTCATGCAGCCAAGTCATGTCGGGAATCAACACACACCTTCAATAAAGGAATGTATGAAGAAGGCTGAGGCACCACAATGCGCCACTTGTCTGCATTTCAAGAAGCCGAGCAACCACAAAACCTACCGACTGCGCCAGTGACTTTATTATCCTAACCGAATGTTGGCTTGCCAAACAATACAACGTACCATTAATGCCGGGATATAGTATGTACAAGAGTATTTAATTACAATCAAACGATGGTGTGGTAGTATATGCAAGGAACCACTACGATATATCTGTTGAAGAACCAAACATACTCGATTGTAACAGTCTGTTAATTAAAAATGGAACAAATTTTTCGATCCTAGCATTATATAGACCCCCCTCTTTTAGAAATATATACAAGTTTGTGGACTCTCTGAATAATACCTTGCAAGAGTTATCATCCTATAAAAACATCGTTTTGATTAGAGATATTAATATCAACATTCTTACGATGTAGCTGCACAGGAATACCTTAACCTCTGCTCTTTTCATGGCATGTTCCCAGCGCATTCGCTACCAACACATCAAAGTGGTTCCTGCCTAGATCATATCATGCCGACAATAACCGATCACAATGCTATCCTACTAACCTTAAATTGCAAATTACCCAAACAAGATAATACTCGCACAATTTCTAAATTAAACACAAATAAACTTGAAGAAGATTTATACAACATTGACTTCGACCCCGTTTACAATAATGCTGACCCACACCCCACAGTTTTGTATGTTATACCTAATCGAAAATGTGCAACAGGCAATTCAGAAAAACACAACTAATATTCGGCTGAGTAATAAAAATTATAACATAAAACCTTGGATCACGCCAGGTCTCATTAATGTATGAGACATAGGGATACACTGCATATGAAAGCTAAGCGTCACCCAGATAATTCCATATTGCAATTATCGTACAAAAGATATCGAAACTTTTACAATAATCTTTTACGAGTAGCAATACATTATCATCATTTACGCTATTAGATACTGACGAAACAGAAGTGCAAAGCATAATCATGAGTTTAAAGGACGACTGTGCAGTCGGATGGGATAATATCCCAAACAAAATAATTAAACAGTTCAAACACATTTTAGGGCCTCCACTTACTTATACTTTCAAAATTGCCTATCCAAAGTCATTTTCCCCAAGTGTCTCAAAAAGCTGTTGTTGTTCCTGTTCATAAATCTGGCAGCAAAGATCAAGTGACAAACTATAGACCAATTTCCTTGTTGCCTTCTATGTCTTCTTCTTCTTCTATGGTTAAATATTTGGAGGATAAATTGATTCTTTCTAAAACTCAGTTTGGATTTAGACCTAAATTATCAACTGCCGACGCCGTACATCATCTGACTGACTATCTAGCACAAGAACTCGATAAAGGTGTTCGAATATGCTGTAGGAATATTCCTAGACCTCGCAAAAGCGTTCGACACAGTTTTTGTCCCTATTCTATTGCGTAAGCTTGAAGCTATAGTGATAAGAGGTAACCAGCTGAAACTTTTCACTAGCTACCTAGAAGACCGTACTTAATGCGTAAGAATTGGCAATATACACAGTACTTATCAGAAAAACACTTCGGAGTTCCTCAAGGAAGTATTTTAGCATCTACTCTGTTCTTAATTTACATTAGTGACCTATGTAAGCTTAACCTAGATCATCGCATAATCATATCATACGCTGACGATACTGCTCTACTATTTTCGGCTGATTTTGAGATTAATTAACCAATGTGTCTGCCCCAAGCTTAAAAGGACTAATAACCCAAAATACCTAGGTTGTATAATAGATGAAACTCTTTCCTTTAAACATCATATAGGAGCTCTTAATAATAGAATACGTAAATTGATATTTACTTTCAAAAGTTACGATTCATTGCAAATGAAAAATAATAATTAAACCTTAGAGAAATTATTAAAGCATAGAGGGAGCGTCAAATTTCACTATAGTTATACTCTTTTAACCTATGACACATTCATTGTGAAAAAGAAGGACAGATATATAGTTTTAAGGGTGCTTGCAGCAATACTGTCCACTTTTTTTGCCTCGGTAGTGATGTGCCGTATTTGGTAGAGGTATCGAAATAAATTTAGTTCTTGACAGAAAATATACTTCTATTGAATGTACGTTATTTTCATGTTACATCTTTATAAAACAACTACACTAAAATTAAATCTATAAATAAATAATACTAACACGCGTCAAAAAACTCATCATCATCCTTGTCAATGGCGGGAAACGTGCCTAGAAAGCTGGCAGCATTGCCACGTTGAATGGCTATGCCGATTCTTTGTGCAAGGAACAAACCAGCCCTCTGATCACGAGTAGAATCTACCAAAAGTTCATTAAAAAGATTTCGTGCACTAGGACCCCATGACCCGAGCGTTTCAAAGTTTCAAACCCAAACGGCTCGAAAATATAATAACCTATTAGGTTATTATACTTTCGCCGCTTAAGGGTCTCCGCAGCTCCAGCAGCAACGCCAGGAGAGGCCGCCGAACTTAGAACGTGGGATAGCGCAAGGGTGTCGAACTGTCGACGCACGTTGCGTCCCACACCAAATGCCTTTTTATAAAACATACATCACCAAGGCAATCAATATTTTAGTCCCAAATTTACGAATTATCAATAAAATTAAAACATCGTTTAAATTAAAACAAATACTTGATAGGTTGACTAAAAGATCTATTGCAACACAACTCCGCCAATCACAGTACTTGATATGAAATATTTGATAAATGAATGTCTAATCTTTATGTTGATCGGCCTTTAGAAACTGGGAGTAAAAGTAAAAACATAATATATAAATTATGTAAATTTTTAATAAATAAAAACAGTGAAAATACATTATTTTTATTATCTCTCTGTGCCCCGCGGTTTCACCCGCGTGAATACCTAAGTGTAGTTCCTGATGTCTTTGTAGTTATTCTGTTATTCGGGGCGGAGACGAAGACATTTTTTCGGCTATGCTTAGTCCAACAATTTCTGGCTCTTGAAAGCACTTTACAGTTTACACCAGTTCTTCTATCATTTTTGAAGCATACTGTAAAATAAAACGACATTTGCTACATTATAATGACATAAAGTTAATTCTCGTATCGAATAGTATCGATGAAAAATATCTACTTCACTATCATAACATAACCTCACAAATAAACAAATTACTTTTTTTAAGATTAATTCGCTTACACGATATTATTAGTAAAAAAGATAGTCTGAAAGTATCATTATCAATCTAATGTGTACCTATGTTATAAGTGATCGCATACAAAAATTACGCATGATTTTATTAGAAAATTGCAAAAAAACACTTACCGTTGAACGCTTACATATTCATTGATATCTTTCCGTAATGAATGTGATTTACACGATAAAACAAAACGAGCCATATTAAACGCTTATTTATCTGTCCTTTGCACCTTTTGTACACAATCAAGTTGCTTATATTACGCAAAAAATAATATTATTTGTAAAATAAACAATGACCAGCAACGACTGACATTCACAACGTATGATACGACTAAATCAAATGCTTTGTACAGTTTACCGTGTAGAAAAGGTTCTACTAAGCAACTATGTGCTCTTTTAATTGGTAGTGTAGTAAGAGACCAAATATGACCGTTTGACAATTGCGGAGTGTCCATTTAGCTTTAAGCATATATGAGTCCATATATGTTTGTCTCTTTTATATATATAATCTGCACCATAAGAGAGAGGAGCTTGGATTCATCGTAATTTGTGTCTATTTTGTTCGCTCCCTCTATGCTTTAGTAATTTCTCTAAGAATTAAACAAGTTTACTTTGCCTTATGTCAATCTATATTAACTTACTGTATTGCCGCATGGGGTGGAGCGGGCAAAACACTACTACTAACCATCAAGCGTGCCCAGAGTATGTGTGTATTCTCAAAGTATGTACTTTCCGCTCTTTCCTTTTCCCCACTAACCTCCTCTATGAATCGTGTAAAGTCCTAACAGTCCGACAGTTGTTCATAATGGGCATAGTATTAAAACAGCATGCAGCCCTTCCTTTCAGCACTGAATTTACTCATAAAAGACGGAAAAATTTAGTTTGCCCCAAAATAAGAACACAGCATGCTTTTACGACTAAATTTTATGTGTTTCTAGGACCGCTTCTTTATAATAGATTAAATGCGATATAAAGCATATATTCCTCAAGTATACCCTCCAAAGCATGTCCTGTATCTCTATTATGGATTCATTTATACTATTTATCTAACAATTATATTGTAATAAAAAGGTTTCTGTTTATTTTAGATTTAGCTAGCACTGAACGCCTGAAACACAGGATTACCTAGTTCAGGCACACATGTAACGTAGGCTGTATGTATTAAGATTTCATGTACCTTAGTATTAATTGTAACATTTTAATTTGAATAAAAAGTTATTATTATATTATTCCCGCTGCTTCCAAGTAAATGTACAACCCGCGTTTCCATCGCTCTCATCGGACCGCAACTGATCCTATATCACCTTCGCATTCGAATTTGTCGAGTGTGAATACCGCCTGAGTCATTGTGGTTTACCTGTAGGCAATGGGATATAGCGTTACGCAATTTAATGCATTTCGTAAATTCCCGTGATAATTACTAGCTCCATGGCCCGCAATTTAATGCTTAATTCCTTGCCTCGCAATTTAATGCTTAACTCCTTACATCGCAATTTAATGCTTAACTCCTTACATCGCAATTTAATGCTTAACTCCTTACATCGCAATTAATGCTCTCCTTACATCGCAATTCAATGCGTTACCACAGATTACTAAATAGTTACTACGTAACAGATACTTCACTCAGTAGAAAATTTCCAATACCTACTGCTATAAGAGCCTACTCCGTCGCGTTAGCAACCGCTGCATGCGAAAATGTGCCTAAATGCCAAAGCGTACAGTTGTGATTGCTTTGCACCGCGCGATCCCACAGCAATCGCAGGGCTGCCGCTTCGATAAAATTAAATTTACATAACTTTTTGTGTCATGTTTTTGAGAACTGTGAATATGTTCTGACAAGGTATGTGGCAGAATAAAATTGAATCGTTTCTAAAATATTTTTTTTATAAATTGGTTCTGACCGTGCATCACTGTGTAGGTAAAATAAAAAAATCTTTAAAAGTTAGGTACATGTGTTTTATTTTTATATATTTTTGTATATATTTCTTACCCTTTCTAAATTCTCGGTTATTAAATTTTAGTGTAGAAAAAATCCTGAATCTTATAAAAAGTTTTATGAGATAAATTTATGAGATACCTATTGTTTTGGAAAACAAGGGCAGAGAGAATCAAAATGTATGTCATTTAAAATTTCATAAAGAGTACTACCCGGCCTTTGTTTCATATTTTTTTCAAAATAATGAATAAACATAGGCTCAAGTTTTCTTACATAATTATGAACAAATATAAATATATTACAATTTTATTACCAACGTGCGTGCGCTTCGCTTGCGAAAACCTCACTGAATTTGGTCCGCAAACGGCCCGAGACCGCTCGGCCGAGCGGTAGGTAATTATAGCGCGCAAGTACATGGAGTGACGGAGGCCTGGCGTTACTATTGATACTATTAACGCAATCAAATGCATGGTCTTATGATGTCATCGCAATTCAATGCCATGTTACAAGCTGTTTTTTTTTTTTTTTTTTTTTTTTTTTTTTTTTTTTTTTTTTTTTTTTTTTTTTTTTTTTTTTTTTGCGACAGCAACTTCAGCCATATAAGCATCTATACAGATACGCGTGGAAGCAAAACAGCAATATACGTGTGTATGCAGTTTTTTATGTTTTACCAATAAAATCATTAACTAACTAACATTGTCTGTCACTCTAAGATTTCACAAAACATCCCTGTGTACTTGTGTTATGTCTGGTCGAAGGATACATTGGGAAAAGGTTCGCTGCCATAAATCAATTGGTAGTAGGTCTTATGGTTTTGTGTGTATACGTCTATTTATATATTTTTTTATTATATACCTACAATTATAACTATTTATATAAAAAATATATATACTATAACGGTTAATACTTTATTAATGAAATTAAACTTAAAATATTTACAATATTATAAAAACTAAGCCTACACAAGAACTAATTACACTCGAGACCTATAAGCCTTATGACTATTATGTTTTTTTTTTTTATTTTGTGTAATCCTTTTATTTTATTTTTTTTTCTACGAGTTGGTTAGATTAGTATAGTAATTTAATATAACGGATGAGCATAATATTACTATTACTATTATATGTTTTTTTTTTAATATTTCTGTAATTAAATTCATAACGAAACTGTCAGCGTAACGAAAGAGCCTGGAACTCACGACACATGGAATCCTAGTGTGAGTTTCAGGGATCAAACCATTGTATGTAATTTTTAAACAATAAATTATTCTATTCTATTCTATTCTTAACATTAATAATCCCTACGCAACAGTAGCAGCTGTGCGTTATTTGCCGGCCATAATCCCTTTGGTTAACTAGGCAAGTTATACTTATATTATAAGCTTATTGTTATTACGCTTCGGATATACACGGTTATCGAGGTACTTACATAATTAAATATGGTTCAGTATCTTCTATTTTTGTAAGTCATGTCTAGACAACCTTGCACATATAATAACATATCCCTTAAATCACTGGAACATTATGTACAAATCCAAATGTGTACCTACCCGAGTTTAACGCGCAACCGGTTTGACCCAAGCAGTTGGTAACCAAAACAAGGGCAACAATGGATAATTATTTCGTAAAATGGTGGGTAAGTAAAGTAATGCAAAATAAAATTGTTTGTTATGTTCTTTATTGCAATTAAAAGTATATACCTACAGTGGAACAAAGAAAAATAGCTTAACCATTTCCCTGTCCCGTGAGTCACATATGAACATTTCCTTTGTTTTTAACTATTGTGTCTACTGGCGGGACAGTTAAGTTGGTAAAACGTTTTTTTTTTCCTTGAAACTACGATACAATAATAAAAGGTAGGTTCATAAAATATTAACTATCCGAGCATTTGTTTGATTCTACTTTATTGGCAGTTGAAATAAATAAAAATTGCTAGGGATCTAAAAAAGTCTTAACATTGAAAGAATATGTTTATTTATGAAACCAAACGACTTACTTTTTCCTTTTTATTTAAATAGGTCAAATAAATTACTTACAGTTCTCCGTCGTCGCCACAATGTAGTAGTCACTAACCTATATTATAAAGTAGCTATGTATACTAAAGTAATGGACTATTTGTTTAGTTTATGTATCGGCTCATTAACCTCACTCGAACACGTCTTCACTCTGCGGCGGTGGGTAGCAGACTGCCTCCCCCACCCCGCACCCTGCGTGGGAGTGTAGGAACGAGACGACAGATGTTTGACAGTGTGTGTAGTTGTATGGTTGTGTGTGTGCGTCTGTTTGTATGTTCATTATGATCGTGTATGCTACACTATGCATATGTAACTTTGGAATTACGGCTTTTAATGGGTATTTTTTTGTTTAATTTTGCTCATAACATTCAAAGTGCAGCAGCGAATTGGTTTATTTACATGTTTACGTGATGTTGCGCTCTAAAGGGGCAATTACACGACACAATTTTCAGTCTAGACTAGCTAGCCTGGCTGACAGACTAGCTAGCACGCTCGTTATTACACCGGACTTAATATCGCATGCTACTCGATCACAAGTGCCCAGTTTTTAGTGTTGGTCGTCAGGGGAACAAGGTGGACGATGTCGATATCGATATTTTTAGTAATGCGTTTAATAAGTTTTTTTTTTTTTTAATTTAGGTTTACCAACATTTCTACACATACTTAACGTATAAACAAAGATTTTCGTTTTAAGTAATGTTATGTTGTATTCGCATTATGAAAAAGTTTAGTAGTTTTGAAACAATTTACTGCACATGTTTTACGTAAAGATTACAACCCTAGGTGCATCCGTCGGACGGTCGGTAGAGGTCGAGTCGCATGATTACAAAATCAAAAAGTGCGGCAGCGCACTTGCTCGTCGCGAGAAAGTCTAGAGTCGAGACTTTCTGCGTGCTAGCTGCGTGGTGTAGGGTTACCACCTGCAATTTATTATATAGTAGGTATTGTACTACGTTCATCATAATACAGTAAATTGTATTATATATTATAGGAAAATAATATGATACGAAAATTTGGTACTACATTTCCAACGCTAAAACAACTGTAGCACTTTTTACCCGACTGCCAAGAAGGGTTATGTTTTTCGCGCGTATCTTGTATGTATGTATGTGTGTAATATTCTTTATTACCTCATATCTTCGAAACGGCCGAATGGATTTCGATAATTAGGGTATCGTTGGATTCGTATCGATTACCCAAGTGATAAGTGATATACCCATTCTTAGATATGTCACGTCAAACAAAAACCACTATGGCGGCCACGAGATGCCATAGACTGAGGTAAAAAAAAATAAAAAAAATATGTTTGCTACAATATGGGTATCAAATTAAAGGGCTTGTAACGAGGATTCCAAAATGGTATATCATTCACGTATAAAAAAAAATACAATGTGAAAAATTGTTCTTTATCCAAACTAAATACATACTCGAAAGCCGTACGCTAGGTGGATAGCCAGTTCCACCACCATGACGTATTATGATTTTAACTAAAAAGTGTTTTTATGCAGTCGGGTTTTTTTATTTTTTTAATTTATTAATTTTTTATTTACTTTCAAATATTTAAAGATATACTGGAATCTTTGAACTAAGGTAATAGATAAGACATTCATGGTAATATTTAGTTTCAATAAATTTCTTTCACTAACAAAATCATATGAAAGGTAAGCAAGGAGTAGGTATTTTAGTACCAAAAGAAAACTACTGAATAGTGATAAATGCTTTTCAATAAATAATAATAAATAAATAAATAAATGCGGACAACATCACATACATTGCTCTGAACCCAAAGTAAGTAGCTAAAGCACTTGTGTTATGGAATTCAGACACAACGAAGGTACCACAAACACCCAGACCCGAGGCAATGTAGAAAAGTTGGTTTCTACATTGACCCGACCGGGGATCGAACCCGGGACCTCAGAGCTAGCGACACCTTGAAACCGGTGCGTTCGCCACTCGACCACGGAGGCTTTTCAATAGCAGAGATCAATCGTAAAGTTAAAACGAAATAACTATTAGTACTATAAAAATAATAAGTTTCAAAAGTCACATCGCAAAATCCAAAATATGAAATAGAAAAGTAATCAAGATGTATTATATTTTTATCCTATTTTTAACAATTGCATGAAACAGTTTACTGCACATGTTTTATGTAAAAATTGCAACCCTAGGTGTATTCGTCGGGCGGTCGGTAGAGGTCAAATCGCTTGGCTTACAAGGTTAAACAGTGCGGCAGCGTGCTTAAGGGGCAATTACACGACACAATTTCCAGTCAAGACTAGCTAGCCTGGCTGACAGACTAACTAGCACGCTCGTTATTACACCGGACTAAAATCGCATGCTACTCAATCGCCAGTGTGAAGTTTTTGGTGTTGGTCGTCAGGGAAACAAGGTGGACGATGTCGATATCGATATTTTTAGTAATGCGCTAATAAGTTATTATTTTTTAATAAATTTAGGTTTACCAACATTTTAACACACACTTAACGTATAGACAAAGATTTAGTTTTAAGTAATGTTATGTTGTATTCGCAGTATAAAAAATATAATTATTTGTTTTATAAACATACCTACATAAAATTAAGTACAGAAAATAAAATCAAATAAAAGGTACACGAATAATAGATGTCTAGTCTAAAATCTACTGAATAGTTACAAATGTTTTTCAATAGTGGAGATGAATTGATAAGTTAAAAAAAATAACCATTAGAATTATAAAAATAATGAGTTTCGATGGTGCAATCAACGCAAAATCCTAAATAGTGTATATTATATTTCATCCTATTTTTCCACATGTGAATTATTTTAGCGGTTTTGAAACTGCACATATCTTACGTAAAGATTGCAACCCTAGGTGTATCCGTCGGGCGTTCGGTAGAGTTCAAATCGCATGATTACAAAATCAAAAAGTGCGGCAGCGTGCTTGCTTGTCGCGAGAAAGTCTAGTCGAGACTTTCTGCGTGCTAGCTGCGTGGTGTAGGCACGGTAATACTATAATACAGTACTCCAACTTCATACAAACTGACGAAACGCGAGCTATACCTACGCGCTCGATCTCGGGGTGCGCTCGGGTCGCAGACAGTCACGGCTGTACCGCAGTGTCGAACGGACGGTGTTTTTTTTTAACAATAACCGCGCGATTTTTTCTCTAAAAATCAGTTAATATGACGAGTAGGAAATATTGTGCTGTTTTTGGTTGTATGAATTCGTCAATAAGGCATTTTTAATTAAGCTTTAAGAATGCGGATTTATTATACTTTAAAATTTAACAATAAAGCATTTCGTACGACATTCATCATAATACAGTAAATTGTAATATATATAATAGCAAAATAATATGGTACGAAAAATTGGTACTATATTTTCAACGGTAAATCAACTGTAGCACTTTTTTATTTTTAAATATTTAAAAATATACTAGAATCTTTGCACTAAGGTAATATTATATAACACATTCATGACAATATTCAGTTTCAATAAATTTCATTAATTACCTACTTTTAGGGCCGATTTTTCAAGAGCGAGATAAAACCTCAGATAGCTAACAGTTCAATAACTTTATCTGAGATTTTATCAAACGATTAAAGAGTTTCAATTTTTCAAAGGTCAGTTAGCATTCAGCTAGTTACCTGACCGATTTTTGTGACTAGCTTCACACTACATCTGCGAGAGCGAGACGCGCTTATGCACGTTTACAGATTTTAGAAAGACACAGACAACTTTCAACGGAATGACAGCGGTTGTCACAATAAAACGGGAATTGTCGGGAATCATATTCATAACGACATAACCTTAAACCTTGTCGGCTTGGCTCCGTGGTATTTTGTTTTCGTAATTCGTTTGAATATCTTCTGTCCTGTGTTGTGTGTGTGTCTTCTGTGTTCTAATTATGGAAAATACCGTAAAACGTGAACGTTCCACGAATTTCAACAAGAGTGAAGTGAGATTGTTGACCGATTTCGTGGCAAAATATCGCACAATAATCGAAAACAAGCAGACCGACGCTGTAACTAATAAAGAAAAGGAAGCAGCGTGGAATAAAATAACTTTGTTATTTAATGCAGCTACAGGCTTTACAGCAAGAAGTGTGAAGAGCCTAAAGCTAAAATATGAGAGCATTAAAAAAGAAACTAAGAAAACCATGGCAAAACATCGGCAAGAGCTGTATAAAACTGGTGGCGGGCCCTCTTCAGCCCAAGATTTTACGGATATTGAGGAGAAGGTTATGGCGATATGCTCCAATATCACTGGGCTAGATGCTCGCAATGACAGTGACAAAATTCCAGGTATGAAGTATAATACTTTTAGTTATTTTTATTCATGATACTATTGGGCAGGGATATTGTGTCGATAAAACCAAAAGTAATACCACGCTACATATTTCTTCACATCTTTTCAAATGTTTCTATATATTTTGTTGTTTATGTTTTCAGAACTGAAACTGAAAGAGACTGTTAAAGTTATCCCGGAAGCATTGCCCCTGCAAACATTAGAAAATAACATAATAATTGTCCCATGTGATGACAATATTCCTTGTGTTTTAGGTGAAGTATATAATTCAATAATAATTATATTTATTAACAAGAAAGAAGGATCTTAATATTATTTTTTGTTTTAGATCAAGATGACTTTTACCCGCAACAAGTTTTAAAGGAGAAAGTTAATGATGCAATTGAAAATGGTAGGTAAATTTTTTAGCATGCTATTTGTTTGTATAATGTAAAATGAAAAAAGAAGTACTTAAAATATTTTGTTTATTTTTAGACAAAGATGCCTTTGATGCTCATCAACCTGTACAGGTAAAGGATATGGAAGTGGAACAAACTGTAAAGGTACTTATGTCTTTACCAATTTTCCAGTTGATTAATCTAAATTAATTAATTTAACATTAATTAAAACTTATCATATTTTCAGAGAATAATTGGTCTTCATGGAAACCAAAGGCATTAAAAACCAAGATTAGTCCATATTTAAAACCAACCCAAAAAATTACCAAAATAGGAGTGACTACAAAACTGGACGAATTAACAAAATCTCGCTTAGAATTAGTGGAGCTACAAAAAGAAATTGCCATAAAAGAGCATGAATTTGTAAATGCAGAACACAAATTAAAAATGCAGCATCTGCAGAATGACGAAAGAAGAAAGCAGGAAATGCATGAAGTTCTTATAGGTCAGCTCCGTAATAGGGTACATGACCAAACTAATATTATAGATATTAATAAAGATTTATAAATTATGTTTTTTTTTTACTTGCCTGTGTAACAATACATTTAGATCAAGGATAGCTAACTTACATAATATGGTCCACCTGTTGTTGTGGTGGTCTCTTTAGTCTATGAACATTTTCATCGCCATCACCATCATCCAGCCCTTTGAATTCTGATAATCCTATTCAAAAGCAGTGACAAACTCACCACAAATAGTTGATAATAATTGACTACGCTTTCTTGTAAAGTAAGGGTATAATAAAAAGAACACATTTTAATTATGTTTTATTAATAAAATTGTTGAAACAGTACAGTTCAAAGTAAATTATTATTACTGGTTGATTAGACTTTCAAAATATTCTAACATAGAGTCCCTTGTGCTGTTGCGTTGGTGTCCTGGCTGGTCAGCAATGACAGTTTCAAATTGTGGTTGTTGTGGTATGTGGATTTCAGGGTCCACAGGTGGTTCGCTCTCATTTCTACTTCTTGCAAGATTATGTAAAATTGCTGTTGCTACAATAATGTCTTGAGCAAGAGGGATTCGGCACCGCAGTCCTATACTTAAAACAGGAAATCTCCTTTTCCAAACCCCAAAACATCTCTCAATTACATTTCGAGTACGGATATGAGACTCATTATATAGTTTTTCAGCTTCTGTTCGGGGATCACTTAGCGGAGTCAGTAAATAATTATTTAAAAAATAACCACTGTCACCTAATACAAGCCCATTCTGAAACCTATTAATATCAAATTGACACTTGGCTGCAGAGTTTGAGAATATCAAACTGTCATGTGTTGAACCTGGCCATCTTGTTACAATATCTTCAAATTTTAAGTCACTAGTTAGAGGTGGGTCGTTCCGGACCGTAATAGTTCTCGGAACTATGTCCTTCAGAGGAACGATATCGGTTCAATCCGAACCGTCAACTGAAGTCGGTCCATCGTTCCTGCCAGTTCCTGGATGCGACGCGGTCACGTGGTTTACTCGGAACGAACGAACTGCGGACCGGACGTCACAAAGACGCGTGAATCATTTCAATTTTGAACCTTATTACAATGTACTAAAAGCTACACCCGAAACGCGCTATGGACGACTGCGTGTCAGCGATGACGAGCTATGTGACTCTTAATACATTTAGTTAAAGGTCAAATTGGAATGATTCGTGTGCAAAATGACTGACTATTCACTATATCTACTGTTAGGTTAATGAACATTCTTTTTGCTTGTATTTTACAAATAATATAATAACTATATTGATAGTTGATAGTAAAGTTGGGCAGGAAATGAGTTGAAAAAAAATTTGTAAGTTTGTACTGAGCCGTTTTTTAAATGAGGTCATGACATAGGTCTTCTCTTCTCTAAGAAAAACAACGCAACACTTAACAGTTCCGCGATTATGCGAGGAACTATGTAAATTGTGCATGTGCGGAATTACATGAATATACTAGGTACCCTTCTAGTTCCGCGAACATGTTTCCTGCACCTAGTTCCGAGAGTGGAAAGAAACGTTCCATGTTCAATCCGCTAGAGGACATGATTAGCGCATCTCTATCACTAGTGCACATAGCTTGCACCACAGAACATATATACCCTAAAGGGAAGAATAACGACTCCATACAAATTTTAGGAGGAAATTTTTCCTTACCGGCCAGCGCCATCTATATTCCACCCACGAGAACTAGAGAGTAGAAGCTAGGGCGGGAATTTCAAACTACAATGTATTTCGATACTTTGTAATGGTTTTATATGCACAAGTACACTGTGTTTCTCGATAGTTTCCTACAAAATGGTCAAGTTTTGCTCAGCAATAGTTGACATCTAAACAGAATCACTATCGAGAAACACAGTGTACTTGTGCATAATGCGAAAACTTATATTAATAGAGCAGTCTAATAAAACAAAGATTTTTAGTTGACCTTTTATTTAGCATGATAATAATTGAGTCCATTCTGGAATTTTGGTGAAGACCAGGCTTCGTTTGGGAAGCAATACTTTGACCATAATTCACACCTGGAAATTAAAAAATATCAAAATTATAACTACACCATAATAATCAACGTATACGAGCTTTTTAAATTAAAAAAAAAATACTTTCTGTATTCTCTTTGATTTTAAATATATACGGGAATGGTGTAGGCAGGGTTGTCAATCTTAGTACTGGGAAACGAAACGAGTAATCGTTCTCGTATAAGTATGCAAAATAAGATTGGACACCAGAAGTACTGCCGGCTTGCACATGAAACTGACATTTTAATTTGGTTACATTATTTTGCGCTACGTTTATAAAACTCTAAGAGATGGCAGTTTTACAAGATTTGTGACTACGTAGTTCTAATAAGTACGCAAGATGGCGTGCAAACAGTCTTGCATTTGACTCTTTGGTATGACCTTCGCTCAATTGATATGAGTAGTATAATCTCGATAAACTTATGTATTATAAACAAAACAACGAGAAAACAATAAAATATTATTTAAAAGGTCATTAAAATATAAAGTCCTTAAAAAGAATTTCAAGAGTTAATAATTGAATTTATTTTTAAATAAGCTACACCATAGAGAAAAGTAATAGCAACACTACTGACTACAACAAATGTCAAACAAACAAAACAAACTTGGCCGCTGGTTTGCGTTAGCGCATTTTCCGCGTCTTGCTTGTTTTTTCCAGATTTTAACCGTCCTAAAGTGCTTTCCCACTTAAGTCCGTTGAGTTGAGTCTCGGCTCCTCTGGCCGTGTTGATTTTGTGCTTGTGTTGTTGTTAAAATCAAGTTTTGAGACAGGACTCTGACGAAGTTTGGTGCCGCAACTTTTGTGTTTGTGTCATTGATATCTTCCCATTATCATGTCTAACAGACAGTGTTGCGTCCCCGGATGCTTGAACAGCTTAGGTAAGGGTTTCATAAAATGCCGCTGGGCCAAAGCTTCGCATTTTGTTGGCTGATATTTATGCAATTCAGCCCCCGTATTCACAACCGGTCGATCCGAGATTTCGATTCGGAAATTCTATCTCACTGTCGCTCGCTTTCGTTTTGCAAAAAAATATAGACAATATCCGAATCGAAGTCTCGGACCGTGCGTTTGTGTATAAGGGGGCTGATCATAAGACAGCCCCATGGGCAGAGTCCGCTACCTGTAAATTTCAGGTTTTGACATTTAACTCCACTGATTACTTACTTGATTATTTCAGATACCAATGCGAATTTGCATAAATTCCCTAACCCAGACAAGGATAAGGAATTATTTAATAAGTGGGTCTATTCCGTTGGTGGTGACATATTGCAACTTGGAAATGAACACATTTTCAAATATCGCCGTGTATGTCAAGTGCACTTCGAACAAAAATATTGCTGCTGGAATAATCAACTTAGCAAAGATGCTATACGGACAAGAAACATGCCAGGTTAGATATAATAATTTTTTATAAACAGAAAGAATACAGACTTAGGATAGTAGGTTTATTATTACTTATGACAGTCTAAAACAGCCATTATCGGTTATTACAATTATGGATACTAATCGATTTATATCCTCTTTAAATCATGCATACATTGTGACAATTCAAGACTGAGGATGTAATACTTGATAAAAATTAATTTATCTATTTTTTTTTTTCGTTTAATTTATGTACTGTGCTGTTGTTTTTGTTATGCATTGATAAACTTATTATAATTATTTACACATTAATTTAGAACTATTATAATGAATACATTAATTTTCATTCCAGATCCTATAACTTCACATAGATGTGCCACAGTTTCTAGAGATAATGTGCCTATGCATGCTACAGTTGCTGTGGAAGATGTACAAATTAACCAAAATCTTGGTAAGTAAACATAATTATAAGTAGTATTTTTCCTTACTTATCTTTTTATTTAGGATACATTATGTAGGAAGGTAAACAGATGATGACGAAACATTATTTTTAAAAAGAAACAAAACCATTAACAGATTTCTTGACCAGCTTACAACTGGGAATCAAACCAGCTAAAAATTATTCATTTTAATTCAGTTTTTATCTACTATGGCTGACTGACTTTTTATGGTAAACACTCATTCTGTCATGAAAACATCATAGTAAATAAGTAAATAATTTTCTGTAATAATAAGTGTATTATGTTTTCTTTCATTACAGAGCATCGCAAGAAGCAACAACGAACTGTCGCTACTAGAAGGCGGGTGAAACGTGTTGCTCTAACTCAATCTGAGCATGCTTTGTACAAAAAACTTACTCTAGTTGGAGTAAAACTAAGTATATTTAAATTAAACTACAAACAAAATGTGGTGTAACATCAGTTTGGTTGCGGCATCTGAATCAAGACCCAATAGAAAACTTTTTTGGGTCCATAAGGAGCCACGAATGCCGCAACGTGAACCCAACACCAGAGCGATTCGAAGCAGCATTCACCACATTACTAGTCAACAGCCTCTTTAGTGTCCATGCTCCTGGAGCTAACTGTGAAATTGACGATTGTGAAACTTTACATGAAGTACTCATCACAAGCGGGGGCATCAAAGAGCAAACAAATTGCGAACTTACTAATATTCCCGATATAACATTCACACCCCTTGAAGAGAAAATTAACCACATGTAATAGGGGGCTTACAATATGTTAGTGGATATTTTGTAAAAAGTGCAAAAAAATAAGTATTTAAGGGGTGTGTTGAATGTAAAAACGATTTAATGTCAAACAGTGAGCATGAATATTTAAAATATCGAGAATACGCAAATAAGAAATGGCTTTGCAGTCACAGCGACTCCCTCTTAAATTGTATCTCAGATCTGCAGGATATAAATTATATACTATTAAAAGTCAATTTAGAAAAAAAAATTAAGAAGTTTAATAAAAACCATGATTTTTATGGCTGTAGATTTTTCCTTCATAAAATGCCCAATACGAGAAGTTAACTGATTGTTTAATAAAAATATCCTGCAGATTTTTTATTTACAACTTACTATTGTAAATCCATAAATAATATATTAATAAATAAGAGGGAGTGTGATGATGATACGGATTCGTTTAAAGTTAAAGCTAAAAAACTAAGTAAGAAGAGTTTTAAAAGAATGAAATAAAAAATTAAATCGAAGATCATTGTTTTGTTGTTTAATAATGTGAATTACTTTTTCGCTTTTCTACATAACTGCAAGCGATTATGTAATTCACATAGCCCTAAACCACCTGAACCTTAAAAATATTCAAGTAGTAGACTACGTAGGTGCGTATGTAGCTATACTTATGTTGGCGTTAGTTCCAAAACCTGCGTCCAGAGGGCGACATTTGACGTTTCTCACTTTTGACGTAGAGTTGGACCTCTATTCTCTATATATAAAAGTACTCTGTGGGTGTAGGCAAGAAAAAATTTCATAGTAGTAAGTAGGTCCTTCTAATGATTTTAGGCATCAAAAATTGGGTCTTTAGAAAAGGGTGTTACGTTAGTTAGTAATAGTTAGAAGCTGGATGAATAATATTGTGGTATTCTGTTGACTAAAACGAATAGCATGGAAAATACGTAAGTAGACTAGGTACATACCGCAGAGCGTTTTTAGGGCCCGGCTTTGGAAACCGATGCAAAGTGATGGTGGGATCTTTAGAAGGTGAAGATCCACACATGCAACAGATTCTAGTGTTTTCTTTCTTCGAACTCATCGCGAAATTAAACACAAAATCAAACAAGAGTCACTGTCTCAACACCGAGTCTATATCTCACAAACACACACTTCATTTCACAAAAACACAGCCACGGAGGAGCAAGCTTGACTCAACGTTATCAATGTATGTAGAATTAAATGGAACTAGTTTATTTATCACAAATAAACACAGAAACAAGATAAAATGGTGCGCAAACGCCGGCAGACATTTTCTTGTGACGTCGACGTCAAAATCAATATGGCGTGCGGACATTAGTGTTGCCACACACTATCCCTGTTTTGTTTTGTTTTTCATTATGTGATAATCAATTAAATATGTTATATTTTTTTATAAAATATATGTGATTGACATCAGAATAATAGCAAAAATGATTTTCAAGGGCAATTTACTTTAAAAATCAAATATTAAGCTCAATAGTATGGAGAATACGAAATTGTATTTACGGTGGCAACATTATATAAACGCATACATTCATCTCTTTTACTCCGATGTTGTTGTCTCTCTCTTATCTCTCCGCCCGCCTACATAATGTTCATCGAACAAAGTTGACAGACCCTGGCTTGCACATTTAATGAGAAGAAACCTTTTCGATTTCTGTAGTCTTCTGCAGTATTACCACCTAAAAAAAAGTAATAAGTGTCAAGAACATACTAATTATGGTATGGGTACTTCATCATTCTTTCCGCACAAATCACTTTGAACGTGCTTTGAACGCCCTTTAGTCCATCCAACAAAGACATTGTAGAGTGCGTGAGTTAGGCCCTAAGCAATTACTTCAGAAAATTGTTCAGGGTGCTTAGAGAGTTAACATACTAAAAGTCCCGACATCTAGGGGGTGAGGCGGAGTGGGGGGAGGGGGTTAAAGTTCCCATTTTTCAGTTTTTCGCTAATATCTTTTAAACGGTGCGTCATGGAGATAAGAAGTCTTCTACGCAATGACAGCTTATAAAATTATGTACAACTGTTACCTTATACACTTTTTCACATTCCTACCTATTTTCGAACTACACGTTCCGGAAAAGTGAAAATTGTAAAAAAAACTACTTGAATTGAACACTACCTCTTGTATACTACTTCCTTCACGTTATTTGGGGATAAAAAGTATCTTATATCTTAAATCAACTCCTACTATATCAATTTACTAAATTTTATCCAGATCTGTACAGCCGTTGGGATATCAAAACTTTTATCTACACTTGTCTTATACACTTTTTCCAAATTTTCACCAGTGTTCGAGTATTAGTGTGATGTGACAAGCATTACCGAATGTTAAATATGAGCTAGTATATAAATTAGGTATTTTATTGATAACATAAGCTGGGAGAACCTCCAAGCGGTGAAGGCGGTAACAGTTTGTGATCTCGTTTTCTACCAGTGGTAATGGAGCAGAAGCGGGTCGTAACTTTTCATTCCATATTTCCTGTCGTAGAAAACGAGATCTCACCGGCTAAAACTCCCATAATCATCCATCCCTTGGGGTTATGTTATTGTTGTCGTTTATGATTCAACCTCTTTGGCATGGTAGCCTACCCGGTAACGCAGGGGAGCAGCCAGAACAGTTCTTTGCTTTGTAATCGTCATTAGTCAATTGGATTATCCATCATGAGTGCTAATAATAATAAGTGTCCTGTGTGTGATAAGAACATCGTTAAAGGCATCGTTAAAGAAACAAAAAGGAATACTCGGCCTTATCAATGCTAGTAAAGATCGGAACGATGATAAGCACCAAATTTTCCGCGCCTTGACATCCGTTTTAATTCACACTAATTGTCGTAAAAACTACACACGAGCCGATACAATTAAAAATATGTAAGTGTTGCATCTACATGTCAAGAAGAGGCAGGCCCGTCTCAGCTCAGGTCTTCAGCTCCCCAATTCGACTTCAAGACTAATTGTTTATTATGCGCACATAATGTAAAAGAGGAAACCAGAACGCTTTTGAGCAGAAGAAGAATAGTACATTCAGTTAAAATGGATCCCACCAAAAACATTCAATGTAAAAAAAAAGCCAAGTCTCTCTATGCAATTCTTCCATCGTAAAAAGTTTTGAGATCGCATAGGAGCCAAGTCCTGTTCACCTTAATTTGTAATAATAAATCAATATTTTGTGACTATATCAATAGTTTTGTTTACATTACAATAACAGTGACTTGGCCATGAGCACAAGTTAAAGGTCGTTTGCTCCTTGTAATTACGTGCAAATACCGTTGAATTTTATATATTATATGTATATATTATGGACATGATTTTGTAACTGATTGGAATTTGAGATCACTATGGACTAAACATGCGCCATAGTGCATGTGCAGTTCACTGATCTTGGATGATACCGACTGTCGGTTAAGGTGTCCTGATATCATTTATTATTTACTTGCAACTCCTCCAAATATGCCGTTTTATATTTGTATCTTATTGTGCTCATGGCCAAGTCACTATTATTGTAATGTAAACAAAACTATTGATATAGTCACAAAATATTGATTTATTATTACAAATTAAGGTGAACAGGACTTGGCTCCTATGCGATCTCAAAACTTTTTACGATGGAAGAATTGCATAGAGAGACTTGGCTTTTTTTTTACATTGAATGTTTTTGGTGGGATCTCATTTATTTTTTGTAGGTCTCTTTCTTTTCTTTTTATAAATAAACAAAATTGCTATAAAAAATATTTGCTTTTTGTACATAAACAAAGAACAAAGTTAACAATGCAGTCAAAATTCATATACCATGTTCTTGTAAAACCGCAAATGTAAATTTGTTTCATATTATTTACTAAGGTATATAATTTATTACCGTTTTTATAATTTTTCCTTTACATGTAGCTAAAAACCTATCTTGGTGCCAAATTTGAAGGTTCTAAGTTTGCTAGAAGTACCTTAGATTTTTGATGATCGGTCAGTGAGTGAGTCAGTGAGTGACAAAATGGTGTAACTTTGATCGCTCATAACTCGTAAACTATTGGTTCAAATGTCATGTAATTTTGAGGCTGAGCTTGTTTTAATACTTACTCTAGGTCATCGAAAACCTAAACCCCTAGCTTTGTCCGTATCGATGATACAGGGGGGGTGAAATAGCCGCGAAACGCTTCGAGAAAAGAATGGTACGGCCGTGCCCGTTTTGCTCGAGACTTGGCTGGGGCACTGCCGTGCCCCCAGATAATCCAATTGCGTAACTAATGACGATTACAAAGCAAAGAACTGTTCTGGCTGCTCCCCTGCGTTACCGGGTAGGCTACTATGCCAAAGAGGTTGAATCATAAACGACAACAATAACATAACCCCAAGGGATGGATGATTATGGGAGTTTTAGCCAGTGAGATCTCGTTTTCTACGACGGGAAATATGGAATGAAAAGTGACGACCCGCTTCTGCTCCACTGGTAGAAAACGAGATCTCAAACTTTTACCGCCTTCACCGCTTGGAGGTACTCCCAGCTTATGTTATCAATAAAATACCTAATTTATATACTAGCTCATATTTAACATTCGGTAATGCTTGTCACATCACACTAATACTCGAACACTGGTGAAAATTTGGAAAAAGTGTATAAGACAAGTGTAGATAAAAGTTTTGATATCCCAACGGCTGTACAGATCTGGATAAAATTTAGTAAATTGATATAGTAGGAGTTGATTTAAGATATAAGATACTTTTTATCCCCAAATAACGTGAAGGAAGTAGTATACAAGAGGTAGTGTTCAATTCAAGTAGTTTTTTTTACAATTTTCACTTTTCCGGAACGTGTAGTTCGAAAATAGGTAGGAATGTGAAAAAGTGTATAAGGTAACAGTTGTACATAATTTTATAAGCTTTCATTGCGTAGAAGACTTCTTATCTCCATGACGCACCGTTTAAAAGATATTAGCGAAAAACTGAAAAATGGGAACTTTAACCCCCTCCCCCCACTCCGCCTTACCCTCTAGATGTCGGGACTTTTAGTATGTTAACTCTCTAAGCACCCTGAACAATTTTCTGAAGTAATTGCTTAGGGCCTTGCTCACGCACTCTACAACCCCTTTTGGGTGATTTATTGACTGAACTACTTTTGGAGTTGGAATCTTAAATTTTAACCACAGAGTAGGGAGTTCAAGAATTATTATAATGAAAAGAACATTGGACTATTTTAATCACAAACTAACCTGGAGAAATTATCTTGATGTGAGTACAATCCAATGCAGCTATGACCCTTGGAAATCGGGCAATATTATAAAATCCTTCCTGTAATGACAATATTTCTTCTCTGTTAGATGGCAATTTAACAAATTCCTGGCGAAGGGAGGCAATTGCTTCAGTCACTTTTTTTATAATTTTGCATACAGTTGAATTGTGTATTCCTGCAAAATCACCAATCGTAATGTAGAAACTACCACACGCATAGAACCGCAATGTCAGCAGTATTTGCTGTAAAGCTGGAACAGATTCGTTTCTGAAAAATAAAAGAGTTGTAAGCTTCTATAAATTTAAATAGATCGGAGAGTTACTATACAAAAATACTTGTTTTTGTTAGGTAGATATGTGGTGGTTGGGTTGAGTGATGTGGTGGTTGGGTTGGGGTGCCTGGCAGAAAACCTCACCGTGTGCTCAGTGGCTGCTTGTCCGTTTGGTGTCTTGGGGACGAGCAGGTGCTGGGCCGGTGCACTGGGTGCGGGCAACAGTCTCCTCGCGAGGGGTGGGAAGGAGGGGATTGTTGTCCGTAGCTAATTTCTGCCAGAGCGGAGGAGTCGCTCCCGAGGGCTCCCTATCTGCGCTCTGCAGCTGCAGAGTGCACGACTAGGGAGCGAGATGGGTAGACCGCGGGCCGTTTTTACAGCCCGAGGTCGAGGGGTTTCCGCGGCGTGTACGTCGCGGTGGCCGAGGTGGGGAAGACCGTGGGTTGCTCCTCAACCTGCGGTCTAGGGGCATCCGTCGCGAGGTGTTGGAGCCACGGTGCCGGGTGGTGGGTAGTTTTTAGTTAGTATGTAAGTTGGGAAAAAAAAAAAAAAAAAAAATATTAGCTTGTAGATACCGAGCAGCGGGCGGTTTATCCTGCACCGGAGGCATCTGCGGGCCTCGGGAGGCCTAAATACCCTCCCAAAAAGAGCGGCCGCATCGCCTTGGGGAAGCGATGTGCGTACCACCCAATAGTAAAATGAAAATGTCGGACGAAAACTCTTTTTTGTCATGCGCCCCGGCTGACGCCCGGCGCTCGCAGGTATCCGGGCCTGCGGGTGTTAAATTGACTACCGATGGATGCACAGGGGTAGGCGACCAGGCCTCTGTAGCGGATATGGCTACTGGAAGCGATGTTGCGTCATGTGACCCGGTTGACGCCCGGCGCTCGCAGGTATCCGGGCCTGCGAGTGTTAAGTTGGTTACCGACGGACGCGCAGGGGTAGGCGACCAGGCCCCTGCAGCGGAGATGGACACTGGCAGTGCTGGGAATCGGTCGCGCGGGACGTCTTCCGCAAGGAAGCGTCCAGTGTGCCGGTCCTCAGACGAGGAAGGCCTGCCGGCCCCCAAGTTGCCAACTTCCAGAAGGGGTCGGCAGGCATCGAGAGGGGCGAGTGCCTCACAGCCGCGGAGGGATAGGCTAGTGAGGCAGAGAGTGACATGGGGGTCACTACGGAGGACCCTGGCGATGGCGGTGACAGCTGTGCCTCGCTGGGGAGCTCAAAGGCGGAGGTCAACGCCGCCAAGAGGGAGCAGCGCAAAGCCGTCGCGGCCGACGAAGTGTCGGAAATGGCCCGACGCGCACGCGAGCGAAGAGCTACTCTGGCGGCGGAAGGGGGGGAGCCATCGGCGGTGGCCTTGAGCCAGCTGGCTCTGGACGGGGTGGACTTGGTCCTGAAGGTGGCCACCAAGTCCGGCAGCCTGAAGGGCACCTTCACCCGTGGCCTTAAGGAGGCTGCCGCTGACATCAGGGAGGCGGTTGGCGTCCTCCTCAGCAGGACGGCCTCTGACGAGGTCGCAAAGCTGCAGGAGGAGAACAGCCGCCTCCGAAAAGACCTGGAGGACCTCCGGCGGCAAGTCGCTGCGCTGAGCGAGCAGCAGCAGCGACGCTCGTCCGCCGATGCCGCACCAGTAGTGGCCCCGACTCCCGCACAGCAACCGGCAAGCCCTCGTACCAACGATGAGGTCGAGCGCATTGTCCGGCTCTGCATGCTCCAGTGCGGGAGCATGGTTAACGCCCGGATAGAGGCGATTTCTCGGCGTCTCCCGCCGGAAATACTCCGTCCGCCCCTAGCGGCTGACCGACGGAGGACTGAGGAGCCGCCGAGACTCGCGCCTCAGAGGGGGAAGCCCGCGGAGGGCGTAAAAAAACCCGCGGAGGGACCCCATCGCGCGATCAGCCCACGACTGCCGGGTCTAAGGGTGAGACCTGGGCGAAAGTCGTGGGCCGTAAGAAGGCCCGCAAAGCCACCAAGAAGGCCGCAGCTGCTGCTCGCGTTCCCGGCCAAGCCGCCAAGAAGGCCGCGGCTGCTGCACGCGCTCCCGCAAAGGCGGTTGCGCAGCCTGCGAGGCGGACTGACAAAGGCGGTCGCAAAGGACCGACGGTGCATGCCCCGCGTTCCGAGGCTGTGACGATCACGTTACAGCCCGGAGCTGCGGAGCGCGGTGTGACGTACCGGTCGGTCATTGCCGAGGCCAAGGCCAAGATCAAATTATCAGATCTTGGCCTACAGTCCGTCACCCTCAGGCAGGCTGCCACGGGTGCGCGGCTATTCGAGGTGGCTGGTGCTGCGAGCGGCAGTGCCGAAAAGGCGGACGCTCTGGCCGCCAAGATGAGGGAGGTCCTCAACCCTGAGGACGTCCGGGTCTCCAGGCCGGTGAAAACCGCAGAGGTGCGGATTGCTGGTCTGGACGACTCGGTGACCTCAGAGGAGGTGGTGGCGGCCGTTGCCCGAAGTGGCGAGTGTCCGCCAGATAAGGTGCGGGCCGGCGACATACGCGCCGACGCCACTGAACTCGGCGCGGTCTGGGTTCGGTGCCCTGTGGCGTCGGCGAAGAAGATCGCCGACAAAGGGGAATTGCTGGTAGGCTGGGTTGCAGCGAGTGTTAAACTCCTGCAGCCCCGGGCTTTGCGGTGCTTCCGGTGCCTGGAAAAGGGGCACGTCCGGGCAAAATGCACCGCCGAGGTCGACCGTAGCGATCTGTGCTATCGCTGCGGTAAGCCCGGCCACAAGGCGGCCCAGTGTTCCGCGGCGCCCAACTGCAGCGTATGTTCGGCTGCGGGGAAGCCAGCGGGGCACATAGTGGGCGGAGGGGCCTGTGGCGCGCCTGCCAGCAAGGCCAAGAAGAAAAAGAAGGGGAGCTCTAAGCCTGCCGGGGAAACCTCGCCACCCCCGCAGGCTGGTAGCTCCACGGCCGACTCCCGGCCCAGGACTGGAGTGGAGGGAATGGAGTGCCAATAATGGCACAACTACATCACATCTACACTCTGATCGACCCGTCTAGGGGCCGTGGCTGGGTTGCTGCGGTCTCTGGCGGCATCGTCATTGTGGGGGCGTATTTCTCCCCCAACAAGAGTCTCGCCGACTTCGAGGGTTTCCTTGTCGAGTTGGGCGCCGTCGTAGGCCGCTACCACCCTCGTCCCGTTTTTGTGCTCGGGGATCTCAACGCCAAGTCATCGGCGTGGGGATCTCCGGTCACTGACCCTCGGGGCGAGGTGTTGGTAGAGTGGGCGGTGACGACTGGTCTGGTCGTCCTGAATCGGGGTTCGGAATACACGTGCGTGCGGCAGCGGGGCGGGTCGATAGTGGACGTCTCGTTCGCTAGCCCCTCTGTCGCTGGCCGTGTCCGTGACTGGCGTGTCGCTGTGGAGGTGGAGACGCTATCGGACCATCGTTATATTCGGTTCGACGTCTCTGCCCAGACCGCAGGCGGCCGCCATCCAACAACCCCGATGAACGACGGCCCGCGTTGGGCGCTTAAGCGCATCGACAGGGAACTACTCGAGGAAGCTGCCTTAGTCCAGTCCTGGACCTGGGAGTCGGCGACGGACGGCCCCGTCGACGTCGAAGCGGAGGCGCTGTGGTTTCGCGGGGCGATGACGCGGATCTGCGACGCGTCCATGCCCCGTGTCCGCCAACAGTCCGCAAGGCGCCAGGTGTACTGGTGGACCGCCGAGATCGCGCAACTGCGCGTAGCGTGCGCTGCGGCCCGCCGCCGGTACACCCGATACCGGAGACGACGTCGACGGGATTCCGCCGAAGAGGACGCGCTGTATGAGGTGTACCGCGCGTCCAAGGAGACTCTGTGGCTGGCCATCGGCGACTCGAAGTCGCGTGCCAGGGAGGAGCTGCTGGGGTCCCTGGATCGGGATCCGTGGGGGCGCCCCTACCGCTGGGTAAGGGGCAAGTTGCGTCCCTGGGCGCCCCCACTGGTGCAGACCATGCAGCCCCGGCTGCTAGAGGTGGTGGTGTCGACCCTCTTCCCTGTGCGAGGGGGACATGTTCCCCCGGCGATGGCTTCGCCCTCAGCCACAGACTCTCCAGAAGAGGAGAGCACCGATGTCCCCGAGGTGACGCAGAGACGAGAGCGGCCGTGTCGCGGCTCCGGGCTAAGAGCACAGCGCCCGAACCCGACGGAGTTCCTGGCCGAGCTCTCGTCTTGGCTCTGAAGGAGCTAGAGCCCCAGCTGAGGGGGCTCTTCACGGCATGTCTCGAGCGGGGTCAGTTTCCCAGTGTATGGAAGGAGGGGAGGCTGGTCCTGCTCAGGAAGGAGGGGCGCCCCGCGGACTCGCCGTCCGCGTATCGGCCCATAGTGCTGCTCGACGAGGCGGGCAAACTATTTGAGCGAGTTATCGCAGATCGCCTCGTCAGCCACTTGTGCAGAGAGGGGCCGGACCTGGACGAGAACCAGTTCGGTTTTCGTCGGGGGCGCTCCACCATAGACGCCATCATGCGCGTGAGGGGCCTGGCGGAGGAGACGGTGTCCCGGGGTGGGGTGGTGTTGGCGGTGTCTTTAGACATCTCCAACGCATTCAACACCCTACCCTGGAGCTGTATTCGGGAGGCGCTGGTATACCATCGCGTGCCTCCCTACCTCCGCCGTACAGTAGGGGCTTATCTGGAGGACAGATGCGTCACCTACAGGGGACGTGACGGTGCTGGTCAGCACTTCATGTCGTGCGGTGTCCCACAGGGATCGGTCTTAGGACCGCTCCTGTGGAACATCGGCTACGACTGGGTGCTGAGAGGCGAGCTCCCGTCGGGCGCAGACTTGACGTGTTATGCGGACGACACGCTTGTCACCGCCCGGGGGAGCTCGCACAGGGAAGCGACGTTGATAGCCACGGCTGCGGTGTCACAGGTGGTGAACCGCATCCGGCGCCTGAGCCTGGAGGTGGCCCTAAACAAGTCGGAGGCCATGGTGTTTCATGGCCCCCGGCGGGCGCCGGCGCCGGGATCACACATCGTGGTCGGTGGGGCTCGGATAGCTGTCGGGTTCACCATGAAGTACCTAGGATTGGTGCTCGACAGCCGTTGGGAATTCGGGCCTCATTTCCGGCGGCTAGCGCCCAAGCTCATGGGCGCGGCGGGCGCGCTTTCAACGTTGCTTCCCAACATGGGGGGCCCGAGCGCCGCCTGTAGGCGGTTGTACGTGGGAATCGTGCGGTCCATGGCCCTGTATGGGGCTCCCGTATGGGCGCTCGACCTGACGGCCAGCACTCTCGCCATTCTGCGCAAGCCGCAGAGGGCGATGGCCGTCAGAGTCGTCCGCGGGTACCGCACGATTTCCCACGAGGTGGCTTGTGTCCTGGCCGGATCTCCGCCCTGGGACCTAGAGGCGAAAGTACTCGCGTCATTGTACCGATGGCGCGAGGAAGAGCGGGCACGGGGCTCGATGCCGGTGCAGCGGCAGATCGAGCTGCGCCGGGGAGAGCTCCGCCAGGTCTTGGTGGCGGAATGGCGGCAAAGGCTTTTGCGCCCTGCCGCCGGCCTCGCTACCGTCGAGGCGATCCGGCCAGTACTCGACGACTGGCTCGGGAGAAGGCACGGCTCCCTGTCGTTCAGGGTGACGCAGGTGCTGTCGGGGCATGGATGCTTCGGCAAGTACCTGTGTCGCATAGACAGGGAGCCGGACGCTCGGTGCCACCACTGCGTCCAGTGCGGGGAGGACACGGCGCAACACACGCTTGCTGAGTGTGTAGCTTGGGAGGAGCAGCGCCGTGTCCTCGCAAATGAAGTAGGAGGCGACCTGTCGCTGCCGGCCGTAGTGCGGAGTATGGTCGGTAGCGCAGAGTCGTGGGACGCGGTGGTGTCCTTCTGCGAGGACGTGATGTCGCAGAAGGAGACTGCGGAACGGGAGAGGGAGATCTCGACTCCCTTCCCCGGCCGCAGAAGACGCACCGGGCGCAGGGGAAGGGCGGACAACGCCCTTCTCCGCCCCCCATGAATGGGTCCAGGGGCGAGGGACTTGGGGAAGTCCCCGCCCCCTATTCGATGGACCCGAGGCGGAGGCGCGCGCGGGTGTCGGCGCGCGCCCCTGAGGCGGTGCACGGGGTAGTTGTACACCTCACTACCCCGTGCAGGAGCTGAGGCCCGGACAGACCGGGCCGGCACCAGTGTGGGGCTGCGGAAGAATCTAGATTCCCGCGGCCCCACGCGCACGTGCGAGGAGGAGACACCGGGGGGTTTTAGCCGGTAAGAGTCCGGCACGCCCCTCCGCCTCTCCCCAGGCGGAGGAAGTCCATGAGGATTTCCCCCCGAAAAAAAAAAAAAAAAAAAAAATGTGGTGGTTGGGTTGAGTGATGTGGTGGTTGGGTTGAGTGATGTGGTGGTTGGGTTGAGTGATGTGGTGGTTGGGTTGAGTGATGTGGTGGTTGGGTTGAGTGTTGTGGTGGCTGGGTTGAGTGTTGTGGTGGCTGGATTGTGTACTGTGGTTGGGTTGAATCGTGTTGTAATTCAGTTGGGTACTGTAGTGGTTGGGTTGAGTGATGTGGTGGTTGGGTTGAGTGTTGTGTTGGCTGGGTTGAGTGTTGTGGTGGCTGGATTGGGTACTGTAGTTGTGTTGAGTCCTGTTGTGATTCGATTGGGTGTTGTGGTATTTGAGTTGAGTGTTGCAGTAAAAGACTTGAGTGGTGTGGTGACTGGATTGGGTACTGCGGTTGTTGAATTGAGTGTTGTGGTGATTGATTTAAGTGTTGTGGTAAAAAAGTTAAGTGATGTTGAGACTGGATTGGGTACTGTGGTTGTTGGGTTGTATGTTGTGGTAACTGAGTTAAGTGGTGTGGTGATTGAATTGTGTAGATTGGTGGTTGGGTTGACTTTTGTGGTAATTGAGTTTGGTGTTTTGGTGATTGCTTTGGGTAGTGTGCCGTTTGGGATGAGAGTTGTGCTAATTGAGTTAAGAGGCGTGGTGACTGGATTTCGTTCTGTTGCAATGCATAACTGTTTGTAGCAGATGAGGGGCGGCTGCTCGGTCTGGGTAAATAATTGTTTAACGAATGATAAGATTGGTCGGAGTGTTGTGACGAGGTGGAGTAGTGTGATGTTGGTGATGCAATGGACGGACATTGAATTCTGCTGTTGACATATCTTTGTTCAAACAGTGGCGCGACTACTAAACGAGATTCTTCGGAGAGTCGTTCAAGTTTTGCGTTGTATATTACATCGGCTATAATTTTTTGGGCAAATATCAGTTGACTTTCGCTTACTTCTTTCATTTGGAGGCCAACAGACTTTCCTAATATTTCCCAGTCTTCTTCTTTAGCCGATAACAATGCCTCCGCTGATTTAAAAATCTTTTGTTGTTGTTGTCTGAGTGATTCTTTTTTTCTTTTTCTTGAGTTTCCCCTAGATATAGCAATAGATGCGCTACCCCTTGAAGTGTCTTCGTCGTCCGATGTATTTTGGTCCTAAAAATAATTATAATTAATTACAATAATTATTGTTTCAGATGCCTGAAAGTGGAACAGAATGGGAAGAAACAGCCGAACAATTCAAAAATTATTATTAAAAATTAAAAAACACGCCTGCCATGTAAAAAAAAAAAAAAAACAAGTCAAATATTTGCAGTCGGGGACCTGTAATGAATTGTTCCAAGTAACCGACCCCGACTGCAAATATTTGACTTGTTTTTTTTTTTTTTTTACATGGCAGGCGTGTTTTTTAATTTTTAATAATATTTTTTTTATTTAATACCTTTTAGTGAACAACAAAAAAGCATGACACAACACAAAAAAAAATTTCGTTCGGAACCCTTTGCAGGCGATTTCGACTCACACTTGACCATTTTTTAATGTCCACATAGCCTATGTCACTCGGAATAACTCAAAGCTTCTAATGATACCACAAACATTGAAATCGGTCAAGCCTTTTAGAAGTTATGGTGGAATAAAGAAACTCACAAACATACATACATACATACATACCTACATACATGAACCCTGAAAACATAACACTCCTTTTTGGGCAGTCGTGTAAAAATAAATGGAATTTTAGTAACTGCGTAGGAGCTTGTGATGTAAAGCATATCGCCAAAAACCCCCCAAAAGTGGCTCCTTGTATTACAATTACAAAGGATTTTTTAGTGTTGTACTGTTTGCAGTTGTAAATGCTAACAACGAGTTTTTATATGAAAAAAAAAATGAAAAATGAAAAAGCATTTATTCAGGTTTACTACATTTTACAAAAACATGTTACTTCTGCCAAACTGCAAAGCAGTTTGTTGGCAGATGTAGCTCCCATTAACAATATTCTAATGTAGTTACATAGGTACTTATATTATAGGTGCCTTATTTCTGTAATACTTATATCTACTTATTAATAACACGGTATTTGTGTGCGTTTAGCAACAAATGGCGCAGTCCTAACATCTATTGATTTATTGCTACGCGCTACAGAGGTATATATATTTAGGTACATTGAGCAAGAAAGCTAGAAGCTTGAATGACACAAGTGCAATCTATGTATCTCCATTTAAGAGACTTTGACAAAATTTATTAAAAAGGAACTTCTCCATGTTACTTTTAAAGGTTCTTTTTGTGGTACTGCTGCTTTGTAACTTGACTGGTACGTTATTTAAAATTGTTGGCACTAAGTATTTTCTACATCTTTTACCATAGTAATTAATATATGAAGGTGCTACGTATTTCTCAACAAACTTATGCCTTTGTGGTCTTATATGTACCATGTCTATTTTAAATTCATCATTACAATAATTTTCTACTGCAACTAATAATAACACTTTTTGATGAATCGGCAGCATTTTACATTCTAAAAATAGTTCTTCGTAATTACTACTTTTACAACGTTGTTTTGTGTTTCTATCAACTAACAACTTCAAAAATCGGACTTGTAATAATTTAATTTTATCTAGATATGATTTGAATGTATTACCATAGCATACTAAGCCATATGAAAGTAGCGAGTCCACCAGCGCATAGTAGACCGTGTACAAAGTAGCCCTATCCAGAACAAAAGTAAGGTGGTGGAACTTTACAAGCACTAACCTGAGTTTGTCACAGAGGTGTGTAATGTGTGTTTTCCACGAAAAATTGTTATCTATAACTAAGCCCAAATACTTGTAATCTTCCACCACCTCAACATATGCACACGCACAACACGTCGCATCGCCATCATGAAGGCACTCATAACTATGCCCCACCACGCGCGGCGGACGCTCACACTTTTTGAGATACGGAGACCGTAAATGCATACATTTAGTTTTATTTATGTTTATTATGATCCCGTTATCATGAGCCCATTTGGTTATATTTGTGAAATCCTCCTGAATTTTCTTTTCAATCACATCTAGTTCTTTATCTGCATACACCAAACAAGTATCGTCAGCATACATGTATGTGCGACAGTTTCGAACCACATTACACATGCTGTTAACGTGCATTATGTATCCGACTGGACCAAACACGGAGCCGGTTGGAACACCACATGTGACATACCTGGGTTCCCCAATGACGCCGTCAATGACAGTTCGCAGTGTCCGGTCCGTAAGGTAGGCACGGAACCACTCGTTAAGTGGTCCCGCGATACCACATTCTTCCATGGCCTGAAGCAGTTGGTGGTGATCCAAGGTATCAAATGCTTTTTTGAAGTCAATGTAGACCACCACCACCTGCTTCCTTTGATTCAAACACTCATTGACGTCGTCCGCAAACTGCGCTAAAGCCGTCGCCGTGCTTCGTCCACGTCTGAAACCATGCTGTGCATGTGTCAATATCTTGTTGTTCTCCAGAAAAACACTTACCTGGTTTACAATAAACTTTTTTACAATTTTATTTATTACCGACAGTATAGCTATTGGTCTATAATTTGAGTAGTCACTGTGCACACCTTGTTTAAATATAGGTCTTATTAATGCTGTCTTTAACTGATTGGGATATAGACCATTTTCAACGCATAAGTTAATGAATACAGCTAATACAGGGCTCAGCTTTGATTTCAACAATTTTATTTCCTTTACTCTAATTTTATCTATACCTTCCGATTTATTACTACTTAGATTATTTATTATTTTCTCTATATCCTATGGGTAAGCTTTTTGAAATCTCAATGAAATAATACTGCTATTGATATAGGTAGACCTGTCCAAGAACTTATGACTACATACATGTTTTAAATCTAAAATTTCTTTAGTAAATGTTTTAGAAAACTCATTACAAATATTACCTGTACTATTCGTTTTTCCTAAATACTTTAGAATTACAGAATCTACACTTTTTTTCTCTTTTCCTATCTATGAGTTGATTTTAGACCAAATTTTCCTAATATTTTTGTTACACTTCTTTATTTCCTCTCTACAGTATTTATTTTTTGCTTTATAAATACATTTGTTTACCAAATTTCTATATCTAGTATACTGAATCCGCAAGTTCATGTCTTTAGGTTTTCCTTTCCAATATCTAAATAGCTTATCCCTTGTACTAATCATGTTTTTAAGTTTTTTTGTAATCCACGGTTTATTTTTTCTCTTATTACCTACAGTTACTTCGACTTTAGCGTCATCATAAATGTCAGATAATATTGCACAAAGTCTGTTATATAAGTCTATAGGGCATTTACAATCCAAAAGCTCAGTCCATGATATATTTTTAAGTTTTTCTAATATTTTGCTATCACTTATAATAGTCCTACAAGATTGCGCACTGCTTGAAGAATAACTGCCCGATTCTGAGTCACCCGCCACGCACATACCAATAACATAGTGGTCCGACAACTTACATGCTAATACATACGCAGATAACATTCGCTGAGATCGCACCCACACATGATCAATGCACGTCCGCGTCACTTTGTCCCCCTACACTTCCTCGCGTGTTACGTCACGTATTGCACATTCCATCCCAATCTCGCTCATATTGTTTATGTATTGACTAACCGCACTGGAACCGGTTTTACGCAACAGATCCATGTTTGTATCACCGATTAATGTTACCTCACAGGCAGCCGGTATCTCCGATAATAGCTTATGTACTTCTTCCGCAAATCCATGTTTGTTAGTCTTAGGTGGCTTGTAGATAACCAAAATATGACTAATTCTCCTTCCGTCTTGAAAAAGCTGACCATGTATCGCCTCGTAGTAATTGGAATTAATTATTTTTGCAGTAAAGTTGAGTTTATTGTTTATATATACTAATATTCCTCCTCCTCTAGATTCCCTCGTACATATGTATGTGTCAAAACCTTCAATATTGTAAAAAGATAGTTCCTGCTCTCTAATATTAATCTCTGTTAATGCTATTATGTCCAGTTTCGCCTTGCAATCATTAATCAAGACGAGTAATTCATTGAAATTCTTTCTATATATATGTACACGTATGTTTCCTAGCTAAAGTAGCTAAGCTACTAGGTGATCTGCTGACCTACTAATACACAAGATGGGGTGAAGATAAATAAAACCGCCTCTGTGTACTGATCTAAGCTGGTAAATTATTATTCGTTCTTACAAAAAATCAACTTTGACTTATAGTATCATAGGTAACGAAACCATTGCGCGATTCAGGATTGCCTTGTCAACTAACAACGCCATCTATCGAGCCATGAGACAACTTTTTAACAATAATATTTTTTTGAACTTAACAATAACTATGATCTTGAACATACCGCCCACCAAGGACATTTAGTGGCGGAATGTCCTTCTTAACATTTGTCCTTAAACTAATAATAAAAGTAACTAATATAAAAATAGGGTTTTGGCATAGTAAAAATTTTGCACAGGTTTAACAAAAATACAATTCATTAACGGGTAAATCACAACCGTTGTTCTTAACATTAAGAGTATAAATAAACTTTAAAAACTTAACATTACTTGTAAATAAAGTGGGTAAAATCTTTAACAAAAACTTTATAAAATAAACCTTACAACTAAAAACAAAAATGTTTATAACGCATAACAAGTTGAGATGATATAAGGTTTTTTTTTTTTTTTAAATACTATTTATCTGCTACGGGCAAAATACACAATTTGTTAGTTGGCCTTTTGATAATGCTTGTTTTGGTTTTTAATGTGACAACGCGAGTGACTTTATCATCCCCCGGATGTTTTTCAACTACGCGTCCTAACATCCAACGACTGGGAGGAAGATCGTCCTCCTTAATTAGAACGACGTCTCCAATGTTTGGTTCAGGAACAATGAGAGACCATTTATATCTGTTCATAAGATTCGAAAGTAAGTACGCGCTTAATGTGGTATTTAGTGGACTTCACCCCCGCTTCCCATAGACCGCCAAAATTGGGTGCATTGGGGGGGATGAAGTGCCACTCAGTGCCATTTGCTTCTCAATTTTCTGCAATGGATAATTTGCTGCAGTTCCCTAGACGCCCCAACAAACGTAGTACCATTATCGCTCCACAACTTTGAACAGTGACCTCGTCGAGACACAAATCGTCTAAAGGCAGCTAAGAATGCCTGTGTGGTCATGTCACTGACTACTTCGAGATGAAGAGCGCGTGTAGACATACACACAAACAAACATATGTAGCCTTTGTACGATTTGTGTCCCCTACCTTTAGTGGTTCTGATGTTTATTGGACCTGCGTAATCAACGCCACTGTGCAGGAACGGTCTTGCTGGAGAGCAGCGAATAGATGGCAGCGAACCCATCATTTGGTTCCGAATAGTTGCTCTTTGTTTGGCACAAATGATGCACTTATGATCGTATTGCTTCACAAGTTCTATCACATCAATGATCCAATAAGCGTTTCGCAAATAATTAATCATTAATTGTGGACCCCCATGTAGAGTTTTACTATGAGCGTCCGCAACTAGGAGTAGGGTAAAGTGTGACTTCTTGGACAAAATTATGGGATGCTTTATAAGCTCATCCAGTGGAGCCTTATCTATTCGTCTCTGAACTCTCATGATGCCTTTATTATCAAGGTAAGGACATAAGGATTTGAGTGTACTATTTTTCAAAGGTAAGTCTGATTTATCATATAATTGTTTGTATTCTGTTGAAAACTCTTTCTTTTGTACTATCTTTATACAATATTCTAATGCTTCATGTATCTCTTTCTTTTGCAGGTAAAGTTTGCTTCTGGCGTCTCTGTTTAGGAATCGACGACAATATACGACAACCCTTAATAACCTTGGCAATGAAGAAAAATCTCAATCTGAAGAAAAATCTCTCAAGTCAAAATCATCTGATATAATAACTCCTACATGAGTCTTAATCGACTGTTCTAAATTAATCTCTAAATCTTTTGGCCTTATATAAAAAAAAAAAAAAAGTTTATTTTCAATAACACAAATTACATAGTAGGTTTACATTTTGAAATACCCTTGTAAGCAATGTATTTTGCTTGTGTTAGGGGATTCCGCTCTTCCAATGGGTTACAATTTGGATTTGTTACAGAAAACAATAACGTTAATTAAGTATTTAATGCAAAACTTAGGTGACTATAAGGTGATAACAACAATAACATTTTGATCGCGCATGTTGTGTGTAATTGTGTACGTGTGATGTGTAAGAGAGAAGGTGTTTATGAGTGTGTGAGTGTGTGAGTAAATGTGATGAAATATTAACCATTTGAGCTTATAATAGTAGCATGTTAATAAACTATTTCCTTAGATATTTTGTGTTACGGAGAGAAGGCTGCGCTTTAGAAGATTGGCTCAATGATAAAGCCGAGGAGATTTAATCACATTTGATTGATTGACAGCTGTCAACTGTCATGTAAACATTGGGCTCCCGTATTTTAATTGTTTAAAAATAGTATAATAAACTGTATTGTGTTAGATTTAGCAGAAAAGTGGAGAAAACCGTTCAATACATGTGTGAGAGTGTTTTCAAGACATATAACAAGCAAATTAGACTGCATGATTGTGATTCTTACAGTGAACTACCAACAGCAATAAAACTAATTAAATGTGCTATTATGTTCACAAAATTATACCGAATACATCTCATATCCATTGATAAACAGTGAAACAAAATAAAACATAATTATAAAACAATAAATACATCGAAAACTTAAAAACTAAACTTGTGATTTAAAGTGACGGTTGAAGGAAAAAATTTCAAACAAATACAAAATATAACGAATAAGTGTTTCATATTTGGTTGTAATAGAACCACTATTTTGAGCAATAATCTAAATGTCACGGTGGCGCATTGGCTATGCACTGCAGATGGTGTATGGAGACCGCGTTCGCATCTGACCTGCGTAATTGACTTTTTGTGAATGTTTCAAGTTTAAATTTGAATTCTATACATTTCAACTATCAAATATTAAAATAGTATTACAAACTCAGCAACATGGATTCTTTTCAAAATGTTACGTTCCGCCGTGCACGGACTCTGTCGGATTCCAATACAAAATACAATAGTAGCTATGAACTAAACGAAACACATGACAGCATAAATAGTCTATCGGATAAGAACGTATTGACAGAAAATAACGACGAATTAGTGTCTAACTTGAAAGAACGAATTGAAGTACTTATATCCGAATTAAATAATGCTCGTCACGAGATTGAGACCCTTTCTGCAGAAAACAATAACCTTAAACTGATCAACGAAGAGTTAATGAAAAGAAATTATTCCTCCACCTCCGCGAAAAACACCTGTAACCAATCATTTAATATGCAAAGAAAAATTACTACTCAAATGAAAAAAAAACAAAGTAAACAAACACAATCTAGTGAGAATATTATTGAAAATGAAACAACCATAACAAATTATCCCGAGAAGAAACCTGAAAGCAAATTACAGAAGGAAAAAGACAATAGAAAGAAGAGGAAATTATGTGTTCTTAATGGCTGTAACTACAACGGCACCCTGAATATAATAGAGCGTACATTTGAAGAAAAATTTAACTACTGCCAATATATGAAACGAAATAGTAGTTTGAAGGAACTGATGTCAGATATCAAGAACAAGATCTATGATTTTGATGAAGAAGATTATTGTATAATAATGATTGGTGATAGTGACTTTAAGAAGAATGTGGATTCTATGGAACTAGTTAGATTAATTAGAGAAACGCTATTAGAAATAACTAACACGAATGTAATTTTATGTACCCCCAATTATGTGCTAGGAGCCCCTATATATAATTACCGAGTGGAAATGTTTAAAAATTTACTTTATATGGATATTGAAAATTATAAATACGGATATTTCTTTGATACTAACTGCGACTTAACTTATGAAATGTTATCGAATAAAACAGGTAAAATTAACAGATTAGGTGTAAAATGTATATTTGGAAGTATTTTTAATCGTATACTTATTGACTTAGAAACTGATTTTAATTTGCAAACATTAATAACGGCTGACAATGCTAAACAAAACAACTTTTTTCGGTCCGTCTAATAAGATTTCACATAATGGTAGCAAACAACAATTTACATTATTTCACCAGAATATAGCAGGCATATTAAACAAAGTAGAACTTTTCGAAATTGTAATGACCGATTTGCGGAAGCAGATTGGGGACATAGACTTCATTTGTTTTAGCGAAACGTTTCTACAATCGGGCCATGAAAGTAACTTACACTTAGAAAACTACAATTTAGCTGCTAATTTCTCAAGACAGGGTAAAAAACGGGGTGGGTCATGTAAACTAGTAAGAAAAGGTATATATTTTACTCCATTATCGGAAATTAATGATATTGCGACAACGTATTGTTTTGAATGTTGCGGTTTAGAAGTGCCGAGTTATAATCTTTTTGTCATTTGTATTTATAGAACACCGGATTCAGACATAACTATTTTTATAAAAAACCTAGAACTACTATTATTTAAATTAACTCATAACAGTAAAAAACATATCATCATATGCGGAGATTGGAATATAGACATTCTCAAAGATAATGCACAGAAAAAGGAATTAATGTCAGTCCTCAAGAACTTTAATTTCCTAGCTCACATAAACTTACCTACTAGAAAAAAATCGAGTATTGACCAAATAGCCAGTAATATTTCAATCAATAACGTGAATACTAATATACATAACCTTGCTCTTTCGGACCATGATACGGGTCAATCAATAACTTTCTACCTTCCAAATAGTAACAATAAAGTCAAATTGATAAGATTCTGGTATGAGAATGTGAGAGATTTCAATGAAAATAACATTAATAAATTTTTAGAATGCATATCAGCTTTAAGCTTTGATGAAGTATATAGAGAAACATGCTGCAACAAGTCGTTTAACCTTTTTCATGATCTTTATACCCTTTTTTTTCAAATTGTGTTTTCCTGTAATACGCGTAAAGAAAGGTAATAAACCCGTAAAGAATAAATGGATAAGTAAAGGACTGAAATTATCGTGCATTAAAAAAAGAATATTATACTATAAATATCAACATGACGCTATAAGTAAAAAATATCACAAGAAAAATTATCTTATATATTCCAAAATACTGAAAAAGTGTAGATCAAAGTCTCAACGTATAAATAACGATAAATATGTTTGTAACTCTAAAAATAAATGTAAAGCAACATGGTCTATCATAAAAGATAATTTTGATAGTTCTGTTGATAAAAATAATATAGAAAAATTAGTTCACCAAGATACAACTATTAATAACCCTAATGATATATGTAACTTTATTAACAACTATTTTATAGAACTTACGCATAAAGGAAATTTTGATAGGTCCAGTAATGACTTGAACAACATTAACATTCCCGACCAAAGAGATAGCTTGTTTTTAACCCCAGTAACCGAGACTGACATTATAAAAATCATAAAATCTTTAAATGATACACACGCTACCGGTTATGATGAACTCACAACAAGAATAATTAAATTAAGTGCTAAGTATATAGCAATTCCTTTTAGTTACATAATTAACTTGTCGTTGGAACAAGGAATATTCCCTACTAGACTAAAAGTATCCGTAATTAAACCTCTATTAAAAAAAGGAGATCGTACAAACGTTGATAATTATAGGCCTATCACATTGATACCGATAATGGCAAAACTGTTTGAAAAAGTAATGCATGATAAAATTAGTAGTTACATTAATAAGAATAAAATTCTTGTAGACAATCAGTTTGGATTTAGAAGGAATAGTTCCACTGCACTGGCTTGCTATACTTTAATTAAACTTGTTACAGAAGCACTAAATAATAAATTGTCAACATTATCGGTATTTCTAGATATGTGCAAAGCTTTTGACTTTGTCTCGCATAAGCGATTACTATTTAAACTGGAAAAGTACGGAGTTAGAGGAAAGGCACATGAATGGTTTGTAAGCTATCTGTCGAATCGCCAGCAAAAAACGTTACTCTCTAAAATAGAAAATAGCTCGAAAGTTATACAGGGTGATTGGTGAAATACAAACGATACTTAAGGAGAGCACTCAGTACTCGATTCTCATTATAATTATGTAATAAAATTAGGTACTTAATTTTTGACCAAATGTCTCCATAAATAAGTTAAGTGTGGATCCCTTCTCGACGTTGACTCGATCACGCGGTTAAGCACGCGCCGGTTGAAACTAGTTAAAACATGAAAGAAACACCGCTGCTGCCGCGCCGCCCGCGCACGCGGCCACGCGCCCCCTCCCCTTCAGTGCAAGCGCAAGCGCCGCGCCGACTGGTCTGTGTTTGCCGCTTCCTACTTCCGAGTTCCGTGTTCCGCGATAGTTCGCGCTTTAGTGTATGAATGAATGTGATAAAAATGTCGTACCAATACACAAATGCAGAGTACCTCGATATGGTTCGTGCGTATGCGCGTGCTAATGACAGTTTGGCAGGTGCCGTTAATCTTTATCGGGAGATGTTTCCCGGCCGCCGAATACCTACACCCCGCGTAATATTAAACGCCAACCAAAGATTACGGGACTACGGACAGTTCACCGTTCCAGCACACGCACAAGGACGAGGAGGGGTGTCATACCCTGTCTCGTTACACGAAGACATTCTCCAGTACTTTGAGGACAACCCACAAGCGAGTACACGAAATGCTGCTAGAAGATTTGGTGTATCACAATGGACTGTGTGGAATCAACTTCACAAAAATGGGCTACACCCATATCATTTTCGACCTGTACAAGAACTCAGTGTCAGTGATTACGAGCCACGAATAAACTTTTGCCGATGGTTTTTACAAAACACTGACAAAAACATATTATTTACAGACGAAGCTACATTTACTAGACTCGGTATTTTTAATGTACATAACGAACATTGGTGGAGTCACTCAAATCCTTACGTTACGCAACAGGACGCTTATCAACATAGATTCAGTGTTAATGTGTGGGCCGGTGTTCTAAATAACTGTTTGTTAGGCCCGTATTTTATCGAAGGAAGACTGAATAGTGTGTCATACCTAGACATTTTAAACAGTGTGGTGAACGACATGCTTGATGATGTACCTGTAAGTTATCATCGAAACTTATTTTACCAACACGACGGAGCACCCGCGCACTATCATACTCAAGTACGTGAGTACCTAAATAGTAACTTTGGTGATAGCTGGATAGGTCGCGGAGGGCCCATACCATGGCCAGCTCGGTCTCCAGACCTCACCCCACTAGATTTTTATTTATGGGGTGAGGTAAAACGTCTTGTGTACGCTACAGAGTATGCAAACAGGGATGAATTAAAGACTAGAATCACTAGTGCTTTTCTAACTGTTAAAAGTGATTCATTTGTTTTGAACCGTGTAAATGACAATATGCGTAAACGTGCCGAAGCTTGCATCTCGCGAGAAGGTGCACATTTTGAACAAATTTTAAGGTTAGTGTAGTTGTGTAAATAAGTAGGTATTTTAATTAAGCTCAATCGTTGTAAATAGGTATGATTCCATTTTTTAAATACGCCAAAAATACCAATGGTATTTTCATCTTGATTCACGTTCGTCTCAAAATGCAAATTACCTTTTTACCTAATCAACAAATAGGTGATTTAAATACCTAGGTATTTTTGCCTGTCCTAAGCCAGCATTAAAGTATGAAGGGAAAACGGATCATGCTTCTTTATCAAACTTAGCTTACTACCCCGTGAGCATGCGGTAGTCGCGTAAACAATGTAACTACCTACGTACTTTGTGTCGATAGCATAGCACGTACGCCCGTGCGGTGTCCATGCGTTGCGTAATTAATAAGGTAACTTTAACCTAAGTTTACTAAATAGTCAATAGATATTATTATTCTTTTTTATATTTTTTATTCATATATGATTCCAAAATATCACGTCCTCGAGAATCGTTTGTGTTTCACCAGTCACCCTGTATATGAATCTGAACTTAACCTAATAGTTGTGGTGTGCCCCAGGGCAGTATCCTGGGGCCACTGTTATTCATTCGCTCGCGCGGCTCATAAGCGTCAACACGTAGTCTCCTTATGGTTGCTTTTAAAATCTTTGAAACCCGTATTAAAAGTTTAATTCTAGTAACATATTATATACCATTTTGAAGCTAAAAGTGTCAGCTTGTACGTTTGCTAACTTATTTTTATAAACCTCAAGCATTTGGCGGGAAAACACAGGTTTAAATTAACTCTGCGAACAAATCTACAATCTACACATCGTGCACCGAGTGAGTCATCGTGCCAACGAGCCGCTGATAGACCGGCCGGGGTTAATGACCTCTGTTCGCAACACATCGCGCAAGGACATCGGCTAGCGCTCGGCTGTCTACGACGCGACGCGGTGACGCAGAAGTGATTAGTAAGATCTACCCACATTTTATTATATCGAAATATATGTAAACAAATCAAAGCAAATATTGTTTAGACGTATTTCCTGATTTTCTGCATCCAGTGTTACTCTCTGTAATCTAGAATATTTCAAGACTAACGATGCCAAGAGTGGCTCGGTCCCCGCCTCCCACCCCTGCGCCTGATGGCGATAAACAACTTTTTTACTCGACTCCAGAACCGGCCACCCAAAATGAGACCGAAATCTCTAATGTAACATCTAGAAGTAAACGTCTCAGACCGGACTTCTCTCCAGAGTATGAGCTAGAGGGAGTTGAAAAAAGAATTCTGGATCATCTTAATACTTGGAAAAATGAGCAAGAGGTAGCGTTGAACAAACTTACATCGGAAATCATCGATATCAAACGTCAGAATTCAGAGATACACAAAACAAATGCCGGAATTCTAAAATCTATTGAGTTTTTGAGTAATGATTATGACGGCCTCGTTAAGTCAATACAAAAATTGGAAACTGAAAATTCTGAACAGCGGAATTACATCTTGGAGCTGGAAAAAAAAGTGGTGGACCTTCAGCGCTCTTCTCGCTCTTCTTCTATTGAAATTAGAAATGTCCCAGCAAGTGAAAAAGAAACAGCAAGTGACCTAACAGCTATTGTGCAGAAAACTTGCAGTATTATTCAACCCTCATTAAAGACCCCCGAACTGCGTGATGTGTACCGTCTGCCAGGAAAAAAAGGATCAATTAGACCCATAGTGGCAGAGTTTCAATCTGTAACCACAAAAAACCAGATCCTTGACTCATCCCGTATCTTTAACAAAGGATTGCCGCCCGCTGAAAAATTAAATACGGGACACATTGCACTTCCTGGCGAATCAAAACCAATCTATATTGCCGATCATTTACCCAGTAGTCTCCGACAGTTGTTTTACGAAGCTCGCACTTTTCGCAAAAATAATGATTACGATTATTGCTGGACACAAAATGGAAATTTTTTTATTATTAATACGTCCTCATGCCTTAAGAAATTGTGTAAACACACAGAAAAGCCAAAAAAAACAACAACCGAAACAGAAGAACTACTTTAAATCGCTCATCTTTATCTTTTTATCTTGTCATATAATTTGCAAGTTTATCGTAGTTACTTTTAATTTTCTACCAATCTTCCTTTTCTTACTAAATTTTGTTTTTGAATGTAACTTTACACACCTTACTTACATTATTCACCACAAATCACACGAGACGTTCAGCATACACACACATATTTCTAACAAAAAGTATATACATCATACAAGTCCACAGTGCTACCTTTCACTTTTATCTGTCAGGAATATTACCTTGACAGCACAAGCTTTTTCTCTGACCTCGGTGGAATATCCATGCCATGATATTGCGGGAAATATTTGTTATATCTCTATTGGTTATATTTGTTCGTCGTCTCTGAATATTTTGAATAGTATTTGTGACTTGGTCTTGACTATTTTGCACCTTGTTTATTATACCACAAATGCTTGATTTAAAAATTCTCAACGAGCTCGATCATCTAGGCTCTACTGAGGCATATGTATGCACTCCAGAATCGTTTACCAATTTTATCAAAGTTTCTCAGAAAGGTATACACATAATCCACTTAAATATACGTAGCGTAAACTGTAACATTGATGGCCTAAAAGTGTTTCTTAGTAGCCTCAAAGTGCACGTGCACCTAATAATTTTGTCTGAATGCTGGTTAAACGTAACAACCACTATACCAGTGCTGGAGGGCTACACTTCATACCACACTACTAACCCCAAAAACCAAAATGATGGCGTAATTTTGTACATAAACTCGGACCTACCTCACAGTATAGTGGAGCCACAGATTGTTGATGCTAGTTGTTTGTTATGTCATGTGCAAAGTATTAATCTCTCACTACTTGCGGTTTATCGCTCACCGTCTTCTCGGAATGTAGATAATTTCTTAGATGGGTTAAATACTGTCTTAAAAAGTTTATATGCCCAAAAGACAATTATCGTAATGGGAGATATTAATATTGACATTATATCTAAAAACCCTAACCAGCAAACTCATGACTACCTCAATCTATTGGCTTCACACGGTCTACTGCCAACACATAATTTTCCCACTCGTGAAAATGCTTGCCTGGACCACGTTATAGCTAAATCTAGCAATAACATGGTAACTTTGGTTTTCGACACATATATTACTGATCATAAGCCCGTATTTATTAAACTTGGTAACGCTCAGACGCTGCCATCTCAAAAATTCAAACGCACCATCACTGACTTCCCAGCCGTCACTGCCGACATTTTTTCAACTGATTTTAAAGCCATACTCAACGAAAATGATGCAAATAAAGCTACTGAATTGTTTATAACAATTGTTGTTACCATTATTAAAAAACATTCTAAACAGGTGCATGTGACATCTAAAAACAGGGTTATTAAACCATGGATAACAAAGGGCCTGTTGCGATGTATACGAAACCGAGATGATATGTCGCGGAAACTACAAAAGGACCCGGAAAATTACACATTAAAAGTAACCTACCTGAGATACCGTAATTTTTGTAATAAACTGCTAAAAAATCTTAAAGTAGCCTATGAAAAAAGTGAACTTGATAAAACGAAACATGACCCTAAAGCGATGTGGAAAGTTATCAAAAATATCACTAGCACCCACCGCAACACAAATGCTCCTGTTGAATTACTTAAGATCACGGGGAGTGACGCTGATTCTCTTAATACAGTTAACACATATTTCGCAAACATAGATAAAAATTTAGCAGAAAAAAATACTCCGGTCAAACCTATCTCTGAGTGCTTACCCTGTAACCGCGAACCTGTTAATTCTATGGTACTTCTAGACACGGATGAAACGGAAGTCAAAAGACTGATAGTAGAATTACATGCAGATGCTTCTGCGGGATGGGATGGTATCTCACCCAAACTTTTAAAATCTTGTCTCCCTGTATTACTGCCTGTCATTACTCACATCTGTAACACTGCAATATCCACTGGATGCTTTCCTAAAGTACTTAAAAGAGCTGTGGTCCACCCTATTTTCAAGGCTGGGGACAGACACGTTATCAGCAATTATAGACCGATATCTATTTTACCCGTAATTTCGAAGGTTCTGGAAAAGCTGCTCAACAAACGCTTAGTACACTTTTTGGAAACATTTCACCTTCTCCCTACTAACCAGTACGGTTTCAGAAAGGGAAAAAGTACCGAGGATGCTGTTGCTGCATTGGTTGATCAAATTGTAGTAAATTTGGACAATAAAATGAAGTGCATGGGAGTTTTTCTCGACCTTTCGAAAGCGTTTGATACCGTCTCTGTTCCCTACCTTCTGGCCAAACTAGAGGCTATAGGCATCCGTGGTGACACTCTCAACATTTTCCGAGACTACCTCCGGGATCGCACGCAGTGTGTTAAAATTGTTGACATGACTAGTGACATTGAATCAGTCACCTACGGAGTTCCCCAAGGTTCCATAATGGGTCCAACGCTGTTCTTAATATACATTAGTGGTCTTTCTAAGTTATCCCTCAAAAATTGTTCCATTTTTACTTATGCGGATGACACTGCACTACTTATCCATGGAAAGGACTGGCCGGAGACTCTCAAATATGCAGAACAGGCACTAAGCTCTGTGACAACATGGCTGAACAATAATCTTCTGCTGCTAAACCCCTCGAAAACTCTATTTCTTCCTTTTTGCTTACAAGCAAATACACTTCCTTCTTCCGATTTCCTTGTTCTCCGAGCTCATACTTGTTCGACGCACTTTTCTAATACCTGTAACTGTCCATTTATCACGCAATCACTTTCTGTTAAGTATCTTGGAGTCCAAATTGACAGTTGTCTTAACTGGAAATCACATATTGAAAAGCTCACCGCGCGAGTCAGAAAGCTCATATATATTTTTAAAAAATTGAGAAATCCGGCCGACCTCGTGACCCTAAAAACTGTGTATTTCGCATTGTGTCAATCGATAGTTAATTATTGTGTCACAGTTTGGGGTGGTGCACCGAAGTCGCATCTCTTGCAATTAGAGCGTGCTCAGAGGGCTGTTTTGAAGGTAATGCAGCACAAACCTTTCAGATATCCCACAAACTTATTGTATAAAGAGTCTCAAGTTCTCTCAGTCAGACAACTATTTATACTTAACACAATACTCCGGAAACATAGCTCCCTAAACTATGATAGTAATACCTTGAAAAAAAGAAGATGTTATAAAGTGTGTCCCGCTGTCAAATCAAATACAAGTGTTGCTCAAAGACACTTCCAACTCATCAGTGGCCATCTATATAATAAAATTAACCAGGCATGTAATATTTATCCGCTCTGTAGGAAGAAATGCAAGGAAATAGTTGTTGAATGGTTACTGACGCAAAGCTATGATGACACAGAGAGTTTGATTAAAGTGTAAAATAAACATAACAGACATTAGAGGTAATAATTCCAGTAGCATTTACACATCACATACCACATACATCACAATTACACACACTTACACATCACAATAAAAACACACATACACACCCTCCCTTACACAAACACACATACAAATTAATATAATAATAAGATATTGTATAAATAAATAAAAAAAATATATATATAAATACTTACCTGAAGTTATATGATTGTGAGCCGCGTCCATCCTATTGAATTATATAATTTTCTGTTTCAACGACGAGCACGAGCGCTGGTACCCATAACACAAGTTAAATCTTAAAATGGGTACCAGAGTTCAACAAAAATACTTACCATCTGTATTTTTTTTATATAAAAATAGGAATAATCACTGTATTACATGTAAGTGTTTGTGTACAATGAATGAGAAATAAATGATTTATTTATTTATTTATTATTCATTATTTATATTAATGATCTCTGCACTAAACTAAAGCATAAATGCACGTTGTTTGCCGATGATACCACGCTAACCATAAGATGTCTAAACAAAACTAATCTCGAAATTGAAATCAATAACGAATTACGAAATGCAGTACAATGGCTGCAAGAAAATAATCTACATGTCAATTTAAATAAAACTAAATTAATACAATACCAAACTCTAAATTCAACTTGCCACCCTATTAAAATACAATATAATAATACTGTTTTGCAACCAGTAGAATCTACGTTATTTTTAGGTATAATTATTGATAGTAAATTGAACTGGAAAGAACATGTAGATAAAGTGTGTAGTAAACTTGATAAATTTGTATTCGCTCTTCGCAAACTAAGACTCACAGCCAGTAAAGAAACAGTCCTCAGTGCGTATCATGGGTACGTCTCTTCAGTGTTACGCTATGGATTAGTTATATGGGGCAATTCAGTTGATATAGGCAGGGCGTTTAAAACACAAAAAAAATGTATTAGAGCCATATGTGGCGCTGATTACTTAGATCATTGTCAGCCATTATTCCAAAATTTAAAGATACTTCCACTGCCCTGTCTCTATATTTTTGAAATGTGTTTGTTTGTAAAGAGACATTCCTATCTCTTTCCAATAAATGAACATGTTTCCAAAAGGATCCAAAACAGAAACCCTAACCAATTAGTGGCACCATCCCAAAGACTTCATTTGTATAGTCGTAACGTCCACTGCATGGCAATAACAATATTTAACAAGCTGCCATCACAGATCAGACAGCTACCTATTAATAAATTTAAACGCGCAATATTTTCTTGGCTCTTGGATAGGTGTTTCTACTCGGTTAAAGATTTTATAGATTATAAATTTACAGCATAATTATAAATATATAAAATTTCGTAATATGAATAAATAGATAATAACTAATAATTTGTAAAATTAGTAATTTTGTAATTAAATATAAATTAATCATATCTAAATGTAATTTTTAAATGTATAAATTTATCTAAGTTCTAATCTAATAAGCTCATAAAATGTTTCATTCATCAATATTATTTGAAAAATTTATAATATTTCTACACCGGATACGGTAGTATATGTGAAACATTATATATTGTAACATCTGTAACTACCATATACTAAGAAATAAACGATATTCTATTCTATTCTATCACTGCTAATATTTAAGGCGTGAACTATGAGGGAGTTCTTTCAATTATTTAGAGAAAAGTTTGACAATTCGAGTTTAAAAACTCTAGAGTGCGTTAGCCCTACGACCGAGATCTTGGGATCGGAAGATGATAGGTAGCATCTTCCACTAACATAATCATACCAGGAGTTAGTTCAAATATTTAAATATTATTAAAAAGTAGTAGATTTTCAACTTCGTCATAGGACTTTAACTTAAGCCATTTAATCATGGATTTTTTACATTCACTAAGGGTTAAAGGGTAGATTTCCAGTGCTTTATTTATTAAGTTGTATAAATGAGATGACTGTTTGAGAAACTGTCTCTGGGCGAAGGTAGACTTGACTGCGATCTGGGGGATAACTTTGTATCTATTCCTTCCCTTGAGCTTAGCGGTGTCATAGGTTAGGGTTTTATGTGTTTTTAAGATAACATTTAGTACATAGAGTTTTCTGACTGTTAGAACATCCGCTTCCAAGAATAGACTTTTAGTAGCAAATCTAAAAGGTTTACAGAGCATAACTTTCAGGAGAGACCTTTGCGCTCTCTCTAGACCTATAAATTGGGTTTTTGTTGCGGCGCCCCATACCGGCACACAGTAGATCAATATTGATTGTGCTAAAGATAAATAAATAGTTAGGAGTAGCCTTTTAGTTGCAACATGGCGCAGGGTTTTGAATGTCCAAATCAGTTTCCTAACCCGCTTCATTAGGAGTTCGATGTGGCAATGCCAGGATAGACGCTGGTCTATAATTATGCCTAGATATTTGATATGTGACACTTTAAGAATTTCAGGACAGGAGCAGTTTGCAAGAGTTTGACAACGATGGATTTTTATTTTCATATCAGTTGTAGGTTGATGGATATCATACTTTGTGAAGCTCATATAGTAGGTTTTTGATGTATTCAGGGTTAGTAGGTTGCAGTCAAGCCATGAAGCTACCCTAGCGAGACCATATTCTGCGAGTTTATGGACAGTTTCCCATGTTTTAGCACTAAAAACTATCGCGGTGTCATCCGCGTACGAAAAAATACTAGCTCCCGTTATGTTCATGTTACATAGGCTATTTATATATAACAGGAAGAGTGTCGGACCGAGCACGCTACCTTGTCCCACCCCGTAGGTAACATTTTCTATGGAACTAACGACGGAACCAATTTTAACTTTTTGTGAGCGTCCAGTGAGATAGTCTATAAGAAGAAGGAGAGGCCGACCCCTAATGCCATAGGTCTCCAGTCTGTTTATGAGGGTGGGGACAGAAACTGTGTCAAAGGCTTTCTTCAAGTCAATGAAAACGGCGACACACTTATCCCCACCATCCACTTTACGTGTAATGGCGGAGGCAAGAGCCAGCGCCGCATCCTCGGTGGACTTACCCTGCCTGAATCCAAATTGATTAGATGATAGAAGATTGTTTTTGTTGAGGTAAGCTATAAGACGAGAGTTAATTAGTCTTTCTAGTATTTTAGATAAAGCGGGCAAGACTGATATCGGTCTGTAATTTGAGGGATCAGTTCTGTCGCCATCCTTATGGACAGGCGTAATTAAAGCTAGCTTTAGGGGTGCAGGGAAAATTGATTGCTCAAAGCAGAGATTGGCCAAGTTAGTTACAAGTGGTACAATACAGCCGTTTGCAGCCTTCAGGAAGCTGACAGGTATTCTATCCCACCCTGGGGCACTATCAGACTTCAAGGTCATTAAAATGTCATGGACTTCCTGGTAGTCAGTATCTAATAGTACCATGGAGGAAACTGGTGAGCCAACATTAGGTACTTCCTGCGCATGATTCATATTAGGGGTAATATTATTTGCGAGAATAGCGCCAATATTGGCAAAAAATTTGTTTACTTCATTAGCAGATTCGGGTGGGGAGCTTTTTAGTTCCATTAGCATAGAATTTGCAGTTTTTACAGGTTTCCTGTGTGTAATATTATTTATTGTGTCCCATAGCTTTTTAGTATTTTTCCGATTTTTAACTAGCAGATCTCGATCATATTTTCTTTTGTGTTTTTTTAATAAGTTATTTAGAAAATTTCGGTATCTTTTATAGGTAATCCTTAGTATGTGATTATGTGGTTCTAGTTTAAGTTTTTTTTGCATGTCATTACGATTTCTTATACAACGAAGGAGGCCAATAGACATCCACGGTTTAATTATTCTAAATTTTATAGGTATTGTCTTAGTTAGGGTATGGATTTCGAGGCAGGTTTGCAACATTCTAATTAGTCTGTCGGTCAAAAAATTAGGATTTCTTATATTTAGCAGTTCACGAGGTTCGTCGCTAGATTTTAAATACTCAAAAGCTCTCTCTAAACAAAACGTGGTTTTAGTTTTTAAACAATTTCGGGAGTATTTGTGACTTGAAATTTTTAGAAGTATCATATGGTGGTCGGTAATGGTAGTTTGAAGTACTACCACAGCAGGGGATCTATTTAGAGGGTTAATTTTTAAAATGAAATGATCGAGACAGTTCTTATCTCTTGTGGGTAGTGTGTGGCCAGGGAGCAAACCGTGCATGGCCAGCATATTTAGGTAGTTTAGGCGGTTATTGCGTTCATGCGACCTTTCATTTTGTCTATAGATAAGATTAATATTAATGTCTCCGGTAATTATTATGTCCTTATTTGCGGGGATCGTGTTGAGATGAGAACTAAGGGAGTTTGAGAAGTCATCCGAATTTGTATTTGAAGGAGATCGATAAATCAGTAAGACTACCAAGTCAGAAAGGATGCTAATTTGTAAACATGAAGCTTGACTAAGTTGGATCTCGCGTACTATAACTTTATGTGAGTTCTTTATATAGGCAAAAACTCCATCAGCTTTATTAACGTGATTAACAGTTAGGAATGAGAGGTAATTAATTATTTGGGGTATAGGTTTGTTGGGATTTAGTCTACATTCGTTTAAATTAATAATGTCTGGTTCTATTTTTAGGTCTGAGAGGTTAGAGAGTAAGTCTTCATGATTGGAGTAGATACTTATGTTTTGGGTAACAATGGTAAAGTCAGTTTTTAGTATTTGTAAGTGTTTACTTAGTTCGTGAGGCAAGCATTCCAATGCCTTTGCAATCTCCAAACTATCAATGTTATTCAGTGTTTGTAAAGTACTATCCATAACTAACTAAATATTATATAGGGATGAAAGTACTTGTCTAAATGTGCGCTTAGTGTGTAAATGAAATGTGGGGGTGTAAGTAGTATAGTTGAGTTTTTGTGAAATTGATGTCGATGTTGATGTCTGCGAGGTGCGCGTAGGAGTAACATAATTTTCCTTAAAGTAAGAGTAATATAATTGAGTGTTTAGTGTGTAAATGAAATGTGACTGCGCGGTGTAACTGATTGAGTGTGAACGTTGTGTCTGTGTAGTACGTGTAAGCGTTGCGCAGTTTTTGTTATAGCAAAAAATGTATAATTTAGTATCTTTTGTGTAAATGAGCTGCGTGTGCGTGGTATAGCAGATTGCGTGCAAATGTGGTGTCTGTAAGGTGCGCATAAGTATCAAAAAATTTAGCTTAAGTATCACGTAAATTATAAAGTAAAGCAATCTAGAATAACAGATGCATAGCCTACGTAACGAAATAAACCATGTTTTGTATGCAAATAGAATAAGATCATTTGTAAACAGGATTGTATCAACTTATGTTTTAAATAAAGACCTTGACAAATCAAATCAATCAATCAAAAAATCAATCTAGAATAACAGTTAATATAAAGAATATAAATGAAAAATAAAACAAAATTCAGAGACAAAAAAATAGCCATGTATGTGAATGGCTGTAATTGCATATAGTAATAAGTAAGTGGGCTTATCTGGGTAGCATGTACTAGTCATTCTTGCATAAGACTATGTACTTGTCCTTCGCTTTTTATGATTATAGTAGGGGAGTTGTCGTCTTTCTTAACGTAGACTATACCATACGACGTCCAACAGAATTTGTATTTTCCCGACTTAGACAGGTCTCTTGCTAAGAAGTGAAGTCTTGCGCCCTTAGCGGTCAGTTTCTCGGAGACAAAGACTGGAGTATCTACGTCGGTCTTGAAGCCTAAGTGCTTAGCACAAATTTTATCGGGATTTTTTCTATTAAATTCTTTCATTTTCTTCATAAAATCAGTTTTGACCAGTGTTGAAGATAATTCTATTATTATTGGGCCATTTTTTGTGTCTGTACGCTTTGTACGTGCTCGATAGATATCATTAATGTCTTTTTTGATTATGGGATAGTTGACTTTCTCCGATAAAGTTATAACCATTTGCAGTAAGTCTTCTTTGGACTCCTTAGTGACTTTTGGCACATTTTTTATTTCTATAGTATTCTTACAAGATCCTCTTTGTAAGCTTTCTATTTTGTCTTCTAAAATAAGTATTTGCTCGTTATCTTTTTTTGATTGGATTTCAAGTTGTTCGACTTTCTTCTTCAGATCCTCATTTTGAGCAGACAGGGCAGCCATGGCATTTTCGATATTAGTGTTCGTGTTTTTTATTTCCAGCAGGGTTGGGTAAATTTTTTGAGTTCGTCGTTATGCGCTGTCATCATAGAGGATATCAGATTAATCATCTCGTCCTTGAACAAGTCCAGTTCAGAATTGTTAAAATCAAGCTCCCTTCCTCTCTTGGCTCGTTGAAAAACATAGTTGGTTGGGGTGGTTTGCTCGGCTGATTCCGCAATATTTGTCTCTGATAGTGATTTATTTCCAATTCCTGACATCTTGTTGGGCATAAGGTCAGAAATTAAGAAATGAATAGCCAACTTCGTAAACGCAACGCAGTAGTAAACAGTACGATGACTGACAGATGACGAATGGCAGATGACAGTGACGTATGGCAGATGACAGTGACGTGAGGCCGATGACAGGTGACGTAAGACAGTAGACGTAAAAGTAATATCAAAGTGACAGGAAAAAGATGGCAGCTACCGTACCTGTATACCGGAGATAGTTCCTTTTCAACACTTGCTGTCTCTGTCACACCACTACTCTGCGTATCTTGCTGGGTTATGCGCGCCTAGTACTTTAGGCTACATTGAATGTTTTAATTAAATTAAATTGGGATTTTTGAATATTGAATATATACGGCGGAGCACGTCTATTCGCTTTCGCGGTCCAAGAGGAAGAGGAAACTATATAACTAATTACCTTTTCTTTCAGAAACTGTGGTCCTGAAAACCACATTGTATTTTGCCTAAACAAACTTGGTGACAACCCTCGCGAGGCAACATCCGCTGGATTATTTTTAGTCGACACGTGGAACCACTGCGAAGCCGTCATTGTCACGGTAATATTATCATACAGTAGTGTAACTCGGCCGCATGATAGAAATAAATGCCTACAGCCGCGCGGTACGTAAACATGCGTGAGGGCTGCCCGTCTCCAACATTTTAATTACATTTGCCTACTTTCTGTTTCTATTTAGTTTTGTGATTGTAAATATCCTTTTTATATAAATAAATTCAATACTTGTATATTGTATAGGAAGTGTTCAATAAAAATGCGTGTTGTTTTTTTATTGGTAGATTAAATTAAAAAAACATGTTTTTGTTTGAAAAACCAATCGGGCTCATAAATTTGCGACCGAAAAATATTTGCGCCTCGACTGAGTCGTACGAAATGCTTTATTGTTAAATTTTAAAGTATAAAAAATCGCATTCTTATATAAAGCTTAATTAAAAATGCGTTATTGACGAATTCATACAACCAAAAACAGCACAATATTTCCTACTCGTCATATTAACTGATTTTTAGAGAAAAAATCGCGCGGTTATTGTTAAAAAAAAACACACCGTCCGCGCGCGTCCGTTCGACACTGCGGTACAGCCGTGACTGTCTGCGACCCGAGCGCACCCCGAGATCGAGCGCGTAGGTATAGCTCGCGTTTCGTCCGTTTGTATGAAGTTGGAGTACTGTATTATAGTATTACCGTGTCATTGTGGTTAAGATTTCGGATGTCCTATTGGCGACAAAGGTTTTCCACTTACTGGGGTGGCTGTTGATCCAGGCTAACACCACAGTAGAGTCTGTCCACGCTTTAACCATATCTTTGGGTATATCCAATACCTCAGCAGTTTCCATCAATAGTTGTGACAGTAGAACTGCCCCACATAACTCCAGACGAGGAATGCTAACTTGTTTTATTGGGGCCACACGAGTCTTTGCAGCCAACAATGACACCTTGACCTTTCCTACGTTATTAGTAAGTCGCATATATACTACAGCGGAATATGCTACCTTCGACGCGTCACAAAATCCATGGAGCTCTACGTCGGTTTCTACGGTTTTCCCCAGCCAACGAGGTATATGGACTTCGGTAAGTAAGGTTAGCTCTTCCCGGTAAGTACGCCATTCTTCAGTTAATTCTTTAGTAAGTGGTTCATCCCAACCGAGACCCGCGAGCCATAATTTCTGTATAAAGATTTTAGCTACAACTATTGTTGGCGCTAGCCAACCCAATGGGTCGAATAATCTAGCTATATCAGAGATTACAGTTCTTTTTGTTGCCGGTGTATACTGAAGCGGCGGGAGCTGGACGGTGTACTGGAAGAAGTCTTCATTGCGATCCCAGGTAAGTCCCAAGATCTTCATAGTATTATCTAATTTCATTTCTAATTCCTTTTGATCTCTATCTTTAGCTCTATTCTCATTTTCTTCGTTGTTCTCTACTTTATGTTCTATTGTATTAATTTGTTCTAATAACTCTTTATTGTTAGTGCTCCACTTTTGAAGTTCGAAACTTCCTTTGGCTAAAAGTTTTTTCATTTGCTTATAGATTTCGATTCCGCTAGTGACGTCATCGCATCCGGTCATTAAATCGTCCATATAGTAGCATCTTAGTACTTTTTCAGCCACGAGAGGATATTCGTCGCCTTCGTCGTAAGCAATTTGATGGAGAGTTCTAACCGCCAGGTAAGGTGCCGACGCTGTTCCAAAAGTAACGGTTACGAGTTCATAGTCTTTGATCGACTCGTTAGGACTGCTCCGCCAGAGTATCCTTTGAAACATAGCATCCTCATCAGCTACTCTGATTTGACGATACATCTTGATTATATCTGCTACTAGTCCAATAGAGTGAGTTCTCCACCTCATAATTGTGTGCCTCAAATCCGCTTATAATGTTGGTCCAACCATCAAAGTATCATTTAAAGACACTCCTTTATTGTTCTTTTGGGATGCATTGAACACAACTCGGACCTTAGTAGTGATTTTGTCTTCTCTTACGACGGCGTGATGTGGTAAGTACACCGCTATTTCTTGTTTATTGTCATCTTGTTTTACAGGTCGCAGGTGCCCTAACCGTAAGTATTCTTCTATTACATCAGAGTACTTTTCCTTTAGCTCAGTGTTCTTTGCCAACCTTTTCTCTAATGATTTTAATATGTTTTCAGCTATAGCGCGAGAATCACCTGCTGTGCACTGTAGATCCTGAACTCGAAATGGTAACCGGACTTCATACCTACCGTCTACTCTTCTTTTAGTTGTGGCCTTGTAAAAGTCTTCACATTGTTGTTCTTCTGGTGCAAGAATCTTTTTTGTACTAGTTTGATCTTCAATTTCCCAAAACTGTTTAAGAATTTGATCTAAATTGAACTGAGCGTGTGCTACACTAACGCATGGTTGTGTGTAACTTGAATTATTATTAATATTTGACCTATGTACTACACCAGATAGAATCCATCCTAATGTGGTGTTCTGAGCAATTAAAGTAGCAGTTGGACTTTTGATTATGCCTGTTTTTATTATGCAACCATAAACATCTGCGCCTAGTAAAATATCAATTTTACTAGGTTGATTGAACTGTGGGTCGGCCTGGCTCGATATCACCAACTGTAAGTTGGTGATATCGAGCCAGTTAAAAGTATTTTTATTTAATGCCTGATCCGGTAGGTATGAAGTAATTTTACTAATGACGTAAGCGTTGAAATTTAATTTAAAACCTGAATCTACCCTGGATTGAATAGTTACATTCACCATATATTTCGCTATCGTTGACTTCTGCCCTAAGCCTGACACCATTCCATGTATGGGAATTTTCTTAAGCCTTAAGAACTGCACTGTGTCCTCGGTCACAAAACAAGCCTGTGAACCTTGGTCCAACAGAGCTCTTACTACCTGATAGTTATCCGTCTTGGACTCAGCTTTTACTAGAGCAGTGGCTAGTAAAACTTGGCCAGGAACAGGAACTGTGTTGGTCGATATGCAAGAGACTACTGGAACAGAACTAGTCGAAGCACTAGCTTCCACGGCAGTAGGTTTTGATGCAGTATCACTTTTATTAGTACCGTCCAGATTTGGGTGCAGCAAGGAATGATGACGCTTATGGCAAAGTTTGCAAGTTGTTGGCTTCTTACAGTTTATTACCGTGTGATTACCTCCTAAACAATTAAAACAAATGTTGTGTTTCGCTACAAAATTACGTCTTTCCTCCAAGGCTTCCTTTGCAAATCTTTTACAAAAGCAAAGTTTATGAGACTCATTACAATACTCACAACGTATGTTGCTTGAACTCACTACCATTGATTTAGTAACATGAGAATGATTATTCTGATTTTGAACATTTCTCTTTGGTTCTATAAATTCAAGAGCGCGGAATCGGTTCTCTAAAAACGTAGCAAATTCATCATAAGTAGGCAATTCATTGGAATCGTAATTACTAAGGCTTAATTCCCATTGTTTCCGCGTTTCTGAATCGAGCTTAAAAGTAACTATGTGGATGATAATGACGTCCCAAGTTGTCACATCTACCTTTAGATTTTTCAACCCGTTAAGACAGACATTTGTTGTGTCTAACAACTCCTTTAAAGAAATTGCTGACTCAACATGCATACGTTTTAACCCGAAAAGACGTTTCAAAATGCAGTTAACTAAATACTTTTTATTGCTGTATCTTTTCTCTAATTGTGCCCAACACTGACTGTAATTTGCTTCGGAAACCGGTGTTTGTCTAACAAGCTGTTCAGCCTCACCGCTAAGATGACTCTTTAAGTAGTGCATTTTCTGAACATTGTCCAAACCACTATTGTTATGCACGAGTGATACAAATAAGTCTCTAAAAGTTGTCCACTCAGAGTATTTGCCACTAAAATTTGGAATTGATATTTTTGGTAATTTTACAAAAGAGTTTGTAGATAGAAGTACCAGGTTCAGGAATAGTAGCCTTAGGAACATCATATTTAGCAAGCATGGACTTAATCAGACATGTGTAGGTGACATATGTGTCTTCTGTACTATCATATAATTCCGATAACATTTTATTCCCTTGCATTTCATATTGTTCATACAGTTTAGTGTAATTAGTTACAAACAAATTCCAGTCCCGTTCTAATAACTCTCTTCTTATCTTCTAGTTTGAATATAATCAACAGACAATCTACCTTTAGGCGACTTTTTAAAATTAGTCAAGCCTCGCTGAATAACATTTTGAAGTTCCCTTAAAAGATTAACTAACCCTTCCATTTTATTGACCAAAATAACAACTATCAAAGATAAACAATTAACTTGTGTATATAAAAACTCTAATAAAATTTCATTAAAACCTAACAACAACAATATAACATACAAAACAATTTAAAATAAATTTTATAAATACTTGATTGAATTTTTCTAAGTGACCAAACTAAGGAATTAATCTAAGTGTAAAAATTTACTAAAAATTTTACAAGTGTTTGAACTTAATTTACTGGGACGGAATATATATATAGAATATATATAAATATAGACTCCCCGTTCCCTCGTTTTTTATAAAACTATTCTAAGTCTAACATGCACAAATTACTCTAAGATAAAATTAAGTTAAAATAAAACTAAGTCTTTTCTTCATAGATCACAATCCGATAAAATATTCTAAGTCCGAAATTTCTTTGGAATAGAGTTCAAAATTGCTTGAAACTTCACTTGAAATGTAAACATGGATAGAGTACTCACAGTTGCACTTCACTAATACATACGACGATGATTCTTGTTGAATTGATGATGTCACTAGCCCTTAGATTATGTACCTATAGATGTAGCCATTGAAATGGCCTTGTTCGAAAGAGCGAGATCGCTAATTGACAGACCCATGCAAATAAACAGGACAACATTATATATATTTTGTCTTTGTCACCATGGCCGGTTTTTGTTGTAGGGATGCCGATTCTTTCCGAAAAAGATCGATTTTTAAATCGATTCGAATCGTGACCTAATGATCGATTCACAAAAAAATCGAGGTCTATATAACATCGATTTCCGATTAATCGATCTTTTATTTAAATTTTCGTTTATTATGTAATATATATATCTATTTTATTAAAAAACAAGATACATATTATAATTTAACGATCTCATAACAGTAAAATCAGGTAATTCAATCAATCAACAATAAACAAATGAAATACCAAAAATAAATGTCGGCATGACGTAAGTAATGTCAGTCCAGACGCAGATTATACAAAAAAAAATCGATCAAATCGATCATGATCGAAAAAAATCGAAATACGCGAAGGAATCTAAACACACAGCTATCTCGCGAGTTTTTGAATAATTAATTCTTTAACCGGCAGCACTTTTATAATACGAGAACATTCAATTAATTTAATTGTAGTTTTATGGTAAAAAAAAAAAATCGAACGTCGATTTTCAAGGGTGAAAAATCGATTCACCGAATCGATTCAATACTACATATCGATTTAAAAAATCGATCTTTTTGGCTTCAAAAATCGATTCTTCGATTAATCGATTTCAGATCGCCATCCCGTTGTTTGGCAAGATCTGAGTTTGACAGGTTGTGACAAACAAGCTTAGCAGTTTTCGATTTTTCCGTGATTTTGTGGATTAAAAGTTTGTATTGAGACAAGGAATTGGTTATTATACAATAATTAGTGTAAGTGCGATGGTGGGTTGCAGCGTTTTGGGCTGTAGAAGCCGGAGTGAGCGAAAAATTGAAGGAATAACTTTTCACACGTAAGTATGCGTAATTATCTTTTCCTTCGTTATAGAATGTAAGATGATCATCGATTATGATGTTGTGTGTTGAATTCAACGATTTTAGCATAAATCATCATCATCATTGAGTTGTTATATGTGTTTCCAATATTTAAGATATTGATATTGATAAAATAACCTAAAACTATGAACGATTCAGGGTTGCTATTATGGCTATTTAATTTTACCCATTTCATATTTCTTTTTCGTCAGTACCTAGTGTACCTACATATAACGATTTTTGAGTTAGCTTATCATAAATTTGGCTTAAATTAATATTGTATTTGTTCATTGTTGTGTTTGATAATATGTAGGTACTTACCCATAATATATTATTTTTATTCAGAGAAAACGAATTCTTCTACAATATATTTTAGTTTTGACACATAACATGTGAAATTTTAGAGTAGGGGAGGTAGGGGAGGGATGGGCAGTTGGGAGACATGGGCACCCCCCTTTTATTCTGATTTGATCATAGTTTTTTTTTTTTTTTTGGTTTGGTAGTTTACTTTACCGACTGGCAACACTGTTCATCCATAGACTATCTGTCATTTCTGTAAGTTGTCAAACACAAACACGTTTGAAGGTTATGCGCTCGTAAAAGTAAATATTTTGTTGCGGTTTCGGATCGTTTTAGAGAGAAAACTAATGAAAGGTATGTGTATTTTCTATTATTAATCTATTGTACATTCACTAATCTATAAATTAAACTGAAATCCAAGCCTAAATACGTAGATTCAAAAAAATACGGGTAACCTATGTCGAAAATGTATACAGAGGGAGTAATGGGCATCTTGACGTGCGGGTGGTTTGGGCATGCCCAACGCTCCCTCCTATTATGTTCAGTATAGGAGGATTTTAACTATTGGTTTATTGTTAATTACAGAAAGATGCCGTTTAAATTCTTCCACCAGAACTAACATCGAATAGAGCAAAGAAAAAGCAAATGAGCAGCAGTGATAGTGATGTAGAAAATGTTGTACTCGATGAAAGTTCCGGAGAATCTTTTATTAATGAAACGGCAGAAGAAGAGTTTGATGAAGATGATTTGATAATCGTTGACAGAAAATTTAAAATAAATGATTTCGTTCTTGTTAAATTTAATACAAAAAAGACTGTTGTGCACTATGTCGGTCAAATCGAAGACATTAGGCCTACCATGGCTACTATAAAATTTATGAGGCTGAGTAAGATAAAAAGCACCTTTTTTTTTTCCTGAAGTAGATGACATAGCTAGTGTCCTTTTAGACGACATCAAAACTAAATTGCCAGTACCAAAGACATGCAATAAAACCAAACGTGGTAGCTCTAAGTACACATTCGATAGTCCTTTATGGGTTATACCCAATCTCAGATAAGTTAAGATACTGTTTAAGATGTTTTTTATTTGTTAACTTTTATATCTGGTTTCTATTATTGATATAGTTTAATAATAGTATATTTGTTAACTAATTATTGAATTCTATTATGGATATAAAGTAATTTATAGGCCGTGCCCAAGCCTCCCACAGGGTATGTCCAAGCCTCCCTACCATAGGGAGCATTGGGCACTTTTGACTTAGTTTATAAAATATCTCTTAATGTTGAAACTGATTGTAATTTTTGAGAAAGCTCTTTAATTATATCTAGCCAAATGTGTGGTGCAATAAGAATTGGCAATAAAAGTTGATTATCTATAAAATCTGATTTTTTTTGCAATAAATAGTGAAAAAGTGCCCATCCCTCCCCTACCTCCCCTAAGCAATAATAACTATATTAAATTATTATCTGTCTAAAAATAAAAAATAAAAGTGATAATTTACTGATTGATGATTGCCGACTGTACATTTTTATTTACATTTATTTAAGTACTCCATTGTAGCTTATTAAGGGCCGATTGTTCAATCATCGAATAACTCAACAAATAACTAACTAGCGAATAAAGTTAACGGACTGATAAAAGGAAGAATAAAATTGTTGCATTTTTCAATGGCCAGATAGCAAGCAAATAGTTATCTGTGGATTTTAGTTGCCAACTTCACTACAATATTGTGGGAGCGTGAAACACGCATACGGTGTAACGTGTGTTAGAAGAGGATAGCAAATGTTATGACATTCGTTTTTTGACGTTTTAAATATAACCTATATTATCTTATGATTTATCTCGTGCAAGTGCATCTTTTATTTTCTCGTGTGGTGATTTTGTAATTTGGTTTATTATCAGTGACTTGTTATTATTTTGATAATAATGGAATCTAAGAAAAGAGAGCGCGCTGCTAATTTCAATACTGCTGAAGTAGAATTGCTCGTTGGTCTAGTCGACAAGCACAAACATATTGTGGAAAATAAAAAGACTGATACGGTCACTAATAAAGATAAAGATGCGGCATGGAAGAAAATTGAGAGTTCTTTTAACTCTTGTGGAATATCGAGTAGTATTCGCACATGGAAGACATTGAAATTAAAATATGAAAGTATCAAAAAAACTACCAAAAGTAGTTGTTCTTAGTGAAGCCGTGTCCCTCCTCGCCGGTGTCAATAGCCGCGGTGTTGACACGCAGATGCTCGGTTCCCATGACGACGAGCCGCCAGTAGTGGTCCTCAATGATTTCCATAGACGGCATGTCGGCACCGGGACGCTCGATGCCGATGTGATTTTCGTAGGCATTTGTAGCGACCTTCTTGAACTTTGCGCAGTTCATGCACAGAACAACGTCGCAGTTCTCAGCGTCGGCAAGGCCGTTGGCCGTGCCTTCGTTTTCTGTCTCATCGTCAGCAGACTCGGACTCACCGAGCATATGCTTCTGACGGTGCAGCGGGTTTGTAGCCCGGTCGAGTATTTTCTGGTTCTTCTGGTGCCAAGCCATTTCTACTTTCTTCATTATCTCCTGGCGTTCCTGGTGATTGAGCGTGGCGTACAGAAGCAAGTACTTCACGTAGAGGTCTAGTTTCCTCTCAATGACCGGAGCCTTATTCGACCTCATCTCCTCGGCGACCTTGCCCCAGCGTTTTTGGTAATCACATTCTCTAGGCCACCGTGACGTTGCACCAGGTGGTACAACTCCCCCGTCGTGCGCCGGCGCCGGCGCCGGGATCACACATCGTGGTCGGTGGGGCTCGGATAGCTGTCGGGTCCACCATGAAGTACCTGGGATTGGTGCTCGACAGCCGATGGGAATTCGGGCCTCACTTCCGGCGAAAGTAGATCTTTGTAAAGCAACAAGTTCGCCTCAGATGGTCTCCGCTTATACCTACTTTTAGCTCTATCCCTTATAACCATAAGCTCCTTAATGGTGGATGTTATCCAGGGTGCAGACTCATGCTTTATTTTTATTGGACGGTTAGGAGCATGCTTATCAAATATTTCAATGACCTTAGCATTGAAGAAAGATAAAGCATCATCAATGTTCTGTGCTGTAAGCAGCGTCGACCAATCAACAGCCTCAACATCGCATCTCAACGCCTGAAGGTCCATGCTGCGATAATTTCTTAGTAGGAGGTATTGAGGTTAGATTTTGGGATGGCGGATTCGATAGGACATAAATACAAGATCGTGATAGGAGAAGGGAGCTGTAAATTGGCCATGAGCAGAAACATTATTAGGAGACGAAACAATCATGAGGTCAAGAAGAGAAGGAGTGCAATTAGGAGCAAAGTGGGTAGCAGAAGATGGTAGAATGTCAAGGTTGAAAGAAGACAAAAGAGATGAAAGCTTAATAGAACGGGTGTCACGCTTTAACAAGCAAGTGTTTAAGTCCCCCATTGCTATGATGTGGTTGTAAAGGGTGAAGGTTCGGGCAGTATATTACAACTAGTAATACTTTGGTGTGGTGAATGATAACCTCAATGAAAATATATTCAGCTGATTCGGAGTATAGATTGGGAGAGGTGTAAATTATCTTAAAGGATATGTCAGCACGAAGTTAAATAGCCACACCGCCACCACCTTTGCCAGTCCGGTCATTGCGGATCAGGACGAAGCCAGGGAGAGCAAAATGTGTAGAAGGTTTAAGAAATGACTCTGATATCAGCAGAGCGTCGATGTGTTCACTGCTAATAGACGCCAGAAGGTCATTGTAGTGGCCGGGAACACTCTGGGCATTAATGTGGACTAAATGAAGGTCATTGGGAGTGGTAGAAAACGCAGAGGCGATTTTTTCACGTAGTGTGATAGGTGGAGAAGTGTCACTGCCGGCACTAACAAAACTATCCGAGGAAGAGCATGAGAGGAAGCTATCGTTAAGATTTAAGTCGTTAAGCATTAAATAATACAGGATAAATATATAATACGAATAAATATAAAAAGTAAACAAAAAAAAAACTAACAAATTAATTTAAAACGCGTAGTTGACAGTTAAAAGTATTACTATATACAAAGAACTGTCAGGCACCCACTAACTCACACAGTGTTTCATATGAGGCGTATGAGATGAATAAAAAAAAAAAGATAAACAATGATAATAGACCGGCATCAAAAATTAATTAAATAGTAGATACTAAATTCATACTTAACAAAAACCCATACATTTTAAACACAAAATAAGAACAAAATAAAAATACTAAAACTAAATATGTAATAAAAATGTAAAAATCAAAAACTTAGAGTAAAGCGAAACGTTACGTCAAGGAAATAAAAGTGACAATTTTGACAGTGACAGATGACAATTAATTATTAATGTGAGTGATGAAAACTATCACCCGCACTAAAGTTAAAAACATATTTTTTTATGACGGTGTTAGAAGAATGAAGAAAATATTGAGAACAGATATACGTACATTGATAGTAATAGATACAGTTGACTCTCGTTAATTCAAACCTGCGATAATTCGAACCTCTCTATAATTCAAAGTGATCACGAGTTCCCTACAAAATCTCTTTATATTTCGAACTAAATCAATACATTTTCATACACTTGGTAATTCGAACGAAAAAATCATTGCTATATAACAAAACGACGCGTTAATTCGAACTTATCGGCGTCCAACACTCGACAATTCAAAGTTGCAGAGAGAAAGAGGCGGAAAGATTGTAAGTACATTTTGCGACAAGTTCAAACTTGTATCAACGTACACGACACACTTGTTTGTCACACTGTGTGGACACTTTGTTTTTGTTTTGATTAGTTTGACTATTTGACACACACACTTCTCACGAATTGGTTTGTTTAGTTATATTTCAGTTACTGTTACTCTTTCGTTGGTATGCAGATTAAAAGTTTGTGTTAGTTATGAGCCCTAGAAAGTATAAATGTTTGACGATTGCTGAAAAGAAGAAGTTAATCGAAAAAGTAGAGGATGGTGAGAAGAAGAGTGATGTTGCAAAAGAATTTAAGATTCCTCTGAGTACTCTCTCGACCATAATAAAGCACAAGGAGAAAATTAATGCTGCTCAAACTTCTGGAGTACGGAAAAGAACTACTAAAGGTGAATTTCCTCGTCTGGAAGAAAGCCTGGTCATTTGGCTAAGACAGTGTAGAGGACAAAAAGTGTCTATTAGCGGGAACTTGTTGAAGGAAAAAGCAAAAGAGTTCGCGTCTACTCTAAGCATCAAAAACTTTGCGGCAAGTGAAGGGTGGCTTACAAATTTCAAAAATATAATTAAAAATTAAAAAACACGCCTGCCATGTAAAAAAAAATTAAAAACAAGTCAAATATTTGCAGTCGGGGTCGGTTACTTGGGACAATTCATTACAGGTCCCCCGACTGCAAATATTTGACTTGTTTATAAATTTTTTTTACATGGCAGGCGTGTTTTTTAATTTTTAATTATATTTTTTTTATTTAACACCTTTTAGTGAACAACAAAAAAGCATGACACAACACAAAAAAAAAAATCGTTCGGAACCCTTTGCAGGCGATTTCATTACATACATACATACCTGCATACATACATACATGAAACCTGAAAACATAACACTCCTTTTTGGGCAGTCGTGTAAAAACAGCAGATACTTATGATCACACAGTAATCTAAGACGTGTGGTATTAAGATAAGGTGTTTTTCATGTCTTTTCTTATAGTGCTTAACCATTATTCCACTGTATATAGGCGTAGTTAATTTGTGAGATCTGTTAGCTATTTAGTATATTATGTTTTATTTTGAAAGCTAATTAACCTGTTCCTCAAGAAAATCAGCAAGAAAGTTTTGTAGTTCTAAAAAATATTCCATGTGAAATTCGGAGATGTTTGGTTTTACTTTGATGAGCTTTTAAAGCGTTTTATACAAGTCTTACAAAGCGAGTTCTTATTCTTTTAGAAACTTCGCAAAGCTATTTATACGATCTTAGAATTTATATTTCTTAATTTATGGATTAGATAAACATAATCTTACTTTTGTTTTTCATCAAACTTACATTAATTCAAACGCGATTAAGTAAATATCAAAATCAAAATGTTTTTACTTCTCATAAAAAAGGCGCGACTTGCTCGGTTCCAAAGTGTTCTTCCTATGGAGAAGAACCGGCAAGAAACTCCATAGGGTCAATAGGCCATAAATTAGGCGTCACCTCTTCTGCTTCATTTACCAGAAGAAAAAATAGTGTCATGTTAAATGCGCATTAAACTGGCTACGCCAATGCCACGGTAATATTATCATACAGTAGTGGAACTCGGCCGCATGATAGAAATAAATGCCTACAGCCGCGCGGTACGTAAACATGCGTTAGGGCTGCCCGTCTCCAACATTTTAATTACATTTGCCTACTTTCTGTTTCTATTTAGTTTTGTGATTGTAAATATCCTTTTTATATAAATAAATTCAATACTTGTATATTGTATAGGAAGTGTTCAATAAAAATGCGTGTTGTTTTTTTATTGGTAGATTAAATTAAAAAAACATGTTTTTGTTTGAAAAACCAATCGGGCTCATAAATTTGCGACCGAAAAATATTTGCGCCTCGACTGAGTCGTACGAAATGCTTTATTGTTAAATTTTAAAGTATAATAAATCCGCATTCATAAAGGTTAATTAAAAATGCGTTATTGACGAATTCATACAACCAAAAACAGCACAATATTTCCTACTCGTCATATTAACTGATTTTTAGAGAAAAAGTCGCGCGGTTATTGTTAAAAAAAACACACACCGTCCGTTCGACACTGCGGTACAGCCGTGACTGTCTGCGACCCGAGCGCACCCCGAGATCGAGCGCGTAGGTATAGCTCGCGTTTCGTCCGTTTGTATGAAGTTGGAGTACTGTATTATAGTATTACCGTGCCAATGCCGTTGTCTAAAATCTAAGTACCTACATTCAGAATGAAACTCTTAAAACTATCGATTACATTTTCCTTACAATTAACCAGTCATTTCTGAGGTATAACTTCTCATATCATCATATCATTTACTTCCAATCGTTATTCAAAGATCTTGTAAACATTGATTCAATGTAATAATTAAATTACTTACGTTTTCGATGATATCGGACGTTATTTCATCCTATTTCTTAAAACATTCTTGATCTTATCAATTCATTGTTATACCTCACATCCCTTACTTACTACAAAGAACAGTACCTACTAATGCCAGTACACGTAGATATCGATAAATATATTTAATAAAAATTTAGGACTTGATTATTATGATTACTGCTCCCTATTTAATCATAGGTTATAGGAAGGTAAACTGGTACCTTATTTGCAATATAGGATGCTTAGTCTATAAAGATATTAGTAGGTACTTTTTCGACTACATTGATCCTTATTCTACTAGGTAAGTAGGTATTCAATACTCGTTGATTACCTATATACTTTCCTGTATTATACCTTACATACTAAGATAAATTCGCATTTACGTCTTTATAATACAGATACACATTTTAATTGTAACACCGACTAGATCAATTTTTTGTTCATTAGGTTGTACCTAACGGTTTTTGGGGTTTGATTATTTATCAACTAGAATTTTGTCAACCTCGTTAAGATAGTTTTCTGAGCACTTCATGTAAATACACACCTCGACAACGAACAACCTATTATCGAAACGAGTAGTTATGTCAGGAATTAATACAATAAGTAAAATGCGAGCAGATTTAAGTGAAAGTTATCTTATACTGATCAGTAACACAGACCCTTATGTTAGCAAAGAAGCAATCATTATGATACAGCAACAGTTTCACACGTATTTTTATTTTGTTTTTTTATTTTTTTCGACATTCAGACAATAATTATTAAAACTGTAACAGGTGGGTTCAATATCAATAAAACTTCAGTAAAATTTCTAAGAACCTATATTACAGGAAAGAAAATATACACAAAAAATTACAGTTATGACAATCAAGAGAAATGAAAAACAATATACACAAAAAATCACAGTTAAAACAATCAAGAGAAATGAGGAATAAAAAAAAATGAAACCTAAACTTACAGTATTGGTGCACCAAGCTAATTGTGTAAAAAAAAAAACAATGCGGGTATAAAAGAAAAAAATATTATTTGAACTACCCAAGTATCTTTACAGTGATATTGAAGGATAACAAAGTAATTAATGCGAGAAGCGCTATAAGAAAAAATAAGACCACGCACAATGGATCACGCATTAGCCGTATTCCGTGTTACGAAAGTACCACCACTACGTGACGTCACTGTACGCGGTGCGCTCGATTGGCTCAGGAGTTGTTCCGAATCGTCGGATGCAATGCCCAAGCGCAAATCGAACTGGCGCTAGCCGGGCGGAGGAAGGCCTTTTATAGTTGGTGGCGCTGCTTATGTGTGCGTGCGTGCGTCGCCCGCGCCCTTGTGGGTGTAGCGAGCAGGTTTTGCTCTCAAGTTATCGCATGGTGAAGGCGCGTGTGGTTCATTTCTTACAGTCTCCCCCTCTGGCTCCGATGACGTCTCGGCGAGGAAGCCAGTTCCGTAGTTTGTTTTAATGGTTTACCTCGACGTGGCTGTGGTGGTCGCAGGCTGGAGTCATCAACAGAGGTAAGTGGTTCAGATGCTTTAGGTGGGCGTCCGCGCTTTCGAATTGGCAGAGTTGGTGCAGGTAACGGACCTTCCGGCGCCGGGATCACACATCGTGGTCGGTGGGGCTCGGATAGCTGTCGGGTTCACCATGAAGTACCTAGGATTGGTGCTCGACAGCCGTTGGGAATTCGGGCCTCACTTCCGGCGGCTAGCGCCCAAGCTCATGGGCGCGGCGGGCGCGCTTTCAACGTTGCTTCCCAACATGGGGGGCCCGAGCGCCGCCTGTAGGCGGTTGTACGTGGGAATCGTGCGGTCCATGGCCCTATACGGGGCTCCCGTATGGGCGCTCGACCTGACGGCCAGCACTCTCGCCATTCTGCGCAGGCCGCAGAGGGCGATGGCCGTCAGAGTCGTCCGCGGGTACCGCACGATTTCCCACGAGGCGGCTTGCGTCCTGGCCGGATCTCCGCCCTGGGACCTAGAGGCGAAAGTACTCGCGTCATTGTACCGATGGCGCGAGGAAGAGCGGGCACGGGGCTCGATGCCGGTGCAGCGGCAGATCGAGCTGCGCCGGGGAGAGCTCCGTCAGGTCTTGGTGGCGGAATGGCGGCAAAGGCTTTTGCGCCCTGCCGCCGGCCTCGCTACCGTCGAGGCGATCCGGCCAGTACTCGACGACTGGCTCGGGAGAAGGCACGGCTCCCTGTCGTTTAGGGTGACGCAGGTGCTGTCGGGGCATGGATGCTTCGGCAAGTACCTGTGTCGCATAGACAGGGAGCCGGACGCTCGGTGCCACCACTGCGTCCAGTGCGGGGAGGACACGGCGCAACACACGCTCGCTGAGTGTGTAGCTTGGGAGGAGCAGCGCCGTGTCCTCGCAAATGAAGTGGGAGGCGACCTGTCGCTGCCGGCCGTAGTGCGGAGTATGGTCGGTAGCGCAGAGTCGTGGGACGCGGTGGTGTCCTTCTGCGAGGACGTGATGTCGCAGAAGGAGACTGCGGAACGGGAGAGGGAGATCTCGACTCCCTTCCCCGGCCGCAGAAGACGCACCGGGCGCAGGGGAAGGGACGGACAACGCCCTTCTCCGCCCCCCATGAATGGGTCCAGGGGCGAGGGACTTGGGGAAGTCCCCGCCCCCTATTCGATGGACCCGAGGCGGAGGCGCGCGCGGGTGTCGGCGCGCGCCCCTGAGGCGGTGCACGGGGTAGTTGTACACCTCACTACCCCGTGCAGGAGCTGAGGCCCGGACAGACCGGGCCGGCACCAGTGTGGGGCTGCGGAAGAATCCGGATTCCCGCGGCCCCACGCGCACGTGCGAGGAGGAGACACCGGGGGGTTTTAGCCGGTAAGAGTCCGGCACGCCCCTCCGCCTCTCCCCAGGCGGAGGAAGTCCATGAGGATTTCCCCCCGAAAAAAAAAAAAAAAAAAAAAAAGGTAACGGACCTTCTGTCGTACCTTGGTAAGGGTGCAGGGCTGATGAATGATATAGCCCTACACTCTGTTCTGGCGTGTTGGGGTGAGCAACATGGTAAGAGCTCGGTCCATGATGTTTTACTATGACATAAGGGCCATCTCGGCGTGGGACAAGTTTTGAGCTGAATCCCTGGGTGGTCTTGCTGATAGGGTGTGATTCCACAAGGACTTGGTCTCCAGGTTTGTATTTAGGGCTAAGTCTCCTATTTTTATCTACGTACTCCTTCCGTTTCTCTTCTTTCTCTTCCTGTACTTCTCTAACTATCTTCATTGTTTCAGCGAGCATCAGCAGCTTGGGTGTGATTTCAGGAATGAAGTTTTCTGATAATATAATTTCACGGAGGTCGTGTTCGTTGTCATCGGGTGTTCTTAATTCTCGTCCGAACGTCAGATATGCTGGAGTATACTCAGTCGAGGAACAAACCGCCGTGTTCATGGCAAATCGGATGCTTGGCAGCTTCTCCGACCAGGTCCGATGATCATCACCAACAAGTATGGCAAGCTGGGTTTTCAGATCTCGATTGCGACGTTCCACCGGGTTCGTTTCGGGATGGTACACCGGCGTAAATGCATGTTTAATGTTAAAGCAATAAGCTACTTGCTGCATGACAGTGCTTACAAACTGTGTGCCGTTGTCACTAATCAGCCTTCGTGGCATGCCGTACCGTAGAAATATCTCATTAATGAGCACCATGGCGCAATTAACTGCAGTTGCATGTTCCAGAGGAAATAGTTCTACCCATCTGGAGGCAAGGTCTTCAACAATGAGTATCCAGGTCTGTCCTTCAGAAGAGGCAGGTAAAGGGCCGAATAAATCAAAAGCGACAACTTCGAACCTCTTGTTCATCGCTGTTGTTTGGAGGAGTCCAGCTGGCTTCATATTCGATGGTTTGTACTTTTGACATAATAAACAGTGTCGAATGTACAAGTCAATGTCCTTTCTCATGCCTTTCCAATAATAGCGTTGAGCTATTCTGGCATATGTTTTTTCCATTCCGTAATGACCGGCGGCAGGTCCGTCATGGTATGCCGATATGACATCAGTTTGCTCGTGTGTAGGCACAACAAGTTGACTACTATCACTATCACCATCAGGATTATAGCGGTATAGTAAACCATTATTCATGACGTAACCCTTTTGACACCAGTAACGTGTCTCCTCTTCCGTATTACCTTCTAATGCCTTTACAATTTTTTCTATATCTTTATCTTCCATTTGAGCTTTTCTTATTTCTTTAGGATTCTTTCTAGGTGCGTCTACTACAACACTACATATTCCACAGCTTTCTCTTGTTTCAGCATCACAATTTGGGCGTGACAATGCATCTGCTACAACGTTCGTCCTACCAGTGATATACTTTATTGTGATATCATATGGCTGTAGCTGTAGTGCCCATCGAGCTAGACGTCCTGTTGGGGATTTTAATGTCATGAGCCATTTTAACGCTTGATGATCCGTGAGGACAGTAATAGGCTTCCCTTCGATGTAGCCTCTAAACTTATTAACTGCCCAAACTACGGCAAGAGCCTCGCGCTCCGTCGTCGTGTAATTTCTTTCGGCCTGATTGAGCAATCGGCTCGCGTATTCAACTGGGTGTTCATTTTCACCCTCCCCCTGCACTAGTACTGCACCGATGGCATAATTACTGGCGTCGGATTTGATAATGTAGGGTTTTGTGTCGTCTGCTTGTGCCAATACGGGCGCTGTGACAAGTAGATCTTTGAGCTTATCAAAAGCTACTTCCTGTTCCTTTTCCCACAACCATTTAGTGTGTTTCTTTGTCAATCGGGTAAGGGGTTCAGCAACGTTAGCAAACCCAGGAACAAATCGTCTGTACCACGAGCACATTTGAGGGAATGACAGTAAATGTTTTAAGCTAGTGGGTGCAGGCATATTTAATATAGAGCTGACTTTATCAGGATCCATTTGCAAGCCCATTGGAGTAATATAATGCCCGAGATACTTAATCCTGGAACAGCAAAATTTGCATTTCTCCTTATTGGCCGTCAAGTTATATTCTTGTAATCGAACAAAGACATCTTGGAGATCCTGCTGGTGTTGCTCAAACGTTGGGGACAAGATAATTAGATCATCAATGTACACACACAGTTTGACGTGGCTCAGTGACAAACGGAAAACATCCATCAACCGTTGGAAGGTGGCCGGCGCATTTCGCAAGCCGAAAGGCATTCTTAAAAATTTGTACATGCCAAATGGGGTCACAAAAGCGGTTTTGCATTGGTCTTCGTCCCTTACTTTGATTTGCCAGTAGCCTGCGCGAAGATCAATGGTGGACATATATGGCGTAGGTTTAGCGTCATGCAACAAATCATCGATACGGGGTAGCGGATACGCATCCGGCTTTGTAACTGCATTGAGTTGTCTGTAATCGATACAAACTCGTATTCCGCCATCTTTTTTGGGAACCATGACGACGGGTGCAGACCATGGTGACGTGCATGGTTCTATTATTTTTTCGGCTAGCATTTTATGTACTTCATCTTTCAGGGTTTGTGTTTTAGCAGGCGGTAAACGATACGGTGGCACTGATACTGGTCTGTAATCCCCTGTATCTATGAAATGTTCTGCTTGGGTTGTTGGTTTTCCATTGGGAACAAACACATCTGCATTTCTTTCTAATAGTCGTTGCAGCTCTTTAACTTCCTTAGTGCTTAGCACACAGTCAGATTCTTCGCAATCTATTGCCGCAATATCCGTATTAGGCGGATTAAATAATGCGTTGGTGCTAGGTGACAATACTATGGTGCTTTCTTCAATCGACCTTCTGGCATCTCGATATAAGGCATCGATGACGGGAGAATAGCCATCAAACAATCGTTGTCTTTTGAGCGGTGGCGTAGAAAACTCGATTGGTTTCAGTGGACCATATGTGGGTGTTTTGGGTCTGTCGATACTCGCCTGACAGATCCCCATATTTAGATTTGAGGCTGAAGGGGCATCAGTACCCACTAATGGCTCGCAGTGTGACGTTTCCGTTGCACTTTTGGGTACTTCGGTAGAACCCGTGCTCATTTCGGGACCATATGGTCGTATCAGATTTTGTTCCACTGTACTTGATATCGAAGGCTTAGATGCATCTCCTGGGGTACTAGCCACTGGAGAAATCATTTGTGGTAAACAAATCATCTCAGTGAGCAGTGCTTCGCAAAGTTCCTCCTGGACTAGATCATACACTTTTGTAGGATTATCAAGAAAACGACATGTTAGTTGGGGTAAATTAAGCAGCATCATTGCGTCTTCGATAAAGCCTACTCCCAATAATGTTTTGTTACCTTTTGCGTGAGGTAGGACAATAAATGGAGTTTCAATCACTCTTCCATAAATCGTGACGGGAGCTGTGACGATCCAGACAGTTTGCATTCTGGGTATACCGTCTGCTAACGTTATGTTCATCATTTCCTCAGTGAACTGATAGCCTTCCCTCTTTAGACATAAGGCTAGCTGATATGAAGCTACACTTGACTTTGCACAAGTATCTATAAATCCAGTGCCCTTTATACTCCCGATACTTATGGGTACTACAGGTCTAAGCCGTTTTGCGCTACGAGCGTTGAACGAGCAGAAACTGATGTCCTCCATCTTACCTTGCTGCTTATTGCATTTAGGACATCGACTACGCACGACACCAGGCTCGCCACATCCATAACAAGAGAATTTGGGCTTCACTGTTTCCGTGGGCTTAGCTTCGATCGTCTTGTCACTCGGGTTTTGCACACGTTGATCTTGTTTTATTCGTTTTCGACAAGCATCAATTGTGTGTCCTGGTAATCTGCAGAAATTACACCGTGTTTTTGCTTTTGTTGTGCTTGTGGGTATCTCTTTAGGCATTTGTCTTTCTTCAGCCTTCTCTCCTAAATTTCGCTCAACTTCTCTTGCCTTCTGTAATAAATCATCAAAATTTTTTATGGATTCTCTTGATATCTTCTCTCTAATTTCGAAGCGTATCTGTCCGAAAACCAAATCCAACTCTTGTTGCTCATTGTGACCAGGTGCAGGCAATTGAGATATAAGAGCACGTTTCTCCGCAATAAATATTTCGGTTAAAGTGTTCTTCTTTTGCTTATGTTCAACTATCTCCTGATATATTTTGTACGCCAACTTCTTGGGTGCAAATGCATGACGTAGTCGTTCCTCAAACTGGCTCCAAGTTGTGACCTGGGTTTTAACGCCTTGCCACCAAGTAGCAGCGTCATTAGTTAAGACGAGTGGTAGCCCAGTAAGTGCATCTTTGTCTTCTATGTGTTCTACTTTTTTAAATATACTAACCGCCGCCAAAAATGACTCGACCTCTGGAGCGCTTTTATTGCCACTAAACTTTACTGGACATCTGACCATTGAACTCCGATGTTGCTTTGACCCAGAGCCAACTGCTGCCAATAGTTGTTGAAATTGTTCTGCAGACATAGTTATGGATGATGACATTGAACCGCCCTTAACTTCTTCCATTGTCTCTTTTTTCTTTTCTCTCTGCGAGTTATGTTGCACCGTAAACCTCTGTGTTCTTTCTGTTGGTCTAGGTCTTAGGTTTTTCTTTGAAGGATCCACGTTGGGGCGCCAATTGTAACAGGTGGGTTCAATATCAATAAAACTTCAGTAAAATTTCTAAGAACCTATATTACAGGAAAGAAAATATACACAAAAAATTACAGTTATGACAATCAAGAGAAATGAAAAACAATATACACAAAAAATCACAGTTAAAACAATCAAGAGAAATGAGGAATAAAAAAAAATGAAACCTAAACTTACAGTATTGGTGCACCAAGCTAATTGAGTAAAAAAAAAAACAATAAGGATATAACAGAAAAAAATATTATTTGAACTACCCAAGTATCTTTACAGTGATATTGAAGGATAACAAAGTAATTAATGCGAGACGCGCTATAAGAAAAAATAAGACCACGCACAATGGATCACGCATTAGCCGTATTCCGTGTTACGAAAGTACCACCACTACGTGACGTCACTGTACGCGGTGCGCTCGATTGGCTCAGGAGTTGTTCCGAATCGTCGGATGCAATGCCCAAGCGCAAATCGAACTGGCGCTAGCCGGGCGGAGGAAGGCCTTTTATAGTTGGTGGCGCTGCTTATGTGTGCGTGCGTGCGTCGCCCGCGCCCTTGTGGGTGTAGCGAGCAGGTTTTGCTCTCAAGTTATCGCATGGTGAAGGCGCGTGTGGTTCATTTCTTACAAAACTATATTTAAACATTAAACGGTTACACACAATGATATTATATATAAAAAAGAGGTAGATATCGCACTGGCGCGCAAAAGTTGTTGAGAACAAATTCAGACAATTGTCGTGATTTGTTTTAGTCGGTTAATAGCAGCGAGCGAAGCGAAGCGTGTCTGTGTCGTGCCTATAACTACCTAAAATGCCAAGTTGTGTGTTACGAAAGTGTAAAAAACTATGGTTCCAAGATAAATAAGAGTGTAGGAGTTTCATACCATTCGTAAGTATATTAAAATAATGTCATATTAATATTTTTTCACGATTTTATTTCTCATTTACAAAATACATTTCGAATTATTAATATGGTGGTTCGAAAAGGACAGTGAATATGATGACAACTGCAGTGCGACAAGGACAAATAGCCATGCGTCATAGATTAATCAACTAGAAGCGAAGTCGTAGGCAGAATACACAGCGTTCGTTGACCGCTTGAGTTTGTTTAGTAATAGTGGGCTATTCAATATTATTTTATTACTCGATTAGAATGTATGTACCTAGATAAAACATTTTTTTTTTATAATGTTTTTGTTATTTCCAGATTTTCTAGTGATCTAGATTATAAAACATAAATGGGTCGGCATAGTTCAGGCGGAAAGAAGTGAACATAACTGGATGCCTACAAAAAGTAGTACAATTTGTTCTGAACATTTTAAAAATGAAGATAAATATACTACTTCCAAAGGCTACATGCGTCTGAAAAAAACTTCAGTGCCTGTGATAGCCCCGGTAAAATTAAATTTTATAAATATTACGATAGTTCATTATTTTCACAACAAAAAAAAAAATGGTCGTAACTTATGTAATGATGTGACCCGTGCATTCAATCTTGGTCAATTAATTACAAATATAATTTATATTTACCGTATCAATTAAGAGAATTTATTCTATTTCAGGACAATGATGATGTTCCACAATTTCGCTCACCTACCAGTCTGGACCATGTTGTTATATCCGACCTGGATTCAGTGTTCGACAACCCCAGAAAAGCAAAGCTTAAGACGCGAGTTCATAAATTAGTTGTTGAAAAATAAATGTTACAGAAAAAAAATAAAGTTCTTAAAATCCAAAACAGCAGATTAAAAAAAAAATGACAAGCATGAAGAACATATTGTAAAGGATTTGAAAAAAAAAAGAATTATCTCACGGAAACCGTAAATTATTACTTACATCTTCTACACTTCTACATCTACACTTATAATAATATTATAAAGAGGAAAACTTTGTTTGTTTGTAATGAATAGGCTCAAAAACTAATGGACCGATTTTAAAAATTTTTTCACCATTCGAATGCTACATTATCCGCGAGTAACATAGGCTATATTTTATTTTGGAAAAAAAAAGGTTCCGTAAGATATTTGGCTTTTTCGGACACAAGGTGTAAAAATCAACCAGAAAAGTTTCGTCGATGTTAGTGTCGGTGTCTGTGAATTGACCTGGGAATCATTTTGCTGACCGTGTCTTTCCTGAGTAGGCTTTTTGCAGCGGTAACCGACATCCACGCGGGCGGAGCCGCGGGCGACCGCTAGTCATATAATAAAAATAATTTGAAACTTAAATTTGTACGGAACCCTCGGTGTGCGAGTCCGACTCGCACTTGGCCGACTTTTTTTTTATTGTATCTTAGTCTAAGTTTGTAAATAAATAAATAACAATTCTGTTTTTTGTTTTATTTAAAACATCATTACCAATGTAATGTACCTATGCTTATATTCAATGTCTCATCTGTGGCAAATCCGCATACTCTATGATTCACTACTGTACTTCAAGCGCAACACACTACAGATAGCTATCTCTTTCTGTACCATACGTTCCCTATTATCTATCGCAGTCGTAGTTGAAAATGACTATACACCTACATGTAAGTACATTCGTAATAACAACGCAACAATTTCTGGACACCGCTCAGTATGAACGTAACGTATCTTCCCTTTATAATATCATTGGTTACACATGAAGTTATCTTCACAAAATGACACATCGGTTATAAAACCTTCAAATATAGCAACATCAGTTTATTATAAGACTGAAAACATTTACTTATGCAAATATATACCTAGAAAGAATATAAGACACATAAGATCTTCAATGTGTCTTTTATATATCGTTAATTCTACGTAAATAATTAATTTAACACATACAGTTACTATTGTATAGAAAGCAACATTTACATCTTATGGCAATAACACATATTTGCGAAAAAAAAACGCGCCACCTACTTGTGTACGCAAACCTTAAGTTTTATACACCTTATAATCAACATATCAGTTATAAACAAATAAATATTTTATTATACATATAAGATGTCCTCCCGTATTTTTAATTGAATCATTTAGTGGTATCATTTCACGTGTCTTGCTTCTCTCAGTGCTTATGAATGCTTAGCATCAAATTTGCCAGTATTTGTTATGTAGTTTGTTAAATGCGTGTTTATTATAATCAGTCAGTTTAACTAGTGTTGCACTCTGAGCAATTGTTTAAGAGTTCGTTTGCAGCATTCTGTATCACTTGAAGTCTGTTATTTCAGCTAGTTATAAGCTGTGTTGGTAATTTACAGACGATACTGTTCATTTCCTTCGTTTTACCTGCGTATTTTTTCAGTTCTTTATAGTAATCTCGTTTAAGAAAGATTTTTATTTTGATGTACTTACTAATAGTTTATTCCCGAAATTGTTGTTTATTTTAATAAAATTAAATATTTTCTATGATTCGACCAAATCTCAGTCAGCGTTTAGCTGAAACTTGTTCAATAATTTAAATTATTTTTGTTTTATAGCTATCTAAACTGAAAATTTTTATTTGTAGAGAGTGTAGTTTAAAACAAAAATGGTGTGTTTTGTGCTTTACGAGCCGCTGTTCTTTACGAAACATTTTTAATATCATGTTTAGACGCAATGCCAACATCGCCAAGATAATGCTTCACTAATTAGTGAAGTATTATCTGAATGTCGTCGACAGCGCATGCGCGAGTTTTTCGGCCTAGTTTCCTGACGAGGCCGACGTGTATGAACACGGTGTGTGTGTGTGTGAGTGCCGGTGGGTGGTTTGTCTGTGTGCGTTTGGCAGTGGGACGCGCCGCGCGACCTAGATCACGTTAGTAGCACCCGGACACACTGGCATCCCGAATGACCAACATCATAGCAATTGAACGTGTAGGTACGTGGTCTTCTTTGTTCAGTTTAGCATTGCTTTTTGCCGATTGTCATTTCTTTAGGCAAGGATATGAATGCTGCGTATATAGGGTGATCCAAATAGACACGTCATAAAGAAAATAGATTCCTCATACCTAAAAGTATGCGAAAACGATTTAGTTTTTTATCGACGCTACTTGGAACACCCTGTATTTTTTATTTTGAATGCTGAAGTTTTGCAAAATCCTATCTAATATTAAATCTCCTGTTAGGAACTGTCGTTATCCGTGATTTTATGTACCGTCACCTGAATTCTATATTTAGTAAATGCTTTTGAACAATTACCAGGTAATATAAAATCGGTAAGTACAAATAACAGAACATTTACCGACCGTCCGCCTTTCATCAGAAGCCTTCCCCAACAGCACAAGAATAAATATCCTTTGGATATCTAGTCTTCTGCTAATAGTGTTGGTTCGGTTCCTGGTCTAGCCTCATGCCGCTGAGATATAACTTGGAGCGAGTAGTAAGGGAAGTACGTATAAAATGACATATACGAACCAAATAATATAGTATAGTAGGCCTCTATTAGAATTGCTGAGTTTTAGCGAAGCCATAGCGTGCCATAGGTAGTGCAAGATGTGATGACTACCATTTTGACAATCCTGTGAGTTGTCGGTTACCGTTGACTTCGTACACCAGAGTAACTAATGTGCCCACAGAAATATATTTTTATTACATGGCTTCCTTCTGTTTTTGGTGAGAAGACCTTTGTTTATTTTTATTACTTAAATCGATTAATACGATATAAAAGGATCTTAACAGATTTTTGGTTATTTAAACGAAATATGATTTTAAATAGCTGTTATTTAAAAAGTATCTGTTATTTTTGAATGTCAAAACATCCTGCCATTTTTTACATACTTCCAATTACTTATAAGATACGTGATGGTAACAACTGTAGTCCTCCGATCGGTAATTGTTCTGTTACTCAGCTAAAAGGCAAAGTCAGTACCCCAAGTGCTAAAACTTAACCGTAAGTATAACCTCTACACCTAAGTAGCCGATTATGCATGTACACTATGGTTAATAGGTACAAAATTATACTAACCTTTTATAGCTAAATATTAAAGAAATTAAAAGTTTACTTAGTGACGCAGTTGTACGTCAGTATACCTTTGAGTGTTGTCTTAGTGCCGATTCACATCGAACGAGCGATGGCTTACTCTATCACCTCAACCTTTGTAATTCTAAAAGAATTTTATAGGGTAAGGAATAGAATAGCATTCGCTCGTTTGATATGAATCGGCTTTTATGCGAATCTGCTTCTGTCTTGAAGCCTTAAGGAAAATAAAACGCGAATGTACGAAATACTTCGTTTTCTTTATCCCTCGTCCTTCGCTAAGCGAACACAATTTGTATACTTAAATGTATGAGAAAGGACCCTATACCCAGCAACGGGGTATTTATATTAAATTTAGAAACTCATCGTAAAATAATACAAATGGTTACCTATAAAAGATACTTTTAATCGATTTTAATTTAAATTGGAACCTAAAGCCAGAAGTTGTTATCAAATCGGATATACCCTAGTTTTATTTCAAAAGAGTTCAAATATTGTATAATTTCCAGCGGAACGTCTAACGGTACTATATATTTATTTAAATTAAATTTTCTTCCCTGATCAGAGTATGTATGATAAAATAAAACTCACACTGGGGTACTAGTTACCGATGAATTTCCTTAATGCGCGCTAAAGACAATATTCAGGAATCGTTAAATATCTATGTTTAAATTAAATCAGAACAATAAAAAGATGAGCCGAATAGTATGTAGAAAAAAATTGTCGAACTTATAAAGTAGAGTTAAAAAACATAATTATGGTAATTGTTTCCAGAAGGTGTCTTTAAAAATTTGAATCAAGAGTTTGTTAAAACGAATCCAATTTGCCTCTACAAAATAGAGAAACGAAAAAACATCTCCAAATTGTCTTGAATTTAATATAATTTTATTAACTAATACTTAATCAGTTTGATATTCAGCCCATCTTTTGAAAAATATAAACTTGAAGTTAAATAAAATTCTTTGAATGTCTACAATATTGTACACATTGCTTATAATGGATGTTATTCCTGAAACTGGACACGATTTCTTTTTTATTTCGTTCACTTACCAGTAAATATCTGTGAATACTTTAACAACCAAGCCAAGTTACATTTCTTCCCTTGTTTTAATAAACTAACTTACTGCTCGAGTAGGTAGTGATATAAATACGAGGACTGCTCGAGCGGTCCACCCTCCGCACACGTTCTTAAGCGCTCGCTTAGGTATTGGCACGTACTTACGCCTCCCGCGTCGACTTTTCTTTTCTTGACAGTTGTCTGCTTCAAGCAGTCAATGTATGAGTGTACGAGTTTGCCCACGAGACCGGTGGACAGCTCGAGCGGTCCGTGTATGTTGATCACTGACTATCCGGTCGAGCAGTTCGCGTATAGGCCAACTTACTTGTAATCAGCACAGTCAGTAGGTTCAGTAAAGGAAGGCTAATGGTTTATTAAATGAAGTAATTCTTTAACTTCATCAAAGACTAACTATATACTGATAAATGGATGGATATTTATGTGAAGCTTGAACGCACACTATATAATAAGATGTTTGTTTCACCGTGACAGCAGTGCACTGACCTTTAAGTCACAGGATTTCCTAGTTTAGGAGTTGGAGTTCAATTGCCAAAATTACCGACCGGATAATATTGTACTACAATGAAAATGGTTGTGATTTCAAAAAAGTTACTTTTTACTAGCATTTCCATCAATCTGACTATGAGAGGAATATAACTTGGATTGGGATGTAAAAAGCTATTTTAACAGTCTTCAGTTTCAGATAACGCAAAGAAAAGTATGTACAATAAGTAGACATGAAAAATTTTAATTACTAAATTATTATAGGAAAATACTAAATTATTCAAAACTATGTTCTGATCTTTGTAAATGAGACATAAAAGCGTAAATAAAAAACATTAACGTGGATACTTTAATCGTCTTCCTGTGTCTACGTCGTATGCGCTTCTTAATGAAATACACCAGCGGATGTACCTTGCCTCTTAGCCTGATATTTTGAACACTGTCAAAAACACAACTGGCAGATGTGTGCGTTCATCTCTAAGCACTGAGTTGTGAAGGACACGTCGGATACCACTAGATTCAGTTTTTGGATGAGGGAGAGGAGTTTACCATTCGGGAGGGACATCTGACTGTTACAAATATACACATGATTTAATATATTGTCATCAACAGTATTAATGTTGGTGAAGGTACTAAACTTAAACTTAAATTTACGACGTCTTCTATTCATCCGATAGAATAATGAAAACGCCATATCCTGGTATGTGGATCGCAAATTGAACCCAATACCAGCCACCACGCGACCGGTGTAATCGCGTGTCACAAAACTCCTTAATTTACAGACGAGATTTCGCTTCTCTGTGATGCGAATCCCATCGCAGTACTGCCTGGGGGTGTATATGAGCGCCACCTGGTTTTTGATCTCTTCATCGCGAACAACCCTCTCGTGCCACTCCACGTAGTCAGGGTTGGTCTTATTGTAGACATAACAAAAATCTTTAGTCCCTTCCGGCTCCTTGCTCTGGTTGAACCATCCAGTGTGAGGCTCCATTCCGTCAACCATAACAGTGACTATTCTGGCGATATGGTAGCCAGGGTCAGCGATCAATATTCCGCGCCTACCATCCAAATTGATAGGAATACCCACCAAGACGTGCTCCTTATCAGGGGCGAGCAGGTCGTGAGGCCCGTGGGTGTAGGTCACATATGACTCTAAATCATTGACCGATTCCTCGCAAGAGAGTAAAGCTGTTGCTTTCCTTATGCCTTTAAAATAAGTTTTAAGGCATCTCCAGCGTCGGATCAATTCGAGACCTAGTCCGACACAATTATTTTTGAACGGCCGAGTCCTGGGCACGAAGTCCGCAAAAACCTCGCGAAGTGGCCTACCTGACTCCGTGTAGACGTTATAAAGAGACAGAAAATTACTCACGGAATCATATCTGTCTGAAACCAGTAGCCGTCGCAGGATGTCTTCGGCGCGGAGGACCAACTCGTAGTAAGTGGATAAGGATAATTTGTAGGGGCGAATCCTGGGGCCCCAGCGTCCCCGTGGAAGTGGCGGTCTAGCAGCTGCGACGCTACGGCGGGGCCCGCCATGTGGTCACGCCTAGTCAACTGGCCTGATCGTCGTAGCCATTTGGCCCGACTTCAGCTGAGCCAGTCGTCGACACTAGTCATATCTGGTTCAAGTCCTCCTGTTAAAATAAAAACTTAAACTGAAATATGCGTTGTGGCTCAAACATGGAACATCAAACATTCACAGTTGCAAGAGCATAATGATATACAAATACACTATATATATAATAGCACGCCTTTCTGTGTTCAATGGTTCTTTAGAGTTTCAGCATATGCGGAGTTTCTAAGCGCGATAAAAAACGCAGCGTTTATGTGTAAATGTTCTATATCGCTCTATTCCAAAACCCGATATATTACATCTGTATTTAGAGCAACCAACAGACTGTCTTAATTACCGTGAAGAACACACTGTGTTTGTCAGTCAGGCAGCAAATTGCCGCCGTGAATATTAACTGCATGATCCTGGGTTTTTCTATGTGCGAACTTAAAAATAAGCAGGACCTGTTTAAGTTGCTGAAGCAGTTCCACTTAACATTGACTGATCATGATAAGTGAAACAGTTTACCAGAAGATTTCCCAACCATTCCCAGCATTTAGTATTAAGCCCAAATAACTATGACTAAATATTAAATAGTAAAACAATAAAACTTCTTTGTGTGAAGTGAAGAGCTCTCAGTGCCTTGGGAGACAGGATTTATTAAGATTTCTCTTTCCACCATTGTAAGAAGGATAATTAAAGCAGAGCTACCGGAGCAATGAGAAATAATCCAATAGATTGAGGATTGCCAAGACCACATTTAATTCATTTGAGTTTTTGTGTCCTAACTAAGCTGCTAACTATTTTTATCGTTTTAATTATTGATCACATTAAATCAAGGAAGAATTAAAATCTAAATTATTAATGGAAAATCGCACAAGCTGTTCAAATCAAAACCAACCTAAATAAACTGTAAAATATTAAACTAATTAATGTACTTATTTACTTATTCAAGAAAGAGTTTTCACCGTCCAATCATTCCTAAAACAAATTTTAGAAGGTTTGAAAAGGTTTCCGATGTTTAACTAATCAACTTTCTGCTGGTTGAAAATAACTTTGTACCCACGTTTGGAAACTAACCAGAACGTGAAAGACTGAAAGTTTTTTATTAAACAACAATAAATATAATACTTTATTGATACAAAGGTATTACACATACATTATTACTAGAAATGTCAATTGATTATAGAATAAATACAATAGAGGATATACCTTTTAGTGAACAACACAAAAACATGACAACACAAAAAAAAATCGTTCGGAAACCTTTGCAGGCGATTTCGACTCACACTTGACCATTTTTTAATGTCCACATAGCCTATGTCACTCGGGATAACTCAAAGCTTCTAATGATACCACAAACATTGAAATCGGTCAAGCCTTTTAGAAGTTATGGTGAAATAAAGAAACTCACAAACATACATACATACATACCTACATACATACATACATGAACCCTGAAAACATAACACTCCTTTTTGGGCAGTCGTGTAAAAATTGATTTGAACCTTTTAAATGCACATTAAATCATTATTCCTATTTCTTTAATTTTCACATTAATTGGTCTCGGTGTGCTTACTTGACAAGCCTTAACTAAAACAACAACAAAAAATGCGCACAAGTATGTACATACAAATAAAAATATTAATCTAGTGAACTTGCATAACTAAATGTTATATAAACTCGAATATGTCACAGATTTACGTAGATTATCTACACATAATAATAAAGATCTTTTCAATAATACTTTTTTGCTTACATTGATTACGAGTTACGCGATATTTTTGTTGTCCAGTCCAATCGTGAACAAATCTAAAACTTATTATTTTTTTTTTGTTTTTTATTACCTACTTGTCATAAACAAATTCTACAAGGAAATAATGAGAATCCGAAAAATGTTCTTTAATTGTTATTTTACGATTTACGAAACCTTATTACAGAAATAGCAGTCTAGCAATTATTAATGCAAGTTTACTCTTTGGAACATAGCGATTGAAAAACGATGTGCAAACTATGATTTTACGAGATTATGTATAAAATGTAGGTTATTATCAGAGAAATTTAAAGTCGTCCATGTACTAATGTTATGCATTTTTATAATAACTTATTTGTATGACAGTCGAACAAGCCATCCAGGGCTATGGGAAATAGTATCCCAAATAGGCCTGAATGGAACAGTCGGTTGCGATGCGCGGTCGAGTACGGTCGCGTGTGCGCTGCTACGCTTGAATATTATATTCTCGAAGCGCGCGGCTTTAGCCGCTGCCCGGTTTCGCTATGAGTACTCAAACGCTCATAGCCAATGAAGTTCTGGCATTTATCAAACATGCCATTGATTACATGGACGAGGTCAGCATCTTGCAGATCTGCAAGTCATCGTTCAAGGAGGATGAGATTTGCAGTGCCAAGTTGCTGCTGTTCACGACGCTTGGCAAACTCAGCCAGATGCCGTCTCGTCGAAGGGACGGCACAGAGAAGAGCCTCCAAGACATCGTGACGTTGTTGAAGGAGACCGACCCGGACGACGTGCCTGAATTCGTGGCGAAGGATCTGCACAAGCTGCCTCCCGTCACGTTCGACCACGTAGATGTCACCAGGCTGCTGAAGGATATAACACTCCTGAAGCAAAGCCAGGTCGAGATGCAGCATCAGCTGGAGGTGTCCAACAACACCATCAGTGATCTACGGGCAGAAGTAGTGTTATTGCGCAATGCAATTTCTGCAAGTAGGTCACTTAGCAACGCGAATGTGAACACACGTCGCGGGGCACAAAACGCCTCCATCTGCAGTTTCGAGTCGGCGGGCTCGAATGCGTCACCAGCTGCCGAGAATGCACGCGTTGCAACGTGTGCAGCGGCCGTCCCTGCCTCGACACCGGTGGAGACGACGACGTGTGTAGGTTCGACGACCCCCAAACGAGCCTACGCAGCAATTGTAGCCGCCGCTAAAAAGCCTGTTGAGCCACAAAACTCGCAGGTTAAACTAGCGGACAAAGCTAAAGGGGGTAAACGGAGCCTGTCAAAACCAAAACAGGTTATGAAAAGGCAGGGTCTAGAGAAGGACACGGGCGACAGCGATGGTTTCATCAAGGTGGAGAAGAGGAAGAAGAAGAAGCCTCCTTGTCGGAACCAGTGCGGTACTGCGTTGGCAGGACCCAACATGTTGCTGCGTCCAGCCGTACCGACAACGCTGCTGTACGTGTCCAGACTTCATCACTCCACGAAGGTTGAGGAGGTCGTGGAATACATGCGCGTGAAGACCAACTGGACTTTGAGGGTCGAGCTGTTGGAGCCGCGTCACAAAACGAACTTCAAGTCGTTCGTGGTGCGCGTTCCGACACATCACCTCGAGATGTTCCTCAAAGAAGAGTTTTGGCCGAAAGGAGTTATATACCGCCGGTTTCGTGGCCAGCTACGTGACTCCAGTCAGCGAAACACGACGCCGACACTTCGTGTACATTAGTATTAGTTCATTATGTTATATATATTTATAGTATTTTTAAGTTGTATTAGTATAGTATTGTATATTTTATATGGGCCTTGATGCCTGAAATAAATGGATTATTATTATTATTATTAATACAGGATGATGACTTAGGGCGGCGGCTAATGAACGTCTTGCACGTCAATGGTGGCGCCCACAGGCCCAGTTAGGTTGGTCTACTGTATACCTTCCAACTCGTAGAGGACAAGCGCGGAGGGTTAATTTGTCCAAACCCCTACTCTCTTATGACACACAACATTATAACGGTGCCCCCAGTACCCGGCATCGGTTCCAGAGGAGCCGATGTTTATTCTGACAGTAGACAGCGACTCTTCGGAGCCGCGGGGCCTCAAAATCTCCGGGTGGGATTGAATTGTCAGACGACCAAAGCACGCATAAAGGATCCCGATACACTTTATGTTTTAACATTTAATACAAGAACACTAAGAACGGAAGAACGCTTAACCGAATTAGAGAATGCAATGGATAGCATTAAGTGGGACATTATTGGCCTGGCTGAAATAAGACGAGATGGAGAAGACACCTTGGAGACACATGAGTAGATAAACGGAACAGAGGCAAAGCTTCTTAAGAACGTGCAAAATTGTTACCTATTTTGTTAGGGTTGTCACAATAGGTGAAGACAAATGAAACAAAACGTTTTTTAAATAGTTTTAATAGTCAGTATGATAGAATAGTTTACAAATTACTTACTCTAAGAATTTTCTTTTTATAATTTTTGTTTTTTTTTAAATAAAAAATACCTACCGTGTTGTACAAATTACTCTCTTCTTATTATAAAAAGGATCATACAATAAAATAAAGTAATACTTGCTTGAAAAAGTAATAACCAAATATTTACTTACCTATTGTACTCCTTGGGATAGTTAAAGTATGATATATTTTTGTTTTCTCTATTATTGTTCATACACACGGTACAATAAACAACCATTATTATTAATATAATACCACGTTTTTACAACTAAACTTATAAAAACTTAAACTTGCAACTAACAAAACAAACAGCGTGCGTTGGACTGACCCTTAGATTGTACACTGGCTGTGCCAGCGTAAACTGGTTTTTTCCAGTCTCGCCGCGTATGCGACAAGCGGCCAGTGGTCACGCACACATGCCCCGCGCGCTTGTAGTAAGGTACTTGATACAAATAAGGCCTATGCTCAAATAAGGCCTATAGTGCGAAAAAGTCGTTTAATGTATTTACATCAAATATATATTGCACGAACGTATAGACTACACCTCCACAACTCGGCAAATAGTGCGCGAGAGGCCCGCTCACGCTCACAGCGCCAGTGTTCGTCGGTCGTTCGTGGACGATGGCCGTTTTCATTGCGTGTTATTAATTTGTCGTAATTTCTATCGTATTTTATTACGGTATTTTTACACGACTGCCCAAAAAGGAGTGTTATGTTTTCAGGGTTCATGTATGTATGTATGTATGTATGTATGTATGTTTGTGAGTTTCTTTATTCCACCATAACTTCTAAAAGGCTTGACCGATTTCAATGTTTGTGGTATCATTAGAAGCTTTGAGTTATCCCGAGTGACATAGGCTATGTGGACATAAAAAAATGGTCAAGTGTGAGTCGAAATCGCCTGCAAAGGGTTCTGAACGTTATTTGTTATTTGTGTTGTGTCATTTTTTTTTGTTGTTCACTAAAAGGTATTAAATAAAAAATTCCTACCGTGTTGTACAAATTACTCTCTTCTTATTATAAAAAGGATCATACAATAAAATAAAGTAATACTTGCTTGAAAAAGTAATAACCAAATATTTACTTACCTATTGTACTCCTTGGGATAGTTAAAGTATGATATATTTTTGTTTTCTCTATTATTGTTCATACACACGGTACAATAAACAACCATTATTATTAATATAATACCACGTTTTTACAACTAAACTTATAAAAACTTAAACTTGCAACTAACAAAACAAACAGCGTGCGTCGGACTGACCCTTAGATTGTACACTGGCTGTGCCAGCGTAAACTGGTTTTTTCCAGTCTCGCCGCGTATGCGACAAGCGGCCAGTGGTCACGCACACATGCCCCGCGCGCTTGTAGTAAGGTACTTGATACAAATAAGGCCTATGCTCAAATAAGGCCTAAAAAAATTTAATAACGCCTGCCATGTCAAAAAAATTTAAAAACCATTCAATTATTTGCAGTCGGGGTCGGTTACTTGGAACAATTCATTACAGGTCCCCCGACTGCAAATATTTGACTTGTTTTTAAATTTTTTTGACATGACAGGCGTTATTTAATTTTTTTTATATTATATTATATATATATATATTATAATTTTTTATTTAGAGTTTTATTTCAAGTTATGTACACGGTTTACATTATAACTTATCGAAAAGGTAACTATGACTTTATTTTGTATTATTTAGGATATGTGAATTAATTATTGCGTATAACATGTATGAGGTATATGGTACGAAATAAGGCCTACTTTTTTAATAGGCCTTATTTGTAACCCTAGGCCTTGTTAGAAATTCTGTTGAATTTTAGCTTTATTGTGTTTTTTACAGATTGATTCCTCTCAGTATGTCTCCTCGAAAACGGGCTACGTGGTCTGATGAAAGCTTGAGAGCGGCAGTTAATGAAGTACGTTCTGGACGATTGTCGACATACAATTACAAAGCTTCGGCGCAATATGGCGTGCCGAGAAGAACCATTAGAAATCATCTTAAAAGTGGTATTTTACATAAGAGCTTAGGAAGAAACGCTATATTTACGAAAGAGCAAGAAAAAGATTTCGGCTTGACAAAAAGTGATCTAGACGCATTTGTATGTCCTAACTGTCAAGAAAATTGATTTTATAGCTACTTCTATTACTACTTACTTATTATTAATAAGACTGATTAATGTTCCTAAGCAAATTATGCTACTATTTTATATTACGTTCCTTATAACTTTCTTATAAGTAGATTACGCTATAGGTGTTATTTTCTAAGGCCTTATTTTGTTACCTTGTTTAAATAAGGCCTACAAAAAATAATTCATTTTTAAATATTTAATAATATTTTTGAGAAAATATGTTCATTTTCTAATATTTGTTTGAATAGATAAGGTATTTTTTATAGTATTCTTTATTTCTTGTTAATATACGACGTCAAGTCTGACTAGCAATTTAAGTATAATATTTAGTCACATAAATTTTGAGGGGCTCGTGGCTAAGTGTAAGCCATACGGTTTGACCGATAATACAGGTTAAGCCGCGCTCGCCGCGGTTGGTCCGTGGATGGGTGACCATTTATAGCATACCGAGACCCCTCCGTGTTTCGGAAAGCACGTTAAACAGTAGGTCCCGGCTGTCATACAACAGATCTTTGGCAGTCGTTAAGTCAATTCTGACAACCAGACTTACTATGGGATACTGTGTTTCCCAGTAAAATGGGTTGTGGAGGTCAGATAGGCAGTCGCTCCATGTAAAAAACGGTATTCAGCTGAATCCGGTATGACTGGTAGCCGACCCCAACATAGTTGGGAAAAGGCTAGGAAGATGATTTAGTCACATAAATTTAAAAGTTGTACAAGGATCTCATGAAAACGTGATAAAAAACTCAGAAATACATAATTTTATAATGATTGATAGTTTAATAACAATATTCCTATACTTTAAATATGTAGGCTTAATTAAGTCACTAGTTTTTAAAAAGGCCTAAAGCTAAGGTTTTACAATTATCTCATTTTAGTTGATTTTTGATTAAAGATTATATAATGTTTACTTAATTCATAATAAAATATTAACCAAAAAAGAAGTCCACGCTTTTATTTATCACCTTCTTCGAATAATTTATCAAATTTTGAGTGTTTGAAATTAGGTAGGCCTTATTTATATCAAGTACATTAGTGCAACCGATTTGCGCCGTTGTTCGAAGCTTTGCCTCTGTTCCGTTTATCTACTCATGTGTTGGAGAGAAGCAATAACATATTTTATTACAGTGGAGGGACAGGAAGTAGATACGGCGTAGGCTTTTTAATCTCCAAAAAATGGAAGGACCATATTATAGAGTTTAAAGCATACTCTGATAGAATAGCTGCCCTTAGATTCCGCATAGATGAGAAGAAAACCTTAACCGTAATTCAAGTTTATGCACCAACCACGTCTCACCCTGATAATGAAGTTGAAGATTTTTATGACCTTTTAAACAGAGTGTGCGATGAGAACCGAAGCACGTGGACCATTGTACAGGGTGATTTTAACGCTAAGGTTGGTGTTTGACAAGAATACGACAACAGTGATATACTCGGACCTCATGGATTAGGGTTAAGAAACGATCGCGGAACAAGATTACTTCAATTTGCGTTCGGGCAAAGTCTAAGCCTAGGTAACAGTTATTTCTATAAAAAACCCCAACGTCGATGGTCGTGGCTGTCACTAGACAAACTAACAAAAAATTAAATAGACTTCTGTCTCACATCAAACAAACAACTTATTAAAAACGTAGAAATACTTACTTAATAATTTTAAATTTAGTTCTGATCATAGGCCATTACGAAGCACATTAAAATTCACCAATACTATTAAACGTGCTAAGATAATTAAAAGCTCTATTAAACGATTAAACAAAGATGTACTTTTAGCTAATCAAGAACAATTCCTCTTAGATTTGTCAAATAGTTTCAGTTTATTAGATAAAGTAAATGATAACAATGTTGAATTACAATACTTATAGCAATATTAACACAATAAAAAAGGTTAGTCATAAAATTAAAACAAGTAAAGAAAAAACCAGTAAACTTACCCCCCAAACAAAAGAACTGATTAACGAAAGGCTAAAACTTCAAATGTATAGGTACTCCAGAATATAAGTCAATAGATCGACAAATCAAGCGAAGTATTCGTCGAGACATAAGACACCACAACACCCGTCTCATTCAATCAGTGCTAGAACAACATACTTCGCTGAAGTCGGCTATGCAGGGTATTTCACACAAAGGTCGTCCAACTATCACGTGCTTGAAAGACCACACTGGTAAAAAACATACGGATAGAGGTAAAGTTTTAGATATCTGTACTGAATTTTATAGACACCTATACAGTGAATTGTCAAAAAATAATGATACACCAAATACTAACGATTACTCATGCTCTAAAGATATCTTGCCATTCACCGCTTCGGAAGTACATCAGGCATTACAGAGTATGAAGTATCGCAAGAGTCCAGGCGCGGACGGAATAACAACTGAAATATTAAAAATCGGGGAGCCCGTCCTTCTTTCACATGTGACAAACTTATTTAACAATATCCTAGCAACTGGAATCCTACCACAGAAGTTTTGCCATTCAGACATCATTCTTCTTCATAAAAAGGGTGACAGTGACAAAACAGATATTGGGAATTACCGCCCTATCAGCTTGGTATCACATTTGTATAAGGCATTTATTAAATCCATCGAGAACCGCATTTCCGGGTATCTCGAAAAACACCAACCACCTGAACAAGCAGGTTTTCGCCGGGGTCTCTCCACTACCGACCATCTTCATTCCATCAATCAACTGATAGAGAAACATTCGGAATATCGGCTTCCAATTTACATGGCATTTGTTGACTACAGCAAGGCTTTTGATAGCGTCAACCACAGATCGATCTTTAAAGCTTTAAAAACCCAAGAAATAATAATAATCTTTATTTATATAATACAGATTGTAGATACAATTCATAATTTTTACAAAGTGGGTAGTTAGTACTATTATAGTTCTCCAATCAAGTGGGTGCAGTGCTGTTCTCCTAGCTAGGCTATAGAATAGCCTGTATTAAGGAGTAACAGTCCCGATCCCCTCTATTTTTATTGACATAACTGTTTAGTACATTAAAAATGTATGTTATATACGAATTTATAACTACAAGTGCTACTAATTTTACAAATTAACTAAAAGTGATTTTAATAACAGATATCAAGATTGTGTGTGTGTATGTGTGTTTGTGTGTATGAGGGTGTGTGTGAGCGTGTATGTATGTAGTGCGTGAACGTGTGGGCAGTGCAAGTAAGTATGCGTGCGTGCATTTAGAGTGAGCGAGTATGCGTGGTGTGGGGAGTGTGAATTTGTGTGGGTCTATGTGTTGTGTGGTCCAATGTACAAACTTGTCATCACTTAAATTAAATATTTTTCTGTTTCGTCGTAGGTTTTATTTTGAAGGAATGAGCGAACAGTCTTTTTGCAATTATGATACGATAGATTATATATAGGACATTTCTTGTTTAGTTTATTGTAAAGAGACGGACCTAAGAAATAAAAGAATCTTTTAGTAAACGACAACCGGGGTTGTGGAGGAGTACATATTATATCTTTTCTACGTTTTTTAATTTCTTTGTAGGGTGTTATGTGGTGTTGTAAGAGCCTAGTACGGTTTGCAAAATAAAATGTTGTCGCACGTTAAGGACGTTGCAGTCTTTGTATAACTGGTTAGTTGGAAAAATAATTGGACGAAAGGTAGCCACTCGATGTGCAACTTTTAAAGGTTTAAAGATAGTTTTTACAGCACCACCCCAGCAGGAAATACAATAAGTTATAATTGATAGGCATAAGGCAAAATAGACATTACGTATTGTTAGGTTTAATTGAAAGCAAATAATTAGTTTATTTTACTGGCAACATTTTAAATATTAAACTAGTGCAGATCAATTTTATTGTAATGGCAACATTGAAAACTGTCATTAGAAAGAAGACGCGGCAACGCGTCCTCTTTGGTTATCGACCGTCAGAGGAGAAAGACGTGCTCTGCACCTAATTTATAGTGAGTGAAGACAAGTTGTGTGCTACTGTAATATTACAGGTAAATTAATAGTTAATTATGTTTGATTTATTGTAATTTATTGTAATTAGTGTTAAGGAAGGAATAAAGATGTGATTGTGTAACGTATATTATTTGAATTGAAAGCATAAAGAAATTAAAAGAGTTCGAAAAGTATCTTGGTGTTCTCCATTATAAATTCCGTTCCTCTATACCGATAGTTGCCGCTCCCATAAGTTGTCTTTAGTTTCTTGGTATCCTCAAATGCAATGTTTTAGATATTGGACATAATTAGTTATCATAATACGAAGTGTTGGAAGTATACCCTAACATTTCAGAAGTGGGATAATAGCCCGCAATTGCCTTGCATTAAAATAAAGGTATCATACGCTAACAAAAATGTAAATACCCACATCACATCTTTTTCCTTTTGTTGTAATTAAATGAGTGTGAGAATTATTTGAAATTTATCTGCAATTTGGAAATACATTTGGTCAATTTTTGATTTTTTTTTGCATTTGATATTGGGGTCTCGAGTGGGGTCAATATTTTTTTTTGTGTGTAATTGATATTGGTGGCCCCTAGCAAGTTATTTTAGAGGTCAAGAGGTCAATTCTATTATTCTTGTGTATTTGATTTTGCGGGGTCCCTAGTGGGGTCAACTTTTCTTCGTGTAAATTGAATTTGGAGGACCCTAGCAGGGGTCTACGGGGATGCGAAATTTTGTTATTTTTGAGCTACGACTTACCGTTTACGAGATATTAGAGACTTTAACTTTTTCAGGATTTATTCGAAAAGGAGTCAAGCCCTTTTGTGGTCAAGTTTCAGATAATGCCACGCGACAGTGAAACGTCTCGGCGTCGGCTGGCTACACCGACCCGAGCAGATGCTCGGTCAAGGACAGACCAGAGTCGCAGTCGTAGCCGCCGCCATGTGAGTCACTGTGGCCGTAGCAGAAGTCCCGAACGCAGTATCCGCCGGGAACCCAGCCATCGGAGACGCGAGCGTGAGCGGAGTCGCAGTGGGACCAATCATAGACCCAGCAGTAGGTGTGAGCGGGAGAAGAGTCGCAGCCATGCCAGGCAGAGTTTGGACGTGGGTCTACGTGAACGTGAACAGGAGCTTGACAGGCAACGCGCGCGGCTTCGTGTGCTTGCAGAAGATGTGGACAAGGAGCGTAGCCGACTACGCCGTCGAGATGAACGAGAACGGGAGGGCAGCAGACTCGCCGCGAGGAATACAAGGTCACGTAGCCCTCAATTTAATTCTAAAGATTTCTTTGACATTATTAAAACATTGAAATCCCAACCAGTGACAACAGGCACCTCATTACCTACTAGTACTATAAATCATAAAAATATTTTACCGGGTTTTGATCCGTCGGTTAAGACCCAGAGAACTGATATTTGGATCAGGAAGGTTAATGAGTGTGCTTCTGTCTACGGGTGGGACGAACGAACAACAGTTCACTTTGCCATGCAGAAACTTCAAGGATTGGCCAAAGTTTGGTATGAAAGCCAAAACTCTATTTTATTTAGCTGGTCTGAATGGCAAGAAAAACTTATGAGCGCTTTCCCCTGCGAACTAAATTATGGTCAGTCTTTGGAGAATATGCTACGTAGGAAAAGTGCATATAATGAACCCCTAGACGTTTATTACTATGAAAAGTTAGCCCTGTTAAACCAATGTGACATAATTGGCAAGCATGCAGTTGATTGTCTAATTCATGGCTTAAGCGATAAAACTATGAGGTCTAGCGCGAATGCATTACGCTGTACTCAGCCTGATCAACTTCTTCAATTTTTGATGAGTAATCAAGACATTACACAGACAGTTATTCAGCCTAATAATAGGAATAAATCGAAGTATGAACAAAGCGACGGTAAAGTTGACAGTAATTCAATTCGTAAACCACAAAATCGAGCATTTACAGGTCAAATATTTTGCTTTAATTGTAAAGAGAAGGGTCATCCTTATTCAAAATGTCCTAAGCCGCTAGTACAATGTACAAAATGCAATCGTTATGGTCATAAATTTGAACATTGTACCCTCAAGAATGACGTTTCATCCAACCAGAAATATAAGGCTGATTCTATCTCAAAGACGATGCTAATATCAACTACTCGCACTAATGCAAAGTATATAAAGGATTGTACGATAAACGGAGTCTCTATAAAATGTTTTGTTGATTTTGGTAGTGACGTTTCGCTTATAACACTAACAATTGTAGACGAATTGAAATTAAATATGGACAAAGTAACGCTATCTTTAAAAGGTTTTGGCAACGAAATTGTACACTCGTTGGGTAGGGTTGAGGTCGATCTGTATATAGACGGTGTAGGAGCAAAAGTCGTATGTCATGTAGTTGAGGACGTGTTGTTGGATTTTCCATTGTTAGTAGGCCAATCGTTTACCGAGCAGTCGCACATATTAGTTTATAAGAATGCAAATGAAATGATCTTTTATGAGAATAGCTTTTGCTCGGATTTAAATAAAATTAGTCTGATAGAGGACGCAAGTATACCATTAATAATTGCAGCTGACGTAGAAGCTTTTGGTCCAATTACTGTCAAAGTTAGATCAGATTCAAGTTATTCCGGGAATATTTTACTCGATAGTAAAGTTATAGGGCGACCCAATCAACAATTTTTGGTTAATGGAGGTGTTCATTATATAAACAATGGTCTGTTACACATAGACGTTATACCTATGATGAAGGTTGTTCTTTTGCGAGAAGGGACGGTTGTAGCAAGAGGTACTAGAGTACAAATAGTTAATCGGATACTCACGACGACGGCTGAAGTATTAACTGTATCAGACCAAAACAAAATTGATGAGAGTAACGTTCATATAGGCAATACAATAAGCGATTCTCAAAAACAAGATTTGTTAAAGTTATTACAAAAGTATAGACATTGTTTTGCGGCGTCCTTAAAAGATCTAGGCTGTACTAATGTCACTGAGATGGAAATAGAATTAAATAGTCGCAAACCTATTGTCTACCGTCCTTATAGACTATCCCACAAAGAACGCGAACAGGTTAGAGAATTAGTCGGTGAGATGTTGGACGCGGGAATTGTAAACGAGTCTACTTCAGAATACGCGAGTCCAATTATATTGGTTCGTAAGAAGGATGGCGGGGTAAGGATGTGTGTGGACTATCGTATGCTTAATTCGATAACAGTTAAGGAGCGATACCCTATGCCTGTAATCGAGGACGAAATTGCCCGTTTATCAGGGCAAGCATTTTTCATCACATTAGACTTGATATCCGGATATTACCAAGTGCCGATTTCAGAAAACTCAAAGCCACTTACTTCCTTTGTCACTCCAGACGGACAATACGAATTTAACCGTATGCCGTTTGGATTGGCAAATGCTCCCGCCGTCTTTCAGCGCACGATAAATAGGGTTCTAGGTTCGTCTCGGTTCACAGAAGCTACAGCATATATGGATGACGTCTTAATTTACGGTGATAGCGTAGAGCAATGCTTAGGAAGACTCGAGAAAGTTTTGAAATTATTAGAACAGGCCAATTTAACACTTAATTTAACCAAGTGTAATTTTTTGCAAGAAAAGATTAATTATTTAGGGTATGAGATAAGCGCGTCTGGTGTTCGGCCTGGCGACAAGAAAACTCAGTCCGTTTTAGATTTTCCTCGTCCCCTCAACCAACATTCAGTACGTCAGTTTTTAGGTCTAGTAGGGTATTTTAGAAAATTTATTAAGGGCTTTGCGATACTTTCACATCCTTTAAATAAACTTCTTAAAAAGGATGTTGCCTGGGAGTGGGGAGAAGAGCAAGAACAGTCGTTCGTGGAACTAAAGAATAGATTAATTGATAGGCCCATACTAGCGATTTATAATCCAGCAGCTCAGTACGAATTGCACACTGATGCCAGCAAGTTAGGTATTGGTGGTATATTAATGCAAAGGCTTCATGATCACGACATGTTCCTACCAGTGGCTTATTATAGTCGCCAAACGTCACCTGAAGAAAGGAACTTTCATGCATACGAGTTAGAGACCCTTGCAGTAATATGCTCACTCAAGAAATTTAGGGTGTATTTGTTAGGTCAGAATTTTAAGGTTGTAACAGACTGTAGTGCGCTGCGTTCAACATTTAGCAAACGCGATCTTATACCCCGTATAGCAAGATAGTGGTTACTTTTGCAGGAATTCAATTGTACGGTGGAATATCGCGCAGGGACGAGAATGAAGCATGTTGATGCATTATCCCGAAATCCCGTTCACGATGTAGAAACGTTAGTAGAGTCTGAGCAATTACCTGTAGTAATGTCCATAAATAGTGAGGATTGGTTAGCCACTTTGCAACTAGGTGATTCGGAATTGCGTAGAATCCATGATACGTTAGTTAGTGACCTGGATGCAGAAGGCTTAAAGTATATGAGGGACAACTATTGTGTTAAGGATAATAAATTATTCCGTTATTTGGATGGGGATAAAACCCAGTTACGATGGGTGGTACCCAAGGGAGCAAGGTGGCAGATATTACGTAAGAATCATGATGAAATAGGACATTTTGGAGTTGAAAAGACCCTGGAGCGAATTAAAAGTACTTACTGGTTTCCGAAAATGTCCCGTTTTGTCAAGAAATACGTCCAGGCATGCATCGAGTGCGCCTATTCCAAAAAGAGTAGCACAAATGAGGGTCACCTACATCCGAAAACAAAAGTAGAGGTACCCTTTCATACTCTTCACATCGACCACTTGGGTCCATTTGTTCGGTCAAAACGAGGTAATTGCTATGTTCTTGTTATAGTAGACGCTTTTACGAAATTTGTTTTTATTAAACCGGTTAGAAGCACTAAGTCACTAATTTCGATACGAACTCTAGAAGAAATATTTTATACTTTCCGTAATCCAGATCGCATTATAAGCGATCGTGGAACATCATTTACGTCACATGCGTTTAAACGTTTTTGCTTAGACAAGGGTATCACACATGTACTAAATGCGGTAGCTAGCCCAAGATCAAACGGGCAAGTTGAAAGGTACAATCGCACAATTCTTAGTGCACTAACAGCCCAGAATCTTAATGATAATGAAAAGGATTGGGATAACAAAGTAGGAGCTATTCAATGGGGTTTAAACAATACTCTCCAAAAGACGACCGGTAAGACACCTTCGGAGGTTATGTTCGGGTTTGGTATGAAGTCTGAAATAGACCCTAGGTTAAATGAAATAGTAACAGAAACTCGAGATGAATCAAATCTTACGTTAATTAGAGAATCGGCTAAGGACAATATTGACTTAGAGCAGAACAAACAGAAACTTAATAACAAGAACAAACGTCCTTTCCGCGTTTACAGTGAAGGAGATTTAGTTAAAATCAGCAAAACTAATTTTAACAACGATGGCAAAAGTAAAAAGCTTTTGCCATCTTATATAGGTCCATATAGAGTAGTAGATGTATTAGAGAATGACCGTTATAAAGTCGCAGCCATACCGGGCTTAACTAATAGTAAAAATAAACGTAAAACAACAATTGCTGCTGCTCGTATGTCACCTTGGGTTCATGTAGCTTCTTTAGAGTTAAATAATGATGATACTGATGATGATGCTGATAATGATACTAATGATGGCAATGATGATGATAGAGAAACCGATATTAATGATTAGATTTGTATTGTAATGTTTTGGCAATAATGTTTTATATGAATGTATCAAATGAGAGATGATTGTTACTTTGATTAAATAAGATATGAATACTATTACGATAGGAAACTGACGAGATAATGAATTTATTTAATTGGTTGTAAGAAATGAGGGTTTACACCAATTAGGTAAACCTAAAAATATATAATTAAGTCTTTGTAAGAATTGAGGGTTTGCAATGGCTTGATTATGTAATGAACTGAGAGGTAATGAATTTATTTAGTTGGTTGTAAGAAATGAGGGTTTACACCAATTAAGTAAACCTGGAAGTATATAATTAAGTCTTTGTAAGAATTGAGGGTTTGCAATGGCTTGATTATGTAATGAACTGATATGAGTATGAATCTATACTATTGGATGTGAGAATTGAGGGTTCACGCCACTAGAATAGAAAAGTGAAACCAAGTATTGCCAAGTTTTGTGAGAATTGAGGGTTCACAATAACTAGGTAAAATGCATATTGATGTATAATGATTTTGCTGTGGGAATTGAGGGTTCACAGTGCACTAGCTTCTGATGTTGTATAAGTGCTTTTGTAGATTGAAGGCTTACGTGAAATAAAGATATTTTTAGGATTTTTTGTACATGATTGTGATGTAATACTTACATTTATATATCTATTTTGATTGATGTAATTTTAAATGTTTTGCTAATACTGCTGTTATGAGAGTCAAACCAATAGAGCCAAGTGTTAGGTTGTTGTTTGAAATTGTGCATGGGGACATGCACATAGTCAGGATGGTCGAGTGTTAGGTTTAATTGAAAGCAAATAATTAGTTTATTTTACTGGCAACATTTTAAATATTAAACTAGTGCAGATCAATTTTATTGTAATGGCAACATTGAAAACTGTCATTAGAAAGAAGACGCGGCAACGCGTCCTCTTTGGTTATCGACCGTCAGAGGAGAAAGACGTGCTCTGCACCTAATTTATAGTGAGTGAAGACAAGTTGTGTGCTACTGTAATATTACAGGTAAATTAATAGTTAATTATGTTTGATTTATTGTAATTTATTGTAATTAGTGTTAAGGAAGGAATAAAGATGTGATTGTGTAACGTATATTATTTGAATTGAAAGCATAAAGAAATTAAAAGAGTTCGAAAAGTATCTTGGTGTTCTCCATTATAAATTCCGTTCCTCTATACCGATAGTTGCCGCTCCCATAAGTTGTCTTTAGTTTCTTGGTATCCTCAAATGCAATGTTTTAGATATTGGACATAATTAGTTATCATAATACGAAGTGTTGAAAGTATACCCTAACAGTATGTATGATTATAGGATTAGCAACATTTCTTAAGGTTTTAAAGATATAGATTAATTTCCGAACTCTGCCAGTAAGTGCATTTATATGAGATTTAAAATTTAGATTCTTGTCTATGACTATACCTAGGTATTTGATATGATCAGTAGAGGATATGGATAAACAGTGGCATGGAATTTGAGTTTGCAATTTGCATGTGTGAGCTTTTAGTGATATAGGCAAGTTAGGTTGGGTAGCAGAGCTGACGGAATAGGTAATGAACTTAGTTTTTGAGGTATTAAGTGTGAGTGTATGGGAAAAAAGCCAGTTTAGTAGAAATAGATAACACCTACATTAAAATTTTACAAAACATTTACAGGAACAGTACAGCGGCAATTAAAATTAATTCAATGACGGGACCATCATTCCGCATAGACAAAGGTGTTAAACAGGGAGATCCGCTGTCTCCAAAACTTTTTACAGCCATACTTGAAGAGGTTTTCCGGACACTGGCAGTAAGTTGGGCGAAAAAGGGCATTGTCGTTGGCCAAAAGATCTTGTCCAACCTTCGATTTGCTGACGACGTCGTGCTATTTTCATCTTCAGCCGTAGAGTTAACACAAATGCTTGAAGACCTAAGCAAGGCAAGCCTCGCGGTCGGACTTCGAATGAACATGTCAAAGACTAAGGTGATGACAAACAGTATACACCACAAAATCACATTAGAGGGTGCAGAGGTTGCATACGTTGATGAGTATCTCTACCTAGGCCAAATAGTCTCCTTCCAGGCAAGACAAGATAAAGAAGTGGCAAGACGCACTGAAAATGCCTGGAAGAGCTATTGGTCTATGAAAGACCTTATGAAGGGTGAACTTCCCTTATCCCTTAAAAAGAGACTCATTGACGTTTGCATTCTCCCTGTTCTCACATATGGTGCTCAGACATGGTCATTGACTGGTCAACAGAGGTCTGCACTCGCGGTTTGCTAAAGAAATATGGAACGGAGTATCCTCAATATTAAAATAACAGACAAAATAAGAAACACCATAATCCGTTCCAAAACTAAAATTACCGATGTCACACAAAAAGCTGCTGCGTTGAAGTGGAAATGGGCTGGACATGTTTGTCGTATGCCAATACAACAATAGGCTAAAATTACCACCGAATGGTTCCCAACACACATTAGGCGTCAGCGAGGCAGACCCAGGCGGAGGTGGCGGGATGACCTATGTTCATTTTTGCCGAACTGGTCAGCCGCGGCTCTTGAGAGAGATAAATGGAGGGAGAGTGGGGAGGCCTTTGCCCAGCAGTGGGACATTTTCAGATTTAAGTGTAAAACACTGCGGAGAATTAAAAAAGAAGGTGCTATTAACCAAGGTGAGTGGAACACACCAGGGAAAAAGCGTCCACGACAGCCAACTGTAGCCAACCTGGATAGTTTTGATTTATCAGCCATACGCAATAAAATTAATGAATTTCACTGTATGAAAAGGCAAGTTCCAACTCTACGAAGTTTTCTTGCAGATTTAAGAGAGTCTATTGGATTTACTGGATGTCATGTGAAGTAGTACGGTATTCACAGCAGCAGCAGTAAAGCGATAGGCGAAGAAATAAAATGCCGGGCGTAGTAACAGCGTTATATTGCGGTAACAAGATACAAAAGCGTATTAACTTATTTACGAAAATGCACAGCTATTTATACTAAAATAAATACTACAAAAAACGACTCCCGCTTGACGCATCTTGCGTAGGGGGTGACGCCCTCTCAGCACTGAAGACAATAGACTAGACGTGTGCGCAGCCATCTTGCCTCGTTAGCGCTTGAACAAAAGATGCGCAGGCGCCATGTCTTAGGAGGCGGGGCTAAGTTCACCTGCCGACCCGAAGTGGGCGGAGCCTCTGGAACCTGTTTTGCACACGGCTCGCTCTGACGTCAAATGGCGTGATCCTGTGCTGCGTTTAATCGTGCCAGTGCACTCGCTACACATGAAACATTTAGACAATTATTACTCAAAAATGGATTTGAATTAAAAAAAAATAAAAACGAGAGATCTCTTCTTCTTGAAAAGTATGAACTAGCTGCATGGCGACATAGGTATCTCAGAGCTATTGATGAAAAGCGGAAACCTATGTCCACCAAAATTATAAAGTTAAAAAATCATGGCAAGGGCCATCAACAAGCGGTGTAATTGATAAAATATCATCAGGCAAAAGACATATTGCTATTCATGCTGGATCCGAAAAAGGTTTTGTCCCCAATGCTTTATTAGTATAAACTAATATAATTTATTAGTATAAGCTAAATAAAAAATCGCAGATTAATTTTATGAAATGGTTACGTGAAAAATTAATACCTAATTTAAGTCAGCCCAGTGTCATTGTTATGGACAACGATAGCTACCATGTAACACAAATAAATAAGCCACCATCTATGAATGATTTAAAGGCTGACATTCAGAAATGGCTAACTGAAAATGGAATCCATTATGAAGAATTTTTCACAAAGGCTGAGCTTATGTGCCTTGTGAATGAAAATAAAACAACTCCAATATATGAAGCTGAAGAAAGAATGTTTGAAACAACATGGCCATGAAGTTTTGAAACTTCCACCATATCATTGAGACCTGAACGCTATTGAACTCATATGGCGTTTGGCTAAAAGAAAAATAGCCAGCAAAAATTTAGGGATTCCAGGTAATGAAATGGAGAACCTTATAAAAGAATGTTTTAATAGTGTCACAGCCAATGATTGGAAAAAATGCACAGATCACACTATTAGTGTCGAAAACAAATATAAAGTAAGAGACAGGATATCCAAAACTGAGTTGGAACCTTTCATCATTTCTGTGCGTAATGATGATACTGACAGTGATTTCTCATATGAAGGCATTGAATTTCTTGTTTCTGATTTTAGTTCTGATTGTGACAAATAAATACTTACATTGAAATGCTTTTTTTTTTATTTATTTCAATTTTTTTTTTTATCAAAAATTCAAGTATCAATAAGTTTTCAGCGTGCTATATCAGTGTTGACACCTGAAAGATTTTTGAATTTGCCGCCTTTTTCATGGTGTAGTGTATAAGTATGTATACAATGTACCCATTTTAGTTAAGTCATGTGATCGATGTAAGCACTATATATTGAATGTTTATCGGTAATAAAAGGCAGTATCATTTCATGCAAGCTTGGGTTTCATTATAATAATTATCCTAACCTTACATGGCGACCCTGCCAGAGCGGGCTGCCTAGCGCGGGTGCAATTGATACCATGACTCTATACCTAAGGCAAGTGAATTATAAACTTTCAATATACGACGTACAAAATGAAGAATTATAAGAGGCTAGACTGTGAACTGTCAGGTTAGGTTGGACAATACCTGCGGTTAGTTTTTGGAAAAATCAAAGATGGGTACCACTCAGAGTAACACGAAGGAAGAGGTGGTGATCGCTCAAGCTGCAGCCGGTAATGGCAAAAATTCTGCTAACACGGAGTTGCTGTATCATGCAAGTACCACCAACATAATACTACTCATTATTGCACTGTTTCTTGGTATTGGAGGCATTATTCTGGTGTATAAAATGTACAGGAGATGTCACGGAAAATTGGTGGAGAAACATGTAAATGACCTTGTCTTGAGAAGATATGCGAGTATACTTCGTGGTCAGCGTAAAGGGACGCAGCCGGGAGAAACTGTGTAAACACGTTATCAAAAGTGCATAGTGCAGTGAAAGTGCGGTTCCTAATATCGTAATATATTAAAAGTGTGTAATCGTAAATCATAGTACCGCGGTAGTGAAGTAACCACGTCAAATGAACTTTAGACTTTAAGTGTAATATTACGGTGACAGTATCGGTACGTAGATATGCAGCAATATTGGTATGTATTATTAAATAACTTGTAGGTGTGTATGTAAGATTATATCAAATGGTAATGTAATGTTTATTATATGGCAGACTTCATTGAGGAATTGCATAGAGATTTATTGAAAATACGAACATATTTAATGAAAATTGGCCCTGCTAGGAGGCTTAGCAATGTATGTTGTAAAAAGCTAGATGAGGCTAATATTTTGTATGAACAATGCAATGATTATATAGAAGAAATAAAAAGGATTAAGCAATTTAAAAGTGTATCAGAAATTAAAAATATTGATGAATGTGCTATTAAGTTTCATAAATTGTACTTAGAAGTTACTAATTTGTGTAAAAGTGAGCCAATTATCTCTGTCACGATGTCCAAGTTTGATTTAAAAATAGCGCTTAACTTATTACCAGTAATGAATGACACTGAATTAGTTACAAAACAATTGATAGATGGTATAGAATATTATGATTCTATTTTAGAGGATGCGTCCAAGAAGGAGTTAATGGAGTTTGTTCTAAAAAGTCGATTATCACAGTTTGCTAAATTAAGACTTGTTAGAAAATATAGTAGCGTTTCCGAATTATTAAAGGATATGAAGATACATTTATTACCTAAAAAATCATTCACGGCTATATCCAGTAAATTACAGTCTATTAAGCAAAATGAAAAAACTATAACTGACTACGGCCAAGAACTATCGAGCTTATTCGTAGACCTCACGATTTCGCAATCCGAGGGACACGAGGAGAGCTATGATTCATTGAAACGCGTAAACGAGAAGCTTGCAATAAAACGCTTTGCCGACGGGTTGCGAAACCGTAGGTTAAGCACTATTATAGCTGCAAGAAATTATGACTCACTAAATGATGCCATTCAGGCTGCGATAGATGAAGAATCTTCATCATCAGATTACCCTTCATCGAATATTATGTCAATAAGAAGGTCAAATAGACAGAATTATAATTATAATTTTGGGAACAACCATAGAGATCACCATTCAGCTACGAGAGGTAGGTATTATTATAATAGCAGCCAGCAGCGCGGAAGTAACAGACGAGGAGTTGGAGGATACAATCCCCAGCGAGGAGCTGTACGAGGCTGGCGCGGACCCTTCCGAGGGAATTCTTCAAGACGTGGAGAGCGAGGTCAGTCTAATAATAATAATCATACTAATAGACGTTTTCAGAACAAACAGGTGATGACTACGAATAAAGATGATGACGAAGATCAAGAAAATGTTTTACAATTTTTTCGAGACTAAAAGCAAATATATTTTTTCCTATGATAATTCATTAGTCGCTAGCTTATCCTTAAATGGTTTAGAATATTCATGGTTAATTGACACTGGAGCATCGATTTCAGCCGTTGACTATACTTAGTAGGATTATAAAACAAAACATTCAGATACACAAATGGAGAACCTCAATAAATGGTATTGGGGGCAAAGTCGAAGCAATTGGATTCGTTTATTTACAGTTAGAGACACAGGGACACTATTTTAGTCACAAGTTTTATGTTTTCAATTCCTTACCATGTAAGGCAGATGGCATAATTGGGTGTGACTTTTTAAACAAGTTTAGATCTAGCATCAATTTGGAACATACACATTTATATTTAAACACCTCATCAAATGTTAGAATACTTTTAAATTTGAGTGGTCAAGAAAACCAAGCTTTTCATATACCTACCGTCGAGGTCGGAATCGATACATTATATAGAAACAAATGTAAATGATGAGTGTGTGGTCTGTGCGACAGAGCTATGCGAAGGTATCTTTATGGCTAGTAGTATAGGGTCACCGATTGAAGGAAAGATACCAATTAAAATATTAAACACAACTGAAAATTCTATAACATTGAACGAAATTAAGCCAACTATACACAAGTTAAGTGAATATAATATGTGTACCTTTGATAGTTGTTTACGTAACGCGGAACGTGTAAAGTCTTTGTTATCTCAGCTAAACATGAAACATTTAAATTCCGAAGAACAAATTTCCATTCAAAAATTGTGTGCTAAATATGCGGATATTTTTTTATTTACCAGGCGACACCTTAACCACTACACCTATATACAATCATAAAATTAAATTAAAAGAAAATGCTGACACTGTTTACGTAAAACCCTACAGATTGCCACACTCACAAAAAGCCGAAGTTCAAAAACAAATAAATGACATGCTGTCTCAAAATATAATAGAACCATGTAAGAGTGAATGGTCTAGTCCTATACTATTAGTACCCAAAAAACAAGATGCTTCGGCTGGGGAAAAGAAATGGCGGTTGGTCATAGACTATAGAAAGTTGAACAATTGCATTAAAGATGACAAGTTCCCACTGCCAAATATTACTGATATACTTGACTCTCTCTCGGGATGTATTTATTTTAGCCATTTAGACCTATATCAAGGGTTTTTCAAAGTTACCCTGATAAAGAAAGTCGTAAATATACAGCATTTAATTCCGGACAATATCAAATGACCAGAATGCCAATGGGACTTAACCCTTAAATGCATCTTGTGCCAAAAACGGCACAATAACTTTAAGTTCAAATATCCCGCCAAATATTAAAATTTCATGTTATTAGCTGTTGCATTTATAATCTGTTATCTATGAAGAAAAAAATACGAGAATATCAGCCTTTAGTCTGTATTACCAGCATATTTTATCTGTCAAATTATGACATTAGGTTTGAGTATTTGGCGCCAAGCGAAGTTACGAAAGTTCAATTGAAAAAATTCAAGTCCGTTTTATTATATTCTATCAAGTAAAAATAATATTTTAGCAGGTAAGTTCATCAAATATATGTGCATATTATTATTTTACTTCACATTTCAATCATTTACTCGTAAAAACGCCAGAATATCTTTGTGCCGAAAACGACCCTTCATGCATTTCTTGTACATTTTTTTCCCGCTAATTGCTTACGTGTTCTAACTCGTTTCAAAAGTTTTATTTGTTTCTTTACTTTACTGGGTGGTTGGTTATTGCATGTTTTTGTGTTGCTTTTTAGCTATGGATGACAAAAATATAGAAGAGATGCTTCGCATGCTAGAAAGTGGCGAAATATCTGACGATGAGATGGAATCCGACGGGGAAGACCTAAATAATTATCCGTCTCGTCAAGAGCTTTTAGATGAGTTAGAAGCATCTCCTTTAGAACCATTTAGTGGTGATGGTGAAGACATCGATCCAGCTCTTATTGATATCCATGCTAGTGATCTTCCCGTAGCAGCTGACGACGCGGAGTGTGACAGTGATCCTCCAATAGTACGTAATATTTCGACTTCTGAAAGCGCTAATTATATGCCAAGTGGAGGTAGAAATCTACTATGGAGAAAACGAAATCTGGTCTATTCTGAAGACAAAATAGCTTTTTTAGGTTCTGAAGAATTATCTTCTGATATTTTGGAATTAGATACACCATATCAATTTTTTACGTACTTTTTCACTAATGAATTCTTAGAGTCTATTGTTCAGGAATCAAACTTATGCAACTCAGAAACAACCAAATAGATTAGAAACATTTACAGTAGAAGACTTGCGAAAATATTTAGGTATTATCACTTTTATGTCTGTTTACCACTACCCCAATATACGATCATACTGGGGAAAATTTGGGTTTGGCCCAGTACGAGATACTATGCCGGTGAATAAATTCGAAAAAATTAGGAGGATATTGCATTTCAATGACAATTCGAAACATCTCCCAGTTGACCATCCAGACCACGACAAGTTGCACAAATTGCGGCCAGTGATAACACATTTGAACAATAAATTTTCTAATGTTGCGATTGACCAACGCTTGTCAATCGACGAACAAATGTGCTCAACAAAAGTCGGACACTTTTTAAAACAATATATGCCGAACAAGCCTCACAAATGGGGTTTCAAATTATTTGTGATCTGTAGCTTACTGGGATATTCATATAATTTCATAATATACGCGGGTAAAGAAAAAGATGACGAGAGACTACCAAGTGAACCTGAAATAGGAGTTGTTGGACAAACTGTCATGAGGTTGATCAGAGTGGTTCCTAGGCAAAGAAATCATATCGTATACTTCGATAATTATTATACGTCTTTGCCCCTAATGTATCATTTGGCCACTGAAGGAATCCATTCTTTAGGAACCATACAGCGAAATCGTTTGGGAAAAAGTTGTAAATTACCTGATAAAAAAGACGTAATGAAAAGTTCTATACCTCGAGGAACATATGAAGAATATGTCACCAATTTTGATAATGTGGACATATCAGCAGTTTCGTGGAAGGACAATAAACAAGTTGTCCTGGCATCCACCTACGTAGGTGCAGAACCTGCGGAAACAATCAATAGGTATGACAAAAAATTGAAACGAAAATTCGATATTCCTTGCCCCAAACTCATAAAAGAGTATAATGCACATATGGGAGGTGTCGACCTTATGGATTCTCACCTTGGCAGGTATAGAATTCGCATCAAAAGCAGAAAATGGTACATAAGAATATTTTACCATCTGTTGGACCTAACCATCATCAATGCCTGGATTCTTTACAGGAAAGTAATGGGTAAAAGGGGGAAAGCCAGCAAAGATATAATGAATCTTGCAGATTTTCGTTCTGAATTAGCAGACACACTTTGTAAATATTCCACACCTATACCTAGGGGTCGTCCACGTTCTAAATCAACTACAGAAGCTGGCCCGCCTCCCAAGATACGGAAAGGAAAGCCCTGTCAAGTTTTACCCCCAAACGACGTTATACTCGATGGCGTGGGCCATGAACAAGTTAGAACACCTAATAGGATGAGATGTATGTTTCCAGCATGCAATTTGAAGACAGTAATAATGTGTGCGAAATGTAAAGTTCATTTATGCGCCAAAAAGAACAAAGACTGCTTCAATGAACTACACAAGAAATAATAAACTAACTAATGCATGTAGTGCCGAAAACGGCACATGTTGTTTTTTGCAAAAAATATACATAAATAAAAAAATCTGATTTTTTTATTATTTTTCCTCGAATCTAAGCACACTATTCTATAAAAAACGATTTTTTTCATATTAAAATAAATGGTCATGCATTTAAATGTCATGGGTTAAAACA